>OZ030396.1:32439089-32901589 GCA_964023965.1 Melinopterus prodromus
TGTGTGTGTGTGTGTGTGTGTGTGTGTGTGTGTGTGTGTGTGTGTGTGTGTGTGTGTGTGTGTGTGTGTGTGTGTGTGTGTGTGTGTGTGTGTGTGTGTGTGTGTGTGTGTGTGTGTGTGTGTGTGTGTGTGTGTGTGTGTGTGTGTGTGTGTGTGTGTGTGTGTGTGTGTGTGTGTGTGTGTGTGTGTGTGTGTGTGTGTGTGTGTGTGTGTGTGTGTGTTTGTATGTGTGTGTGTGTGTGTGTGTGTGTGTGCGTATGTCTGTACTCGATTTTTGTGGAGACGATTCCGGAAAAACTACTAAAGGTATCGGGACGAAAGTTCATATTTAGAAGTTTTATGACCAAACTTAGAGCTGAAAAGCTTTTGGTTCAAAAGGGTCCAAAGGAACTGGTAGTTTATTCTAAGCCATTTTCAAGGATTTTAGAAATGAGCCGCCATTTCTGTAATTTCTTCAAATAGTTAAATAATAAATTAAAGCAGAGGAAATTTTGAATAATTTATGCCTATGACATTTTTTGGTAAAATTAATAGTTTAGCTGCAAGAGCAAATTCTATTTGATCGAGATCGGTCGCATCTGCATTGATATGCTACATAGTAGCCAGGGTTTTGACAAATATTTTTTTTGTGCTGTCACCACAGAAATGTCTATGGCTGTCACCACGCTGTCACACTCGGAGAACCCTCGACTATAAATCTGTAAGAATTTGAATTAGCTTTTTAAACTTGACATTTCGTAGAAGTGGTATCAACCTAACATTTTCTATACCGAAATATAACCATTTTTGTTTTTTTTTTAATACGTATTTCTCAAAAAGC
Organism: Melinopterus prodromus; assembly: GCA_964023965.1. NCBI lineage: Eukaryota > Metazoa > Arthropoda > Insecta > Coleoptera > Scarabaeidae > Melinopterus > Melinopterus prodromus. Next base: position 32,439,910 of record OZ030396.1, read on the forward strand.
AATACAAAAAACGTTGATGTCACTCCTGCCGAAAACTACATAGCGCGACTCGCTCACATGCGACGACGACGCTCCGCCATCGGTGACGCGCCGCATCACCGATCGTTGTGCTATTCCGTACTTTCGGCACTTGTGAGATAAACAACTATTATTCTGATGACAGTAGGTAGTGTCAAATGCTGATGCTTTGACAATACCTTCGATTGATACTATTGACTATCAAAATATCTGTCAAATCCTGGCTAACTAGTTTAATTTTAATGCATACACGATTTATCTCAGTCAAATAGATTCTCATGCAGCTAAACTATTAATTTTGTATTTTGTATGATAAAGTCATGTGCCTGGCCACATCAGATTTTTTATTATTACACCATTATTTAAAAAAAGAATGGTAACATGTTATACATTGCGGAAATGAGAAAAAACACGAGCATCGGAAAATGCCAAAATTCAATATGGCGCCCATAAGAAAAACAAAAGTTGGCCATGGTTACGCCGCCATCTTTGATGTTATTTCAAATTAAAAAATTACACTGAATTCCTTGTTAAAAAGTACCTATAGAATGTATAGAATGTATATATATATATATATATATATATATATATATATGTAAAAGGTGTAACTGTCGTCCGTTAATGGCATTAATGGCTGACTAATGGGAATTGTGTAATGGAATTGTGTAATGGGAATGAGTTGTGTATATGTAATCATTATAGTGCCCTGAACAAGGCGATAGAAATACACGCCGAAAGCTTGGCTCAATGAGTAAAGAGTAGTATTATTACGTCTCCCAGTCGAATTCCCATTAGTCAGCCATTTAAATATATATATATATATATATATATATATATATATATATATATATATATATATATATATGATAATGCCAACGCCCACTCACTTGTCGTGACTATAAACGAGCATATGAGCATATATATATATATATATATATATATATATATATATATATGATAATGTCAACGCCCACTCACTTGTCGTGACTATAAACGAGCATAACTTAGAAATAATCTTAATACTCTAGCTGCATGAGATTCTATTCGATCGAAACGGTTCTGTCTACATTAATATAATACTAGTTAACCAGGATTTGAGAGATATTTTGATTCCATTGAGAGTGGGTATTATCAATAGATGGTAGCTTCATCGGTTGAATACATCTGTGGATTCGGGCTTTGAGTTGCTTTTGTAATTTTGGTGCTAAGCTATTCTTCGTCTGTGTTGCGCTTTTTTATGGTTGACTCGTCTAGCGTTTCCTGGAACACATGTTTCCTTTAAGTAGGTAGCTGGGGTTCTTTGGCAAAATACCTTAGTTTCTTTAGTTTCAATGTGTTGATGGGCGATTTTCAGGTATGATGTATGTATTATATTATGTTGCTGTTCTTCCATACTTGCAGTTTAGTTTTGTTCTAGTAGATATCGAATTAATCATGTAAGTAGGATGGTACACCTATTGTAGACACGATATGAGACTTTTTGTTTTTTACTATCATTTGGGGTTCGGAATGCGTGCTACATAATATAAATGTTTGATTTTTAGTATCTGTCTGGTTGGAGTTAAGTCACCATGTAAGGGGGGCCCTTCTCACTTATTATTATTACTTACTGACCCTACTGAAAGGGTCGCTTCCCGCCATTTTGAATATATTCTATTTTACTTCATTTTATTCGAAATCTAAGCTGACTTTCTAAAGCTCTACTTACTTTAATTCTTATGGTAGCGTGAATTAAATATCTCTCTTCCGAAGGCTTAAACTCTGTAGGTTCTTTCTCTGAGACTTTGTCAGAGAAAGATGAACCACCTATTACTTAAACCTTTTTAGAAGCCAAAAATGCTTCTCCACAAAAAGGACTGATTGATATTATTCTATCTAATAAAACGCAAATCCAAAACAACACTAATTATCTATTAACAAATAACATGAACAGATGCAGAACTGCTTACAAAAAGCGATGAACGTTAACTCTAAACAATGACATTCTTTTGGCAGAGATGGTCACAATATAAATACAGTAAACTCTTAATAACTTACGCGTTAAAATAGCTGAGAACGAGAAAACACAAGACAGCACAATTTTTATAAAACGGCCCCCATATTGGGGCACTGCGCTTGGGCGCTCGACGCACGTTTTAGCTACCTCATGGCTAAAAGCAGAAGCAGGAAGCTTCTTTCGTTCAGCCCTAATTCAAACTCGCTCATCGCGCCATCTACAAAAACCGTTAGGGGGAGGAGGCGTTAGGCCAAACCGCCCCGAGTCCGAACTTAAATCCCCTAACAAACAAGGCGCCAAATGTGACTTGTTACAACCATCAAAAGTGATCTATAGAAAATATCCCACCATAAACTATTGTAGTCGATTTTTGGGGGAGTAAAATGATTATTGTTAGCATTACACGCGATGATAGTTGATTTTAATAATAAAAGAGACACTATACTTTGATATATTTTAGTGCTATTCCTCAAATGTTTGATATTGGTTTCAGTCTGGTTGGAGATGAGTTACTATAAAAAGTAATCTATACAATATATCTAACCATAAGCTATTGTACTCGATTTTTGGGCGAACAAAATGATTTTTGTGAGCATTGCACGCGATGGTAATTGATTTTAATGTCAAAAGTTGTATATGCTTGAAAAGATAAACGTTACTCTGATATATTTCAGTGTTATTCATAAAAAAATAATGACAACTGGTGTTCTGGTAGGGCACTAATAATAGTAATAAGTAAATTTATTTGTGCAGTTATGTGAGTGAGTGATCGGTTTCATACTCCTGTTTTCATATACCTGTAAATTAGCAATTACATATTAAAAATATATATGATGATATTACACACTTATATGGACATACTGTTTATTTTTAAATATATTGGCTAATTCGACTATTCTAACACTATTCTTTTGAGAATCACTTGGATACATAGATTTTACTAACTCCACGGGTCTGACAAGCATATTAGAATACATGGTCGATATATGATGAAGATAACGTTCACTCAATTTTAGTTACTATAAATAGATATAAATAGATAACTTATAAATTTCTGGTTTCGCAATCTGTATTATATTATTTGTTAATTTTATGTTTATTGGGCTTCGACCGTATGTATACTCATTAAATTATAGACACACACATGTGTTCATTCAATGCAGTGGCATGTCTAACCGATCTTTATTCGCTCATTTTGTATTGTTTTTCACTTTGTATAGTGTTTTTCTTTCTGTGAATAAAGATTTATTATTATTATTATTATTATTATTTGTCAAATCCTGGCTAACTAGCTTTATTTTAATGCAGACACAAGCGATCTCGATCAAATAGAATCTCATGTACTATTAATTTTATAAATAGTATGATAAAGTCATGTGCCTGGCCACATCAGATTTTTTTGTGCTGTGACCACAGAAATGTCTATGGCTGTCACACTCGAAAACAGCTGATTTCATTAGAGGTTGGAGAACCGCTATGGAACGTTGCCGCTCTAGTGCAGCAAAGTACAAAATACAAAATCAAATAAAATAAGATCACCAATTTGATTGTTTGTTGATAAGAAATATCAACCCGTTGTTATATCTAATTATAAAAACGATAAATTGAGAAAATTGTAAATAAAGTATAGCGATGAGTGTAGTTATATTTTAGTGTGTTGGTACGGATGTGACATCTACAGTGACATGAACGAATATAAATCTGTCAGAATTTGAAATAGCTTTTGAAACTTGACGTTTCGTAGAAGTGGTATCAACCTAACATTTCCTATACAGAAATATAACCATTTTTGATTTTTTTAAATACGTATTTCTCAAAAAGCAACACAAAAACGTTGATGTCACTCCTGCCGAAAGCGCCGCATCACTGCTCGTCGCGCTAATCCGTACTTTCGGCACTTGTGAGATAAATAACTATTATTCTGATGACAGTAGGTAGTGTCAAATGCTGATGCTTTGACAATACCTACTATTGATACTATTGACTATCAAAATATCTGTCAAATCCCGGCTAACTAGTTTATATTTAATGCAGACACAATTTATCTCAATCAAATAGATTCTCATGCAACTAAACTATTAATTTTATATTTTGTATGATAAAGTCATGTGCCTGGCCACATCAGATTTTTTTTAATACATATTGATTATACATCGTTTTGCTCAAACGTATAAAAAGTATTAAAAGTCTTGTTACTGCGTAGTCAAATCAGCGTTTAAGGGTTTCAAAGTATTTAATAAACAAAACGCAAAAAAACAAAATTCAATTTGAGAAAAAATGCCTCCCAGTGTATTTTAATTTCAAATTGTTTTTTGAGGGCGAAAGGTCGCTAAATAAACAAACATCTCAGAAACGCCTGTTGACCAAACTTAGCATGGGCTCCATGTGAGTAGGGGGCCCATTGTCTGTGTTCGCACACGGGCCCAGTCACTCTTAGTTACGCCACTGCATTTCGGTATAATTTTTAATTAGAAAATACCTGGCGCATTTTTACTACTCGTTGCGTTTATATGACTTTAAGTTGTGGAAAAGTTACATATTCCACTCACTGCTGCTAGATCAGTAGCACCTTTAGGTTTAAATAGTATGAAAGTTCAAAATGGCGCGGTCAATATTGCGGCCAGAAACTCTCAAATTCGTGCGAAACTTGCCCCATGTGATTCCAAATATGTCTTATTTAAACAACTCAACATTTTGAATTGCGGATTAAATATGGCGACCCAAAATGTGGTGCGCATGAAAATTATTTAATTCATATCGTATTTCAAGCTCCCAAATACCGAACGTCATATAACATTTTATAAATCGAGAATGACGAAACTTTATTCCTGTCACATTTGAGAATCTTTATTCCAAATCTGTTGTCAGATTTTCAAATTTCGGAATGGCGGATTTAATATTGCAAACCAAAGAGTAGAAACTGCCGGCATTAATTGAAACTTATTTTCTGTGATATTTGAAGCTGTTTATATCAAATCTGATGGTTTAAACATTTTGAAAAACTTTGGAAAAACACACAATACGTACTTCCGTGTGAGAAAAAGATTTCTAAAATTTAACAATATATGTATACACACGGTCATTGTTTGCATCAATGTTTTTTCAACAGTCAATACATGTATAATTTTAAGATCTTTCTCAGGTTCATATAAGCACCAACAGCGCAGAGTCCTGTAATATTGCAGAAAATAAGTTTTATACCACTCGAAAATTTTCGGTCGCCGTATTGATTCCGAGACTAACAATCCAATAATCCAATACCAATAACCATTATTTAAATACATATCTTTTATCTATCACAGGCCAAAAAGAACGCGAGGGCGGCCAAGAAGAGACCCACCGAAACCGCCGAAGGTACCAAGCGGTCGTCCATGCAACAATACGTTCCCACGGAACAATGGCCGCTTCGGCAAGAAGGTAAATGATTAGAGGATTTATATATATATATTACTGTAAAAGCCCGAAATACGGTCAAACCTAGGATTAACGCGTTGTGTCCTAGGTTTGACCAATTTGATTTGGTAAATGTCTTATTTAATTAATTTTTAGCTATTTTTGACCAACCTAAATTGGTCAATCTCATGGTATTGGTGTAAGCTAGTTTTAATAATTTAGCAAACAAAACGTTACAGCAAATGTTTTATTAGCTCTGTTTGCGGAAATAGTTTTGTTACGAGTTTGTGTACCATAATGAGTAGGTAAATGACATTATCACTCTGAAGTGGGTGCGAGTGGGTGCCGCAAGAAAATAAGTACTTTTACATAATTAAATACCACACCACAAACTCACGTTGTGGTTAATACTCTTTTTTATGTGGCAGTCGTTAATATTTTAAATATACTATAAGTGTTTTTTAAGGAATTTCTTCGGCATGGCTCACACCACTGCAGATATTCGATTCAAGAGATTTTTTTTTAAATTTAGCTTTCCTAAAAGTTCTTGTTGTACCTCGGTTTGTTTATATACCTGAAGCTAGGATATACCTGAAGCTAGCTTTATATACCTGAAGCCGCAGGGCCCGCAGCCCCCTCTGTGGAAAGAGTGGACGAGTGAATACTGATTTTTCTTTTATAAGTTAAAACTGCAAGGTTCAATATTCAATCACACTTTTGACTTTATACTTGTGTTTTGCGTCAAAAAACCTTAAACCTTTCTTCGCACTGGAACTAAAAAAGTAACAAAAAAGTAATATTTTGGAGACGATTGTACACGACATATTACATTATATCTTTTTAAGTTTCTATACAATTTCAATATTTTATCTTCTTCCAAGTAGAACACGAACTGGTCTCCTTGCTGCCAAAAATCTCTCTTCTGCTCTCTTCATATGCGAAGCTCCTGAGATAACAAAACGCGTAAATGAAAAAGAAGAATTTAGAAAGGAGATTGGGGAGCTTTAAAAAAATTGTTCAAGCCACCTTAATGCACTTTAATAATAACAAAAAACATAAAACATTTCGGCAGTGGCGTAAATAGCAGGTGTGCGAGCTGTGCGGCGCACACGGGCCCGCGAGCCAGCTGGGGCCCATTGGAGCCGGCCGGGTGTGTGGGAGAACTAATGCCGATAAATAGCATGCTATTTTCTAGAGATTTTATGGATTTTAGACAAGTTAGAACAGTTATTGATGGCCTCCTCGTATAAGATTCGCATTTATTGGATATTTGGCTACTATTAATTCCTGTTACAATAAAATGTAACAAAATATTAGTTAGTGACAGTTACCTTTAAGCCGCCGATATGTTGGTATTTCTCATAAATGTTCTATAACAATTAACTGAGGCCCCTGCTGAACGCGGAATACGGATTTGGGCTAAAAAAAGAGATGTGAGCGGTTTCTGGGGTCCTGGGCTGCAATAAGGTGCAAGCATAACGTCATAACGCCGAGCATTTTAAAAAGTAGTTACTTACTCAGGACTCCACAGATACCATTCTAAACTCGAGACCATATTATATCTATTGTTACATAAAGATAAAGCCGTGTAACATAGCTGTGCTTATTTCTGAAACCGTAGTACACAAGACAGAATATTGTATTAATATCAATTGGGCTAAGTCATATACATTTATGTTTTTTTTTATTTCGTTTTTGAACGCATCCCTAAATGTTAATAACCGTGAATGGAAAGTTGCAGATAAATCGTCTGCCTACGTCTCTATTAACGTCTGGTCTAAGTTTCGGTAAAAATTGATTTGAATAAGTTAGTATAACATTTGCTAAGCTGTTGAAACTCTTTTCATTGTGTAATTATAATATCTAATGTTGAATTAAATGTATTAATTCGGAAGTTATCCTCGCTATTATTTAACCTTTGATCATCAGTCATCACACAATTCATCAAACTGACGTTATAATTTCCGTACCCTTTTATTTTAAAATTTAATCTCTATATTCCACAAAATTGCTAAATTTGCTGCTGTCGTTAACGCAGTTTGAAAATCGTTTCTCAGTTTGACCACGTTGTCATACGCTATGTGTAACAAATGAGCAATCTTTTGTAAAACGTGTTTTTGAATAATTATATGACCTACCGTTTCGAAGCATTCCATTTTATTTTTAATACATATTGATTATACATCGTTTTGCTCAAACGTATAAAAAGTATTAAAAGTCTTGTTAGTGCGTAGTCAAATCATGCGTAATCACTAATCAATGACATTATCACTGTGAAGTGGGTGCGAGTGAGTGTCGCAAGAAAATATAAGTACTTTTATATAATTAAATACCACACCACAAACTCACGTTATAGTTAATACTCTTTTTTATGTGGCAGTCGTTAATATTTTAAATATACTATAAGTGTTTTTTAAAGAATTTCTTCGGCATGGCTCACACCACTGCAGATATAGCACAATCGACTCAAGAGATTTTTTTTTTAATTTACGGTTAGCTTTCCTAAAAGTTCTTGTTGTACCTCGGTTTGTTTATATACCTGAAGCTAGATATTTAGTGATTTTGCCATCACTAAAATACTTTTATTTACAGGGGGAGGCAGGTGCCCCCCCCCCCTGGCTACGCCCTTGATCTTACTCGTATTATTTCACAGATATGATTAATTTTGCTTGTCTTTCTTGCAGCCTAAAGATCCTTAATTGGGGTAGGGCCATTGCTGACGGATCGCTGTGTGTGTGTGTGTGTGTGTGTGTGTGTGTGTGTGTGTGTGTGTGTGTGTGTGTGTGTGTGTGTGTGTGTGTGTGTGTGTGTGTGTGTGTGTGTGTGTGTGTGTGTGTGCGTGCGTGCGTGCGTGCGTGCGTGCGTGCGTGCGTGCGTGCGTGCGTGCGTGCGTGCGTGCGTGCGTGCGTGCGTGCGTGCGTGCGTGCGTGCGTGCGTGCGTGCGTGCGTGCGTGCGTGCGTGCGTGCGTGCGTGCGTGCGTGCGTGCGTGCGTGCGTGCGTGCGTGCGTGCGTGCGTGCGTGCGTGCGTGCGTGCGTGCGTGCGTGCGTGCGTGCGTGCGTGCGTGCGTGCGTGCGTGCGTGCGTGCGTGCGTGCGTGCGTGCGAGCGTGCGTGCGTGCGTGCGTGCGTGCGTGCGTGCGTGCGTGCGTGCGTGCGTGCGTGCGTGCGTGCGTGCGTGCGTGCGTGCGTGCGTGCGTGCGTGCGTGCGTGCGTGCGTGCGTGCGCACGCAATGGAAAAACACACAATAAGTACTTCCTTGTGTGAAAAAGATTCCTAAATTGTAACAATATGTATACACACGGTCATTGTTTGCATCAATGTTTTTTCAACAGTCAATACATGTATAATTTTAAGATCTTTCTCAGGTTCATATAAGCCCCAACAGCGCAGAGTCCTGTAATATTGCAGAAAATAAGTTTTATACCAATCGAACATTTTCGGTCGCCGTATTGATTCCGAGACTAACAATCCAATAATCCAATACCAATAACCATTATTTAAATACATATCTTTTATCTATCACAGGCCAAAAAGAACGCGAGGGCGGCCAAGAAGAGACCCACCGAAGCCGCCGAAGGAACCAAGCGGCCGTCCATGCAACAATACGTTCCCACGGAAGAATGGCCGCTTCGGCAAGAAGGTAAATGATTAGAGGATTTATATATATATATGGTTTATATGGTATATAAAAATATATATATACAGTTACTCCTTTTACATATATATATATATATATATATATATTTAATTTTATATTTTCACGATCATTATTTATAAGCAACCGTCATCGAGAACTAGGAGGCGAATACTTGACACGAGTTTGTTTGACAGTTTAAAGTTTTTTCAATTAGTTTTGTATGCTTGAAAAAGGCAGGTGCGAGTCTGCTGAAACGTTGCAAATAAAATATATTTTTACACGAGATGTCCGAAAACCTTTTAATATATATATATATATATATATATATATATATATATATATATATATATATATATATATATATATATATATATATATATATATATATATATATATATATATACTAGTATATATATATACTATATAGGGAATATGACGTAAATAGAATCCAAGAGAGAAGTAATTTTTAAAATTAATTAAAAGGATACGGTCTCAGCCCGGATTCGAACCGGGGCCTTCTTCCTTGCCGGGGAATTGCTCTACCGCTGAACTACTGAGCCCGGTCGGAGGATATAGATTTAATTCGTCATTTCAAACGATAGTAACAGTACGGGTTGCTGTCTAACTACTATTATCATGACATCTATTGGACACTGGTGGAAATTGGTTCAATGGTATGTCAAGTTTATCGCAAATCTTGCTAGTGGAAAGTAGGAAACTGGTTTAATCGGTTTAAATATGCTATATAGGGTCGCATTGATTAAACCAGTTTCCTACTTTCCACTGGCAAGATTTGCGATAAACTTGACATACCATTGAACCAATTTCCACCAGTGTCCAATAGATGTCATGATAATAGTAGTTAGACAGCAACCCGTACTGTTACTATCGTTTGAAATGACGAATTAAATCTATATCCTCCGACCGGGCTCAGTAGTTCAGCGGTAGAGCAATTCCCCGGCAAGGAAGAAGGCCCCGGTTCGAATCCGGGCTGAGACCGTATCCTTTTAATTAATTTTAAAAATTACTTCTCTCTTGGATTCTATTTACGTCATATTCCCTATATAGCATATTTAAACCGATTAAACCATTTTCCTATATATATATATATATATATATATATATATATATATATATATATATTACTGTAAAAGCCCGAAATACGGTCAAACCTAGGATGAACGCGTTGTGTCCTAGGTTTGACCAATTTGATTTGGTAAATGTCTTATTTAATTAATTTTTGGCTTTGACCAACCTAAATTGGTCAATCTCAGGGTATTGGTGTAAGCTAGTTTTAATAATTTAGCAAACAAAACGTTACAGCAAATGTTTTATTAGCTCTGTTTGCGGAAATAGTTTTGTTACGAGTTTGTGTACCATAATGAGTAGGTAAATTACATTATCACTGTGACGTGGGTGCGAGTGGGTGCCGCAAGAAAATATAAGTACTTTTATATAATTAAATACCACACAATTTCTTCGGCATGGCTCACACCACTGCAGATATAGCACAATCGATTCAAGAGATTTTTTTAATTTACGGTTACCTTTTTTAATAGCTCTTGTTCTACCTCGGTTTGTTTATATACCTGAAGCTAGATATATAGTGATTTTGCCATCACTAAAATACTTTTATTTACAGGGGGGCTGGGGAGGCAGGTGCCCCCCTGGCTACGCCCTTGATCTTACTCGTAGTATTTCACAGATATGATTAATTGTGCTTGTCTTTCTTGCAGCCTAAAGATTCTTAATTCCGCCAATGCTGACGGGACGGGAACAGGAGTTTTTTTTTTTCGATTTATAATTTTTATAACCAACTGGGAAAATAAAAATTAATTTATTTATTTTTAGTTTTATTTTATTTTTATTAACCGATGTCGGCTACATGCTGCTTCGCTGTTTGGATTTATGTCTATATGTATGTCTATTATATGTCTATTCTATATGTATGTCTATGTGTCTATATGTATGTCTATTATTATTATTATATGTCTATATTGTAATGGTTTATGAATGATGGTATTTATCGTATGTTTATTGGGATATGATGATTAATTAAGGTGGGAGGTGTGTAATGTATTATAAATATGTTTACTTTAGAATATATAGTACGCATGTGTACGAGTACTTCTTTACGGGACCGGTTATGTTTTCTTCATGTAGCAGCCTCAGTTGATTTTACGATGACCTCAAATAAACAGCTAAAGTAAATTGTTCGTATTATTACACACAAACGCTACATATATATTATATGTCTATATTATGTTTATCAATAAATTTAAAATACGTTTAAAATTATGTATTATTAAAATAAAAATTTACTGCCCAAAAATCTGAAGTTAACTTTGTTTACTGTGTGAATTTTATTTAATAGATATTTCATTTACTAGGTTTTAGGTGTAATATCAATATGCCTTTTAGTTGTTTTGTTTATAATTCATTTTAATTTTCCTCCGAAAATTAATAAACAGCTTCAATAAATTCAATTGTTTTTTTATGTGTGCCCAGTCCGACAACATGTCTCAGTAATTTTGCAACACATGCAAAAAATTTTATTAATGGTAGGTATCCCAGAAAATATTATTCTTTATAAACGATTCCCTGAAACTAATATTTCAACAATTAAAATTTACAATTTATACACTGTATTCAGGCATATATTCATATATTCATATTCATATATTCAGGCAATTCAGAAACAAATGAGTGTAAATGAACAAATACACAAAAAAATATTTTTCCAGACGGCTGTGATTTCAAATTTGAGTGAAATTGTTACACTTAACTAAATTTTTTCTGTAATATAGAAAATAATCTTTTTTTACTTTATCATACGCAGTATGTAAAGTACATGTATTGTAATCGTGCCGAAAAAAAAATTGAGATTTTAGCGGAAATAGGTCTTTTTGGGTCGCCTGAACATTTTTGACCAAGGTACAAAAAAATGTCTGTGTGTGTGTCTGTGTATGTGTGTGTGTAAACGATTTTTGTGGAGACGATTCCGGAGAAACTACTGAAGCTATCGGTACGAAAGTTCATATTTAGAAGTTTCATGACCTAACTTAGAGCTGAAAAGCTTTTGGTTCAAAAGGGTCCAAAGGAACTGGTTTTTTATTCTAAGCCTTTTTCAAGGATTTTGCAAATGAGCCGCCATTTCTCTAATTTCGTCAAAATAGTTAAATAATAAATTAAAGTAGAGGAAATTCTGAATAATTTGTGCCTATGACATTTTTTGGTAAAATTAATAGTTTAGCTGCAAGAGCAAATTCTATTTGATCGATATCGGTCGCATCTGCATTGATATGAAACTACATAGTAACTAGGATTTTTACAAATATTTTTTTGTGTTGTCACCACAGAAATGTCTATGGCTGTCACCACGCTGTCACACTCGGAGAACCGCTATGGAACGTCATCTACAGTGTGATGAACGAATATAAATCTGTCAGAATTAGAATTAGCTTTTTAAACTTGACATTTCGTAGAAGTGGTATCAACCCAACATTTTCTATACCGAAATATAAACATTTTTGAATTTTTTTAAAAATACTTATTTTTTAAAAAGCAGCACAGAAAACGTTGATGTCACTCCTGCCGACTACATAGCGCGACTCGCTCACATGCGACGACGACGCTCCGTCATCGGTGACGCGCCGCATCACCGATCGTTGTGCTATTCCGTACTTTCGGCACTTGTGAGATAAACAACTATTATTCTGATGACAGTAGGTAGTGTCAAATGCTGATGCTTTGACAATACCTTCGTTTGATACTATTGACTATCAAAATATCTGTCAAATCTTGGCTAACTAGTTTAATTTTAATGCAGACACGTTTTATCTCAGTCAATTAGATTATCATGCAGATAAACTATTAATTTTATATATTGTATGATAAAGTCATGTGCCTGGCCACATCAGATTTTTTACTTTATCACACGCAGTATGATAAGGTGTAATCGTGTCGAAATTTTTTTTTTAGATTTTAGCGGAAATAGGTCTTTATGGGTCCCCTGAACATTTTTGACCAAGGTACAAAAAAATGTCTGTGTGTGTGTGTATGTGTGTGTTTGTATGTGTATGTGTATGTATGTGTGTACCCGATTTTTGTGACGACGATTCCGGAGAAACTACTAATGGTATCGGGACGAAAGTGCGTATTTAGAAGTTTTATGACCAAACCTAGAGCTGAAAAGCTTTTGGTTCAAAAGGGTCCAAAGGAACTAGGTGCTTCCTCTAAGCATTTTTCAAGGATTTTGCAAATGAGCTGCCATTTTTGTAATTTCGTCAAAATAGTTAAATAATAAATTAAAGTAGACGAAATTTTGAATAATTTATGCCTATGATATTTTTTGGTAAAATTAATAGTTTAGCTTCAAGAGCAAATTCTATTTGATCGAGATCGGTCGCATCTGCAGTGATGTGGAACTACATAGTAGTCTGGATTTGACAAATATTTTTTTTTGTGCTGTCACCACAGAAATGTCTATGGCTGTCACACTCGAAAACAGCTGATTTCATCAGAGGTTGGAGAACCGCTATGGAACGTTGCCGCTCTAGTGCGGCAAACTACAAAATACAAAATTCAAATAAAATAAAATCACCAATTTGATTGTTTGTTGACAAGAAATATCAATCCTTTGATATATCTAATTGTAAAAACGATAAATTGAGAAAATTGTAAATAAAGTATACCGATGAGTGTAGTTATATTTTAGTATGTTGGTACGGATGTGACATCTACAGTGTCATGAACGAATATAAATCTGTCAGAATTTGAATTAGCTTTTTAAACTTGACGTTTAGTAGAAGTGGTATCAACCTAACATTTCCTATACAGAAATATAACCATTTTTGAATTTTTTTTAAATACGTATTTCTCAAAAAACAACACAAAATAGTTGATGTCACTCCTGCCGAAAACTACATAGCGCGAGTCGCGCTTTGTAGTTTGCGAGTCGCTCACATGCGACGGCGACGCTCCGCCATCGGTGACGCGCCGCATCACCGCTCGTCGCGCTACTTTCGGCACTTGCGAGATAAATAACTATTATGCTGATGACAGTAGGTAGTGTCAAATGCTGATTGACAATACCTACTATTGATACTATTGACTATCAAAATATCTGTCAAATCCTGGCTAGCTAGTTTAATTTTAATGCAGACACGATTTATCTCAATCAAATAGATTCTCAAGCAGCTAAACTATTAATTTTATATTTGTATGATAAAGTCATGTGCCTGGCCACAGGCACATGACTTGCCACGGGAGGATCATTTGGATCAGGATGACATGGGAGGATCATTTGTTTCAAACTTACTGAAACACGTATATTTTCAGTGTGAAATATTTGGGAAAGTTATGAAACTTAGAAACCCTAGAAAGTTCAGCAAATTTGGTAAACTGACCGATTTTTTAATTTTGCTTTTAAGAGCCGGGTCCAACAGCTGAGCGACTGCGGCTTGGCTGTTATTGATAAATTGGGAAAAATCAGTCAGAATTGGTCTTTGAGCGGGGATGTCGACGCTTTCTGTAAAGCTAGTTTGGAACAAGATAGACTTCGCTGACGTGCGGTCAGCATTATACGATCTAACGTCTTTAACGCTGTTTCAATTTATTTTTGCACACGTAATCAGGCTGGGGCCATCGAGTTTAATATATAGTGTTACTGAGTACTGTGTAAGACATGAGTCGACCTAAAAGTATATTTGTTTGTGGTTTTTTGTGCCCGTTTAGTAAGCGTTCGGTCCAATTGTTTTATTTGATGTAAAGCGGTATGATTTGTCCGATAATGTTCTCTCCAAGCAGACTTTTATAATACTCTAATTCCTGTTCCTGATGAAGTTTTTAATTAAATACGAAAATTTGAACTGAGATAAAAGGAGTTTTATACACTTTGCCCACTTGACCGAATTTCCCACGTTACCATCGTCTGCCATTAGAAGTATATTGAGAACCAAATGAAATGAGATATTACTAGATATATACGAACATACCGTGTGATACGGACTTACCGTAATGAAATTAATCAAAGTATAGAAGATGGTGATATACAGGCGGGATGTAACCAGGGACCTTTGTGTCACCAGCACAATGCTCTAACCAACTGAGCTATTGAGCTATTTTCAGCTAATTTGAGTTTTCGGTTACACCGACTGATGTCAACTTTTATATTTCAAATGGATCTCCCTGTATTTTATCGCATTTTAGAAATCTTCTTTAAATTTTAGATCAATTTTATGTTACATTCCCTATACTTATCATGAGTTATTTTTGAGATATTAATTTTTTTGATTAAAAAATGACAGCTGCACGGTTACTTTCAATAACTTATAATTTATCCCCTGTGCCCGTTGGAAAAAAGTAGCCCGGCAAAATTGTTGTGAAGGTAACATATTATCGACACATCCGTAGAATTCTTCTAAAAGTTATACAGGGAGTTCAAATTATAAGATCAAAGTTGAATTCGAAAAAAGTACTAAAAGTCGATTTTTTCAAATGGCACCCCTAACATATGAATACATTTCTGAATTTTATGGCAAATTTTAGATCAACTTTGTGTACAATGTCCTATACCTAAAATGTCCTTGTACCGACTGAAATCGATTTTTAAACATCACAGTAGCAATTGCAAACATTGCCCTATACCTATCATGAGTTATTTTTGAGATATTAATTTTTTTCATTAAAAAATGACAGCTGCACTGTTACTTTCAATAACTTATAAATTATCCCCTGTGCCCGTTGGAAAAAAGTTGTCCGGCAAAATTGTTGTGAAGGTAGCATATTATCGACACATCGGTAGAATTCTTCTAAAAGTTATACAGAGAGTTCAAATTATAAGATCAAAGTTGAATTCGAAAAAAGTACTAAAAGTCGATTTGTTCAAATGGCAACCCTAACATATGAATATATTTCTGATTTCTATGGCAAATTTTAGATCGACTTTGTAATGTCCTATACCTAAAATGTCCTTGTACCTACTGAAATCGATTTCAAAAAAATCACAGTAGAAATTGCAAACATTGCCAAATCTAGATTGCGTTTGAAAACAACTGAACAAGTTGGAATAAACAGAACTTTATTAAATAAGTTTTTTTAGGTCATTTTTCATTATAATTAATTTAGTATTTATAAAATTATAAGCCTACCATAAAACACAGTATTAAAAATAAAACAAAATCGTAAAGTTAATTAAAAAAAACTGCTATTTCTGTAACTCTTCAAAAACGTTGCCGTTTTCCGCTAAACATGCTTCAATTCTTTGGTGGCGTCCTTGATAGAGATAGCACATAACCCATTGAAAGCAGCTGGAAATCTATCTTTCATGTTCTCTTTATCAGTTATTGGGGCCTCAATAATTGGATGGTTTGAAATTGACGGTGCTCCAGAGCACACAACTGTTGCAGCAAGAGGGTTGCATAACGGGATGTTTGACCATCGGTGGATTGCGCTTAATGGGCCATACACATTTCCACCGCGTTCCCCAGACTTGACGTCAATGGATTTTTTCATTTGGGGAGCTATTAAAGATGTAGTTTATGAGGACCCAATAATTGGTAAGGAGAACATGACAGATAGAGCTCGAGCTGCATCATCGGGTTATGTGCTAACTCAATCAGGAGTGCCACCAACAATAATATGTTGGCAGGTAATATGAAGTTTTTTAAATTTACTTTACGATTTTGTTTTATTTTTAATATTGTGTTTTATTGTAGGCTTGTAATTTTATAAACACCAAATTAATTATAATAAAAAATGACCTAAAAAAATTTGTTTAATAAATTTCTGTTTATTCCAACTTGTTCAGTTGTTTTCAAACGCAATCTAGATTTGGCAATGTTTGCAATTTCTAATGTGACGTTTAAAAATCTATTTTAGTAGGTACAAGTACATTTTAGGTATAGGACATTGTACACAAAGTAGATCTACAATTTTCCATAGAATTGAGAAATGTATTTGAATGTTAGGGTTGCCATTTGAAAAAATCGACTTTTAGTACTTTTCTCGAATTCAACTTTGATCTTATAATTTGAACTCTCTGTATAACTTTTAGAAGAATTCTACCGATGTGTTGATAATATGTTACGTTCACAACAATTTTGCTGGCCAACTTTTTTTCAACGGTCTCAGGGAATAATTTATAATTAATTGAAAGTAACAGCGCAGCTGTCATTTTTTAATGAAAAAAAAATTAATATCTCAAATATGACACATGTTAGGTATAGGGAATGAAATATAAAATTGATCTAAAATTTAATGATGATTTCAAAAATGCGATAAAATAGACGGTGTTCCATTTGAAATATAAAAGTTGACATCATTTCCGGTGTAACTGGATGTAAACGAAAACTCAAAATATTTTAGTTGTGATTCGAAACACTTAATTAATCACATGGACCGGCTATTATTAATAAGTTCCTAACGGGCACGGTAAAAGTGATAAACACGTTACTTTTTACAAAAGATCTTTTGTATACAGTCTTCAAAGAAGTTAGCTAAGTTATTTTGATAACGATGTAAGCTATTACAGTGCAACCTCGATTATCCGGACACACTATTATCCGGATACTCGCTAATCCGGACATGCGCCGCGCCGGCGATACGGCCATGTCGCCGCGCCGGCGATACGGCCATGTCGCCGCGCCGTGAAGTAGGTCAAAGCGGCTTGTTGAGAGCCTGACTACGTACGGCAGCGGTAGTACATATACATACATACATATATCCCCGTGCGTAGATCGGGCAAGTCAGCAGCGCACCTTTTGCAAAATGAAAATCCTTATATCCATATTTTTTTGCTATTTTTTTACCAAAATATCGAACCGATGACGTGCCGACAAGCCAGCGCATTTTATAAAACAAATGAATTTGAAAAATGTGAGCAGCCTATATTTGTTTGCTAATTTTTTACCAAAAAAGATTTTTTTTTGCTTTGTTGGTTTTTGAGATATAGGGGTGCGCCACTGACGTGCCGGCAAGCCAGCGGCGCATTTTGGAAAAAACAAATGAATTTGAAAAATATGAGCAGCCTAGTATATTTTTTTGCTAATTTTTTTACTAAAAATGATTTTTTTGCTTTGTTGGTTTTTGAGAAATAGGGGTGTGCCGCTGACGCGCCGGCAATTTAGCGGCACATTTTGGAAAAACAAATGAATTTGAAAAAACTAAACAGCCAATATTTTTTTGCTAATTTTTTGCTAATTTTTCACCAAAAAAATTGCTTTGTTGGTTTTTGAGATATGTAAAAACAAATTAATCTGAAAAATGTGAGCAGCCTATATTTTTTTGCTAATTTTTTTACCAAAAAAGATTATTTTTTTGTGTTGTTGGTTTTTGAGATATATGTAGGTGTGCGCCGCCGACGTGTCGGCAAGACAGCGGCGCATTTTGTAAAAACAAATGAATTGGGAAAGAGTAAGCGGTCAGTATTTTTTTGCTAATTTTTTGCTGATTTTTAACCAAAAAAGTTTTTGTTTTGCCTTGTTAGTTTTCCAGATATACAAGGTGCCCCACGTTAGATGCAAGGTAGGGTAACGGCAAGAGTGGTTGGCACTCGTATTTGATTATCATTGGAGAACGTGAGTGCCAAGTGCCAACGACTCGATTCTTCCATAAAGAAAAAGGTTGTGGATAGCCATTCGCGCTACAGACAGTAATTATTTGCATGCATGCAGGATGTTCAAAATTTACAACTCAAATGGTGCATTCTTCAACATTCAAAACAATTTTTTTTTCATACCCTCGGGCGACTAAAAAAGCTCTCGGGCTGTTTTTGCTTCGTAAATTTTATTCGGTAAACTTTAGCAATTAATTACTCAAGAAATAACGTATAGATTTCAACGAATTAAAAAGTAAAATCACCTGCGGAATGCTAGTTTTCAACGTGCATTTTTGTAAAATCGGTGGATTAGTGGTTGACCCACAAAAAGCTATATTATGCAATGCCAGCAATTCCGTTATTAGAAGAGCTAGAATAATGAAATATAGACTATATGCTACCCAATAATTCATAGGTTTAAAGTTTATTACATAATCATTGTTTATCTTGCATTTTTCATACAAAAGATCGTGCTGAAACTCCGCGTGAATACCGACGCCTAAACTTAGGTATCATTTTTCTACCCCAGGGGCGGTATTACCCCTTAATCGTCAGCCTGTCCGCGAAATATTTCTCCTACTTTTGTTGGTCCGCAGGCGTAAAACGGTTGAAGAACGCTGCCCTAGATGAACAAAACCATTGCACGACATAAAATTTTGTATGCACCTCGGGCATTACTCGGGCATTACTCGGGCGACTAAAAAAGCCAAAATATTTATGTTTCCATAGTAATAACAACCTATTCTGGTATTTCTTGGCCGGGTGCGCGTACGACAAGCACGTCCGTTTTGCCGCCGGAAGAGTCTAAGATCGCCCGGAGGTGGCGCTGTTCTAAGCAGTTTTCTCCCTAGTAATTACCGACGTGGTGTAGTTACCTGTAGTCAGACCGCGTTTACGAACGCCAACAACTGACAGAAATAATAAAGTCGACTACAGCTCCTTTGCGTGTAGCGGTGACCGAAAAAACTTCTGGCGGATACATATTCCGCAACGGGCGCGTAAAACGTTTATCAATTTTTTCGCATTTTATTTCATATTCGTCAGGCACTTTCTGGTTCTGAACCTCCTCACTACAGTCATCTAATTTCTCGATTCCTACACACATAAACAACTTACAAATTGGAATATGAAACTTGAAGTGTGGTAGACCTAAAACGAATATGTTACTTCCGTCAACTGCGCCTAACCTGCCTGCTGGATTCTCGACATTTTGCAACACATAATATGGTTTGTTAGGTACTTCTCTTGGCTAAATTCAAACCCACATCAAATGCAAAGAAATCTCTTCATTGGTATCATTCATTGGTATTTATCTAGGTACTGTTTTATGCTTACAGTACCTATCTTACTGTATTATAGTGTTTTTCAAAGGTGGGGTTTGAAAATGAACAGTTACTACAAAATACTTAATGCTGAACATCGAATATACCTACTGTTAGGTTTGTTCGAGCAACAGTAAAAAAAGTACCGAACTAATTGGGTCTACTACGCATGCGCAAAGGAATTTTAGAGTGACAAAATCTCCATTGCGCATGCGTAGAAGAATACCCAACTAGTCGGGTACTTCTTTTACTGCTGCTCGAACAAACCTATTATCGATAACTACAACTGTAAAAGTTGCTTATTTCTCTATTGACTCTGACTCAAGACATAGCTGACTGTGTAAATATAAATGTGTGAACTACAGGGTGTATACGAAATGAGTGGAATCATTTGGAGGGGTAATGTAACTCGATATGAGAAACAAACAAGCAATTTTTGGCAATTCTTGGCAATTTTGCCATTGCTGTGTTCTTTCTGTTTCGTCTAAGTTTGCACATCTACTTGTTTTATTTAGAAGGCTTTTTAAAATGTATCTATCTGCGGTATCTTATAATAGAATTAACTTGTAAATCTCCCCCACGATAGGATTCATAATGGCGTAGCTGCCGAAACATGTCTCCTATGTAAAAAAAAATTATCTTGCAAATCAAAAGAGGTTTCCTTCATCTTATCACCAATTTACATAACATAGTGTTAGTAATACGCTAAGAAGAAATAATTAAATAAATGAATAATTGTAAACTGAATAAATAATTATTTCAGAACTATTGTCAAGAATGCACATATTGGTCCTCTCAGGTCAATGTTTTTAAGTCTAACTTCAAATTCTCGTTGGAAATATTACATTTTCCATGGGTTTGACAAAAATATTTGGTAAGCGCCACCTATTCGATGCTTCACGTTCCTATCGTAGTTGTAATATACCAATAAATTTCTTCTTCAAAATGTGTCTAGAATAACAAATCAAACCGGATCAAAATCAGGCGATCTAGTTTTACAAAGCGTTGGACCACTATGAACAATTTAATGTCTTTGATATATCTATTTAAACAATTTTAGAGTGAAACATAAATTACTAATTCTGAGGAAATCAATATCACAAGTTATTCGTTTGTGTAATTCAAAAACGCAGAATGCCATTACTAAAATCTGCTACATGAAAAGAAGTACGGTTACATTTGTGAGATTGTTGAATGTCCTCGAACCATCCGGATACTTAATAATAATTTATGAATTTATGTGCATAAATTACAAATGACAAATTTGATGCTTTATAACGTTTTAGATGCCGACAATAGACCTACCGAGTTAAGACATTTTAGAAATCCTGATTTATGGATCTTTCGAAGTATGCCCAGATATACCGGATGTAACACTCTTAAGTTATTTGACGTTTAGCAAATCTCTCGTTATTCTGGATAAGTCATATGAGAATCGCAAATCAATAATAACTATCGAAAAGTGCGATACTGTTACTATCCAAATGGGTTCTATTGTTCCTTTATCCTTAGTTTGTTACCTCAGATTGATTTTTTGAAAAATGCAAATTTTTGACATTCGTTTCGCAATAACTCAAAAACAGTTGATAATCGCCTAACACAAGTTGATGTCAACACAATTAGGATAAAAGACTTAATCAAAAACTGCAATAATATACCTAGAGTTCAATTTAAACAAAAAAGTAAGTTTGTGTTTGTACGTTGTTGTGGGGCAACCTATAAGCAACCTATAAGTATGAAGATATTTTCCGACTGTAAAGCAAATATTATACACAACTTTTACATAGTGTGGGTAAACGTATATTCCGATTTCTTTAGTCCATTAATGTAGGTACTTTCTTTCTAGCGTGGGACACCCTGTATAAGTTATATAACAATAAATCAAATTAGAGCATCGTTTTAATTTTTTTTTTTTTTTTGGGATGTTGCCATGTGCACAAAGCCAGTGGCTTGTCTGTGCGGCAATCGGGGAGACGGAGTATTTGAAAAATCACCTGCCTAACTTGGGCTTGAACCCTGGACTTCTGAGTGGAAGGCATTCGCCTTACCCACTCGGCCACCTCCGCCTCCAATAAGGTCATCATTTGATATTCTGGTGAGTCACAAACAGGCCTATGGCCAACGCATGACGTTGAGTTTTGAGACACCTGTATATATACATTGGTACATATATACTTACTTTTATTTACACATTGTTGACACAAAGTGCGAAGTCAGCTATGTCCTGGGTGCTTGAACTGCTTGAGTTCTCAGTACGTCCGCTACAATTGGTAACCTAAACAGTGAGCATGTGATCTCGTGGTGAACGTATAGATATTTGGATATAAACTTAAATCTCATCTACGTATTTGTTATACCTAGTTATCGATAAATAATAATATATTCGAGGTCCAGCAAGCAAAACTATAAGATATCGTAAGTATAAAATAATATAGTTATTATTATTTCGATACGAGTTTTCAATTTCAATTGAATACATTCATAACTTTTCATTCCAAAAGGTACCTATTAGGGCTTGCAATTCCGGGATTCTGGGAACCCGACAAATAATGAGCTTTTTTGGGATCCCGGGAATACAAATCTAAAACCCAAGATCTCAAAAAAGTTAAATCGAAATTATTTTCTTATTTTTTTTTTGTAATTGGCGAAATGTGGGCACTGACAGTACAATAAATCAATTGAGCAGCTATTTTTTTCATATATGAACTTCAGTCTATAACAGCACCCTTTCTGATTAAATTAAATATCAAGCATAAAATGTTCATCTACACACCAACATGTTGCTATAATAGAAAGAACAGATGTTGCAAGAAGCAGATATAATTCATTATGGAGGTATACATGAACCTTTTCAGCTTGCTTTTTAGTTATTATAGTTATTATACCCTCCACAAAAATAAATATAGGCTGTATTTACAACAGAAAAACCCCATAAGGGCACAAAATTAAAAAAATCAATGTGACAGAATATAAAATTAGTAAGTAGGTAATAAAATACAGCGAAAACAAACACAAAATATTAAAAATAAGTATAAAAAATAAACAAATTAATCCCGATATATTTAACAGTGAGACGAAAAAAAAAATTGTACCAAAATTTATGTGCTATTAATCGTTTGATGGTTCACTCCAATCGAACGAACGATGTGATTTCTAGTTCTGATTTTCAAATTTCTTCCAGTTTAAGTTAAGGATTTTACCTTAAACTAAAGAACGAAATATTCATGTACGATGTTTCTTTGTCATAGGGTGTGTCTACGCCGTAGATTGAGTCGCTGTTAAAGCTCTCGAATTAGTGATGAGCTGTCCACACGTGACAGTGGTAATATGATCATTTTTGCCATTTCTTCATCGCACAATTATTGCTTTTTTTAGTTTTTTTAGCGGAAAGTTTTGTCAAAAAGTGCAATTAGGTAAAAAAATCTATTTTTAAAATGTGGGTTGTGCTATGTGAAATACAGCAGACAACACGGAAAGACATACAATATTATTTTAATGACATCAGTGCATCTAAGAACTGAATATTTCAACAATTTTGACCAACAAATAACATCTTTACTTGAAAACGCGTTTAGAATTGGCTCTTAAAGTTATTATACCTATCTTTTTTCGTAAATAATAATTGTTTTATTTAAAATGCAAACAATGTAATTAGTCTACTTGCATAATAAAAATTCATGACGCATGAATTCTAAAAACTCGTCAAAATGTTTTATTGGCAGTAATATGAAAAATCGAAAATTCGACTCGACTAAACAATTTCTTTCGCCGAGACTAATCATGAAACATTTTACAAAAATGTAAAATTTTTGAGCAAATTTAAAATGCAAGTGCAATTTATTATCTAATTTTTTATTACCTATTTAATTTATTATTGATGTTTGGTTTTTGCTTGTAAGGTACAATTTGAGAATTTGATCTAGTTTTGGTGTAAAAGATATTGTCGAATCAAGTATATTTTAGGCGTTTCTTGCTGACTTGATTTGGTAACTTTTAGCATCCCAGGCGTTTAGATCCGGCAATTTTAGATTTTGTTATGATTCTTGGGACCAATCCCGGGATTATATTATTAACCCCGGAATCCCGTGATCAGTATACCGGGTGATTCAATTTCGAGCCTCACCATGGGGATCTCGCTTATTAATGGAGATAGAGCCTATACAGGGTCCTGCAACTAAGCTCCCGTCTTCTGTAGCTCACTTACTCATTAAGCTAAGAGTTTGACATTTTGCAGGCTTACCCTGTACTTCAAGGTACAATTCAAGAAATTATTTTTTATTATACAGCGTGTTCCAAAAATGTGCAACGCCATGATAATATGTTTTTTTAAATTGCATGCTATACATTTTTCTACACATTTGGAAGCCTTTTATGGTTGCCTACATATCACCAAAATTTTATTGAAATCGGTTGAGTGACCGCAGCGGAAAAAAACAAAACCCAAAAAAAATTGATTTTGCATCGCAAGATTTAAAAATCAATAAAAACCACAAAATGCACCTCGTTAATAAAAGTTTGCGACGTGCTTATTAAGTTAGATGTAATAGTCTCGTTAACCAAGTAACATTGATCCAAATTATACAGGGTGACCAAAATCGAGTGTCAAACTTGTCAAACTTCAAAGCGTGTTATTGTTCTTATTTTAAATTGGAACCCATAAATATTTTTATGTGAAATGATGCAGAATTAAAAAATAAACATTGTTTCTAAATACAACCCCATCACAATTCCCAATATTTTAAAAGTTATTCGCCAAAAACTCATTTTTTAACGTTTCCAACGGCAATTTTAGATAATAAATATCGTACGTGACGTTGAAAAACAATTTATTTCATAAAAAATAATAGACCTATTTTAGATTTGAGTGTACTTAATTAAGTAGTTATTCAAATCCCAAATTTACTGCATCATTTACCTATAGCGGTAAGGACGGAAATGTGGCTATAGGTAAATTTTGCAGTAATTTTAGCAATTGAATAACTACTTAATTAAATACAGTAAAATCTAAAATACCTCTCTGCGTTATATTTTATGTAATAAATTGTTTTTCAACGCCACGTACGATATTTATTACCTAAAATTGCCGTTGGAAACATTGAAAAATGAGTTTTTGGCGAATAACTTTTAAAATATTGGGAATTGTGATGGAGTTGTATTCAGAAACAATGTTTATACTTTAATTCCGCATCGTTTCACCTAAAAAAAATTATGGGTTCCAATTTAAAATAAGAACAATAGCGTGCTTTGAAGTTTGACAAGTTTGACACTCGAGTTTGGTCACCCTGTATGATTTGGATCAATTTCACTTGGTTAACGAGACTATTACATCTAACTTAATAAGCACGTCGCAAAATTTTATTAACGAGGTGCATTTTGTGGTTTTTATTGATTTTTAAAGCCTACGATGCAAAATAAATTTTTCTTGGTTTTTATTTTTTTCCGCTGCGGTTACTCAACCGATTTCAATAAAATTTTGGTGATATGTAGGCAAGCATAAAAGGTTTCCAAATGTGTAGAAAAATGTATAGCATGCAATTTAAAAAAATATATTACCATGGCGTTGCACATTTTTGGAACATCCTGTATAATAAAAAATAATTTCTTGAATTGTACCTTGAAGTACAGGGTAAGCCTGCAAAATGTCAAACTCTTAGCTTAATGAGTAAGTGAGCTACAGAAGACGGGAGCTTAGTTGCAGGACCCTGTATATGTTTAAATTTGGCAAAGTTTCGTATTTTTGTGCTAAGCAATTATCTGAAAAGAAATTTAAGTTATCATTATTTATTTTGAAGATATCCAGAAAAAACTGAAATGTTAAGAAATCGTTTTTAATTTTTTATTCTAAAGCAAATGTAGCTAGACACTTGAAACAAAAACAATCGAACACAAGGTACTTTTTAACAAGGAATGCAGTGCCATTTTTTATTTGAAATAACAGCAAAGATGGCGGCGTGACCATGGCCAACTTTTGTTTTTCTTATGGGCGCCATGTAACCTCCAGGTACCCAACTTGAGCTTGGTTACAGACCGCCGGAGTCGTTGCCAAGCAACGCCAACAAAATGCACTTGGATCAAGCGGCGCCCTCAGCGTTAGGTTTGCCATTTAACCAAATAAACCTTAATTGTTGTTGATTGTGGATGTAAAATACCGTTTACCAATAACGAATAGCGTGATATAGTTAAGAGTTTAATAAAATTTTGACATTTTCCGATAGTCGTGTCTTTTCTCATTTTCGAAATGTATAACATGTTGGCATTATTTTTTAAAACAATGGTTTAATAATAAAAGAACACGTTCTTCTTTTTCTTGTTGTTTGTCGTGCTTATCAAGTAACCAACTGCGTCTTGGTTACAGACCGCCGGCGCCGGACTGACCAAGAGTGCTTTGGATTAAAAACATTCAGATTGTAAAAGAAGCAAGATTATACAACATAAAAATAATTTTTTAAGTAAATGTTCAAATTTGTAATGGTCTGCAAACACGTATTTGCAGCAATTCAAAATTAAGGGCTACTTCCCGCTTAGAAATCCGAGGATCATCATTTATCTAAAAACCAGTAGTTGAGGCATTGCAAATTATGGTAATTTAACGTTTACCATTTCTAAAATACCTGTTTGATCAGTTTCAACATTTCCATGAGGATTATAAGAGTTGCAGGGTTTACTAAACGATCCATGGCTCGCGAAAGTTCCGGCCAATGTTAGGAATATTGTACGATGCGACGTTTCTAAGAGAACAATAATAAACCCTTATTATATCACGCTTTTCGTTATTGGTAAACGGTATTTTACATCCACAATCAACCACAATTAAGGTTTATTTGGTTAAATGGCAAACCTGACGCTGAGGGCGCCGCTTGACCCAAGTGCATTTTGTTGGCGTCGGTTGGCAACGACTCCGGCCGTCTGTAACCAAGCGCCAGTTGGGTACCTGAAGGTTTTTTGATTATTTCACCATTATTTAAAAAAAAGAATGGCAACATGTTATACATTGCGGAAATAAGAAAAAACACGACTATCGGAAAATGCCAAAATTCAACATGGCGCCCATAAGAAAAACAAAAGGTGGCCATGATGTAATTCGCCGTCTTTGATGTAATTTCCAACTAAGAAATGACACTGCATTCCTTGTTAAAAAGTACCTATAGAATGTTTTTGTTTCAAATGTCTAGCTACATTTGGTTTTGAATAAAAAATTAAAAACGATAGCTTAACATTTCAGTTTTTTTGTGGATATCTTCTAATTGAAAAATGATAGCTTAAATTTCTTTTCAGATAATTGATGAGCACAAGAATACGAAACTTTGGAAAATTTAAACATAGGCTCGATCTCCACTAATAAGCGGGATCCTCATGGTGAGGCTCGAAATTGAATCACCCGGTATTGTCCGGGATTAGAAGCCCTAGTACCTATGTATTTTGTCTGCAGATGAACGACGGATGTGATAAAGTTGAGCCTTCATCTCCAATGAACAGGTTTATTTGCATATTATGTGGTTATGAATTTAGCCAAGAGAAGTACCTAACAAACCATTTTATGTGTTGCAAAAATGTCGTGAATCCTGCAGACAGATTAGGCGCAGCAGACACCAGTAAGTTCTTCGTTTGACCACACTTCAAGTTTCATATTCGAATTTGCAAGTTAATCTTTTTGTGTAGGCATTGTGAAAACAGAATATTGTGAAGAGGAAGTTCAGAGCCAGGAAGAGATTGACGAATATGAGATAAAATGCAAGGAAATTGAACTGGGGTAAGTACGCACTATTATTGTAGGTTAAAACACGTGATAACTAATACGTTTTTAGTTTTAAATTAGTTAAACGAATAATAAATGTATTAGTACAGTGCACGCCGTTCAATGCCATGTCCACTTAGGATAGGGTGACCAAGTGTCACAATTTGGGCGGGACAGTCCCGATCTTTGAAAATGCTGACCTAATGTCCAGATTTCCAAAACACCAACCATTAAACTAATAATTTTGTTAGCATACAAAAGTGTACCAAACTTTGCCGTCTTTAAAGAATAGTAAAAATAGCTCTGGATGTTGCCGGTTCATGGACCCATAATCTATTCACTTCGAGTGACAAGATTACTTAAAATTATCTCTTGCTTAAAAAAAATAATCTTTAGAAATCAATAATCCCTGCCAGAAATATTGGTCAAAATCTGTCTGTTTCCATATTTCGCCCTTTCCACGCCAAATGTCTCAAAATTTGACACAAATGGATCTATAATTTGAGTCTTCTGCTCCTTATGTTCATCCAATGCATTTGACTTGAGAAGTAGGGTGGGGTTCAATATGATCTTACATCTAACATCGCCAGACAAGTTCTGAGCTTCTGTGAAACAAATTCTGCCCAATCATTCATGGGAAATCAATAAATATACAGAGTGATTTGGATTCTGGGCAAAAATTAATACAGCTAATCATAATAGAATTCTAATAAAAAAGTACTGTTAATTTCATTAAAATTGTTAATATCTTCATAACGGTAACTTTGTATAAGGACAAATCTGGTTAAATAGTCTCTAAATTAGCTCTTCTATCGCTCCTTAAAGATTTGACATCAAACTATCAAATACGTTGTATGCACAGCAATATTACAGTAAGAAGTTACATTACATTTTCGTTAAATTGCAAATATCACAAAAACTAGTAACATTAGGTGTATGACATACTATACGTAAATTGGAGCGAAGTAAAGGGTTATTACAGCCAACACATTATATTACAGCCAATACATTTAAAAAATTCAACAAAATTTGCATAGTTCAATGAGTGTATCTAATATCTTTGGACACTATCATCTACCTACTGACTATTGTCTCACATAATGTCAAGGAAATAACGACAAAAATGGGATAAACAAATTTAGTAGTGTTCATAATACAATAAAACACACAAGGCGTTTCATTTAAAAAAATCATACTATTTTTAAAATTAATAATAAATGAGATTCTATTTGAACGAGATCGGTCATATCCGCATTAAAATAAAACTAGTTACCCAGGATTTGACAGATATTTTAAAACAATAAAAAAATCAGATTCCTTACTTTTGTTTTATTTTAGCAATCACTACATGTTTCGTGTCTTACTGGGCACTTCTTCAAGCGCTATAGGAAATGAGATATAAATTACACTATTCACAATCAAATCAAACTCCAAAAAACACAATAGTAAAAACTTTTTGACATTTTGTCAGGCGCGGCCAGTGGAGAACTTAAAACAACATAGAAAGGTCATAAACAAACATATATGAGACTGCAGAACATATTTTTTAAAAGTTGTGTGTGTGTGCGTGCGTACCCGATTTTTGTGGCGACGATTCCGGAGGAACTACTAAAGGCATCGGGACAAAACTTCATATTTAGCAGTTTCATGACCAAACTTACAGCCTTTTGGTTCAAAAGGGTCCAAAGGAACTGGATGTTTACTCTTAGCATTTTTTAACAATTTTGTAAATGAGCTGTCATTTCTGTAATTTTGTCAAAATAGTTAAATAATAAATTAAAGTAGAGGAAATTCTGAATAATTTTGTATACGAAATTTTTTGGTAAAGTTAATAGTTTAACTGCATGAGCAAATTGTCTTTGATTGAGATCGGTCGTGTCTGCATCTTAGGTAGCCAAGATTTGACAAATAATATCATTCTAATGTCAGTAGGTAGTGTCGAACGCTGATGTTTTGACAATACCTACTGCTGCTGGTATAGATGGACCTGTCAATAGTAAAAGTATCTTTTAAAAAACTCTTTTCTGCAGTCTCATATATGTTTGTTTGTGGCCTTTGTATGTTGTGTTATGTTCTCCACGGGCCGCGCCTGACAAAATGTAAGTTTTTACACTTGAGTTTTTGCATTTTTCAAGTTTTTGTATGGATGAGAAACCTTTTCCTATTTAACAATCTTTAAGAAAATACAAAAATTATCTGCCATAGATTCTCAGACTTCTTTATCACAATATGTCATTCTGTGTAAAACGTTTCATATGGACTGATTTATGATTATATACTGACTAAAATATTAACAAAATCGTATTTTAAAAGGCTCTAACATTTAAGAAATTGACAATTCCATATAACATTTTTTACTCAGACTTAACGCATCTTATTCTTGATAACTTGTAGCTTATTAATAATTTAATTGCATTTTATTACCGTAAAGGGTTTTGTTCTTAGTTTTTGCATTGTTTGATATCTCTTGTCTTTTTCCTTCCTTTTGTTGATATTTGAATGTAATAAAGTACAGTAAAATGCTGTAAAAGTAACGGTAATACTGAAACATTAAGTAACTTTGTAATAATATCCAGGTGTATTCTGTAAACGAGCAATTCGCGGTTATTTGGTACAAGCTGTGTTGCTATATCAACAATACGTCCCTGTGATATTGAGATATTCCTGTAAAATTACACCATTATCACAATAATTTTAAAGGTTATTTTTGTAGACGTGCTTTCATACAATGGAACTGCGTGTCTTTACAGACCATCTTGCTGGTTTCTTGACACAGCGAAATTGATTTAAAAATGTCCTCTATGTATAAAACTTTTTAACAAAATGTGGTATAACACTACACCTTGTATAACTTTTATTGTTACGGTACCCACGGGTTTCAACCAATTTTCCAGGGCTATCACATGGCTAAAAAGGTTGAGAAACACTCATTTAGAGTATAGGAAACTCAAATACAAATCAGTCTTTTGTACAGTTGTTTTGTATACGCACGCTGGTGAAGTGTTTGTTTTTATGAGAAGTTTATTTAAGTTTAACTCTATCAAAATCCATGTTGTGAAAATATCTACTAACATCAGCAATTTTCCGCGGCATGTTGAGCAATACGCCGTCTAAATGAAATTTAATACATACAGTGCACTATCTCGGAACCTCGTATTAGCAGTTTTATTCCAGGGTGATAATCTTCAAGAGATTGCACAAAAACATGACCTACAGGACGTTTCACTTATCGGGCGCTGAACGCAAACAAGTAGAAATGTAGATACAGTAATTCTAACTATACGTATAAAAGTTTACCGTGTTCGAAATAAATGTGTTATAAATTAAGTTATAAGTCTTTTAGACAGAAGTCAGCTCAAGCTAATCGAATACTTTTGAACAGTTTACATTATTGCAGTTTTTTATTATGATTTGTATCCTAATCGTTTTGACAACAACTTGAATTAGGCTGTTATCAACTGTTTCCGGGTTATTCTGACAAGAATGTCAAAAGACAGTATTTATCAAAAAAATATTCTAAGGTAACTTACAAAGAATAAGGTAAACTCACTTTGCATAGTAAAAATAGCGCACTTTTTGACAGTTTTTATTGATATGCGAGTCTTATATGACTTATCCCGAATAACTGAAGGTATGCTAAATGTCACAAAACTTAAAAATTGGAAATGGAACATACTTCAAATTATCGATAAATTAGTGAGCATCTAATTCGACATTGACATAAACATAACAATTCATAAATTAATATAAATTATCTAGATAGTACGACAAAATTCTACAATCTCACAAATGTAATAATTCTTCTCTTCGTGCAGCAGCATGTTTAATTGTTCCTCTCCAAAATTGTTTAATAAATATTTATAAAAGACATTAAATTGTTTATGTAGTCAAACGCTCTGGCAAACTAGATTGCCTAATTTGACCCTGTTTGATTTCTTACTAGTGGAGACATGAGGAGAAATTTATTGGGGAATCACAACTACAATAAACATGAAGAATAAAGGAGCGTTATCACATAATTTCTGTATAAATAATGGAAAATGTCATATGTCCACCGAGAATCCGAAAACTTAAACATATTAACCTGACCGGAAAATATGAACACGTACTGATCTACCTTTTATTAAGAATTGTAAACTGAACAAATAATAATTCTTTCAGTAACCATTTTATTTAGTTATTGCATCTTATGACAGTATTACTGTAACTTTATTACTGTTTTAAGTGTACGAAAATACTACCCAAGAACCAAGAACCCATTAATATTTTTTAAATAATTAAGACCACAGATATTTAATACAAATTTTAATCAATTTTCGATTGGTACATAAGCACACCAGTTTTGGATGATTATATTTGTTTGTGTATTTCATAATTGAAGTTTGCAATTATTTCATTTCAGATGACAACTAAATATTTAATATTAACGATTTATTATGTATACGTTAAATGACACTAGATATTTAATAACTTTGTAGCTGTTGAGTTGAGGCATTTTTCGAAAGCTGGTTTCCCATAAATTCTTAAGTTATTTGACATTTAGCAAACCTCCAGTTATTCGGAATGAGTCATATTGTAATCGAAAATCAAGTAACTGTCGAAAAGTGCCATATTTTTACTATCCAAAATAAGTTCTTTTGTTTATTTATCCTTGGTTGTTTTACAGTAATATTCAGAATTACCTGAATTATTTTTAGAAAAATGCACGTTTTTTACATTAATTTCACAATATCTCAGAAACCGTTGATAAAACTCTACGATTAGGATACATGTTCCATTGAAAAAAAAAAACATAAGTTTGTGTTGGTACGTCGTTGTGAAAATATTTTCTGTCTGTAGAGTGAATGAGTATCCACAACTTTTCGATATGGAAGAATCGTGTATTTCGATTTCTTAACGTCATTGATGGACTTTGCATCTAGCGTGGCACAGCCTGTATATCTATAAAACTGAAAAGATTTTTTTATAAAAAAAGCAAAAATAGTTGTTGTCAAAATAGCTTAGGATACAAAACTGCAATAATATAGCTAATGTTTCATCAAAGCAACGGAATATAAGTTTGTCTTGGTACGTTGTTGTGGAACGCGTACCTATATGTGCAAATATTTTCTTTCTGTGGCCCGAATGATTGATTATCCACAACTTTTTTATATCGAAGAAACTTGTATTTCTTATGACCATTAATGTACATTGTATCTAGCCACTCTGTATATCTGGAAAACTAATAGAGCAAAAAGTATAGGTTGTTTCCTGCGGTGCACCCCGATATCTCGGATACCAATCTCGGTAAATAATTAGCAAAAAAATAGTCTGCTCACATTTTTCAAATCCTTTTGTTTTGACATAGTTCGCCGCTGAGTTGCCGGCACGTCAGCGGCGCACCCCTATATCTCGGATACTAACAAAGCCTCGGTATCTCGAAAACTAACAGCAAAGAAATCGACATTTTGATAAAGAAATAGCAAAAAATCTGATGTGGCCAGGCACATGACTTTATCATACAATATATAAAATTAATAGTTTAGCTGCATGAGAATCTATTTTATTGAGATAAATCGTAGGTATTGTCAAAGCATCACCACTTGACACTACCTACACTACGTCATTAGAATAACAGTTATTTATGTCACAAGTGCCGAAAGTACGGAATAGCGCGGCGACCGGTGATGCGGCGCGTCACCGAAAGGCGAAGCGTTGCCGTCGCATGTGAGCGAGTCGCGCTATGTAGTTTTCGGCAGGAGTGACATCAACGTTTTTTGTGTTGCTTTTTGAGAAATACGTACTTACAAAAAATTTTAAATTGTTATATTTCTGGATAGGAAATGTTAGGTTGATACCACTTCTACGAAACGTCAAGTTTAAAAAGCTAAATCAAATTCTGACAGATTTATATTCGTTCCTGACACTGTAGATGTCACATCCGTACCAACATACTAAAACGTAACTATACTCATAGCTATACTTTATTTACAATTTTCTCAATTATCGTTTTTACAATTAGATAACAACGGGTTGATATTTCTTATCAACAAACAATCAAATTGGCGATCTTATTTTATTTGAATTTTGTATTTTCTACTTTGCCGCTGTAGAGCGGCAACGTTCCATAGCGGTTCTCCAACCTCTGATGAAATCAGCTGTTTTCGAGTGTGACAGCCATAGACATTTCTGTGGTGACAGCACAAAAAAATATTTGTCAAATCCAGGCTACTTTGAAGTTTCATATCAATGCAGATGCGACCGATCTTGATCAAATAGAATTTGCTCTTAAGACCCAGTTCTACCGCTCCCAAAACGCATTCTCGATTAGAGGTGTTATTTATTGTTAAAAGTTTATGAAATTTTCAGGGTAACTTCTTAGATATATAAGGACTTTGGCTGGGGGTAATTTCTTTCTTTTGCAAGTTATACATTAATTTTTCTACTACATTTTTGTTTTTTTACAAATATAAAACCCCCAGCCCAACTTACAATACAAAAATAGATTTTTTATTTAAATACAATTTTAACCCAAACATTATATTTGTTCCGCTAATCGATAAAAGCGATAATTTTCAAAAGTGTATTTAGTTGCCTATATTGCGGCTGTGCTGTGTAGACAGCACACGTGAGGAGTTTTAAGCACCGCCTATAACCACGCCACGCCCACTGCGATTTTTAGACTGTTTACAAGTGTACTATCGTGGCCATATATTATGTCCCTTCTTTTGACGTCCATTTTCTCGGAAACCTAGGGGCGAAATTTTTTTAAAAAATTCTGGTGCTGTCCTTGATTAATATGCTACAACTCATAAAAATTAGAAAGCTGTACGTGTTGGCGTTTTCCCGATTTTTCCAAATTGATAAGAATTGGCGCTGTTTCTGCCACGTAAATTTTATTCGTTTAACTTTAGAAATTAAGGGCCTACATTCAAAAAATGCCCGAAACAGGTGTCGCCTACTCCAAGAATTTATCCAACCCCTTTCGAATCTTGAAATCAAAAAAATAGAGCATACGCAAGAAGGATGCCTTCTTTCTTTAAGAGATTCTTTTTTTCAAAAAACCTGATAGGTTTCCAAAAAAAAAAATCGCAAAGGTGGGCAATTTTCAACTATTCAAATCCAGATTGACAAGTTAATAATGCTTCAATTTGAATGGATTATGCATAAATACAATTGTTACAGTGTCCCCCAGGTTTTGAGAAAGCGGTTTTGGCATAAAATAGACCACAACACCATGTTTTGTGCAAAAATGTGTTTCCATCAGTGAAATTTGCAGGGTTTGGCAGTCCTCTGCGTGGTGGCGCTAGTTGTTCTAGAATTCCTGGCTTCGTTGCGAGCATTTCTATTGGTCTACGTAAAAATTAAGTTACAACCCACTTCTAACGCTGCGAGTTTGGGGCAGACGCCAAAGTTGTTCCCCAATATGTGCAAAGATTTATTATTTCCTTCATAATATTGCAAACCCACAACTAAAATCAAATCACGATATTTTTCGTCCTGAATTTGCAGCTGTTTCATAGTCCGACCGACCAGGGCAACAGAATATGTAAGGAGGTATGTATACTCACCTATACGTTGCGATCGCACGGCGCGGCGGGCCCGTAGCCTCGAGCAGAATCACGGAAATGGAATCGAGATCTAGTCGATTCGAACTTGTAAATTTAAATACTCTAAACTTCCGGTCAACCGGAAGTTGATATACAATTTGTCACTTATCAAAATACACCAATATATCATGTGTTCCTATACCTAAATGCCAAAAGTAATCAGGAGTTATTTTAATTTAACCACATTTTTGTTGTTTGATTTTGCGAATCGTTTACATTGAATATCTTGGTTATTATTCGTGCTAACAGTTTCATGTTTATTTGTAGAATATATAGATTACGCAAAATATGATCAACAAAATTATAATGTTTGGTACATATTTTATACAGGCTGCGTAAAATGTGCAACGAGTTTAAAAAATTTAAAAACTTTTGATATTTTGAAACTGACCCCCTAAATGACGCGATATTTGTTTGTTTTGTTCCTGAACTATCCGGGGATCATAATATGGAAAGAGTAATCGTACTGGTTTTAGTTGACTCTTACCGCTACCACTCCCGAGTGCCGTGAATTTTTATTTTAATGCAGACATAGCCGAACTCATAATTATTTATTATACATCGAATATTTATTGTACATAATTATGCTATATAGGTACATTATACATATTCATGCTACAATGTAAATTTAGCTTGAGCTGTATTTCTTTGTATATAAAAAATCTGATGTGGCCAGGCACATGACTTTATCATACAAAATATAAAATTAATAGTTTAGCTACATGAGAATCTATTTGATTGAGATAAATCGTGTCTGCATTAAAAATATTAAAATTAAACTAGTTAGCCGGGATTTGACAGATTTTTTGATAGTCAATAGTATCAATAGTAGGTATTGTCAAAGCATCAGCATTTGATACTACCTACTGTCATCAGAATAATAGTTATTTATCTCACAAGTGCCGAAAGTACGGAATAGCGTGACGTGCGGTGGTGCGGCGCGTCACCGAAGGCGGAGTGTCGCCGTCGCATGTGAGCGAGTCGCGCTATCTAGTTTTTGGCAGGAGACATCAACGTTTTTTGTGTTGCTTTTTGAGAAATACGTTAAAAAAGAATAAATAAAAAATGGTTATATTTCTGTATACGAAATGTTAGGTTGGTACCACTTTGACGAAACGTCAAGTTTAAGGTGTGTTCCGATTGGTGGTAATGGTAGGTAATGGCGGTGGTAGAATACGAAATTATAGTATTTCTTGCATTTCGTGATAGTGACATATATTAGTTTGCATGTACATAAACATGAGTTACTAGCAATTTTCTATTAGAAATACTAAAATGGCGTCTGCTACCACTGCCATTAGCACTAATGAAAACGCACCTAAAAAGCTAATTCAAATTCTGACAGATTTATATTTGTTCATGACACTGTAGACGTCACATCCGTACCATCATACTAAAATAAAACCACACTCATCGCTATACTTTATTTACAATTTTTTGAATTTATCATTTTTAGAATTAGATATAAAGACGGTGTTGTGGCATAGTATAAAACATTTTGTTACGTTGTTATGTACTTTTCAGTAATTTTGTCATATATTGTAATTGAAGTTGTATCTGGTTGTATTTTATTAAAATACATTGACCTCACCTCCTGGACATCTTGCTTCCTTACATTGATTGTCCAAACATTTTGGCGCCCGAGCAGGGACATAGCGAAGCATAACATTAGCAGTGCTATAATTCGCCCTATTTATTATACCAGCCTGTAATTACCTGTCAGAGCTGACATTGAAATTGGAAGGATTTTGGACATTTTCCTTGCCAGCCTTCGCCAAAAGTGTTCTTGCCCAACTTTGGTAGCTGCAGGAGTACCCGAGTATCGGCATACCATCTGCATTTACTACCTGGGTGGCAGTTCCAGTGCAAGTGCGACGACCGGCTCTATTCATTTTTCCATCCTTCATTGTCTATTTTCTTGAGGTAAGGCATTCTATTTCATTTTAATTAAAGTTCGTAATTTTGATTTGCTCTGTGATTTTCAATTGACTACAGCTAAACTCTTTTTAGTGATTAGTTATGTCTAAACAGAAGCAAAATACAGATATAATGAAAGGTCTTTTAATTAAACGTAATTTCCTCAAATCAAGATTAGATGCTTTTTGTAATTACATTACTAATTTGGGTAGTAACTTCGATGCATTGGAGTTAAAATTACGCGTGAGCAATTTCGAGAAAGTTCTTGAAGAAAATGTCAATGTTCATATTGAATTAGATAGCACTGACACTAGTTCAGATGAACGGCTAGAAGAGTTACAAAGATTTGAGGACACTTACTATGCTGTTCTTTCTAAAGCTAAATCAATTCTTAGTAATATTCAAGAATCTTCATCTGCTCCTTCAGCTTCATCCTTGCCATCAGTTAGTACTACTTCAATGAATGTTAAACTGCCTGAATTGCAATTAACCAAGTTCAACGGTGATTATAATTATTGGTTAGAATTTCGAGACAGCTTTTCAGCCATTATTGATAAAAATGTTGATCTTCCTAACATCCAAAAGTTTCACTACTTAAAGTCTTCAGTGACAGACGAAGCTTTAAGAATCATAGAAAACATAACACTGTCTGATGATAATTATACGTTAGCGTGGGATCTCATTATGAAAAGGTTCAATAATGAAAGTCTACTGATTGATAATCATGTCAGATCTCTTTTAGACTTGCCATATTGTAAAATAGAGTCCTCAGAATTGCTAAGAAAACTAGTGGACACCGTGAATAAACATATTCGTTCATTGGAAATTCTTAAAGTTCCCGTTGAACACTGGGACTTAATGGTAATTTGTATTCTTTCTCAAAGACTTGATAATCATACGTTTAAGGAATGGGAACGTCATAAGTCAAATTGTAATAATGTCACGTTAAACTCAATGTTAGCCTTCTTGGAGAAAAAGGCCGACCTACTTTTGAAGGTTAATAAATGTCAGAAGTTAGTTGACAGTAAAGTGAAGACTTCACATAAAACGTCAGCAAACCACTCCAAAATACAAACTTTAACTTGTCCAGTTTGTAATGGCACTCATTCGATCTTGACTTGTCCGCAATTTATAAAGCTGACACCTAATCAACGATTTCAATTGGTTAAAGGTAAGAGACTTTGTGTAAAGTGTATTAGTTCATCTCATTCATGTCGGACTTGTCATGCAGAAACATGCAATAAGTGTAACAAGCGTCATCATACTCTATTACATTTTGAGCCCACATTGTCTAATTGCGTAATTGAAAGCAAATATGAACATCATAACGAGCCACCAGATGCTAAAGTCAGTATGACGGTAAATAGTTATGATAATTCGCACATTCTATTATCCACAGTACTAGTTCACGTCATGAATTCAATTGGTGATATTGTACCATGTAGAGCCTTATTAGATTCAGGCTCGCAATCGTGTTTCATAACTGAAGATATGGTGCACAAACTCTCATTACCAAAACTTTCAACTAAAGTTTCGGTTATCGGACTCAATCAGTCAGTAAACGACATCAAGCATAAATGCGAAATCATTATTAAATCGCGTCTTAGCTCGTTTATAACTACTGCAACATGTTTAATCACAAATAAAATTACTGGCCATATTCCAGATAAATCTATTAATCATGCCTTGATAATTATTCCGGACTATATTCAACTGGCGGATCCTACGTATTTTCAACCTCAACAAGTCGATATGCTAATTGGAGCATCTTTATTTTGGCATCTTTTGCGTGTGGGTCAAATATCTTTGGGTACTAATAAACCTATTCTACAAAATACGGTGCTAGGTTGGATAATTTCTGGTCCCATTCCAGTAGTAGACACAGTTTCTAGTAATAGTACAGCATGCAATGTCGTTCAAACGTCAGAAAATTCTAGTTTGCAACAACAAATTGCGAAATTCTGGGAATTGGAAACTATACCTGCAGTTTGCGCATTATCGCAGGAAGAAATCATGTGCGAATCACATTTCAACGCGAATATTAAGCGAGACAAAACAGGTAGATTTTCTGTCAAAATACCATTTAAAGAAAGCCCTCAAGTACTAGGTAATTCGCGAGAACATGCATTAAAAATGTTATATGCTTTAGAACGACGTTTCAAGTCAAATCGCAAGTTACAAGAACGTTACATTCAATTTATGCAAGAATATACCAAATTAACTCACATGACATTGATTAATTCTATACCTCCAAGCTCTCACTACTACTTGCCTCACCATGGGGTACTTAGAGAGTCTAGCCTCACAACTAAACTACGCGTAGTATTTAACGCATCAGCAGTAACGACATCTGGCAAATCGCTTAACTCTATAGAAATGGTAGGTCCGACGATTCAATCCGACGTATTCTCAATTTTGATTCGATTTCGTCAGAATTTATTCGTCGTTAATGCTGATGTTGAGAAGATGTACAGACAGGTATTAGTTGATGACTCCGATTGCAATTTTCAGTTAATATTGTGGAGGGAGAACCCGCTTGATGACATCCAGACATACATGCTTCGTACAGTGACCTACGGTACAGCTAGCGCCCCGTATTTAGCAATTAGGTGTTTGCATCAGTTAGGATTAGATTCAAAAGACACTTTTCCTAATGCGTCTGTAGCAATAATAGAAGACTTCTATGTAGATGATCTGTTAACGGGTAGTGATTCTGAAGAGGAATTAATTCAAACGTCAAAGCAAATTTGCCAAATTTTGGATTCTGCAAAAATGCCATTGCGAAAATGGGTCTCTAATAACTCTTATATAACTCGAGAAATTTGTAACTCGATAGGCAACAACATTGACCACTTAACAATTTCCGAACATTCTGATGTATCCAAGCCACTCGGTTTAATATGGTTCCATTCTGACGATTTGTTAGGTATTAGAATTAACTTGCCATCTTTAACTGATAAAGAAACGAAACGAAATGTGCTTTCTTCTATTTCATCAATGTTTGACCCAATTGGATTAATTACACCTGTAACTTTTAAAGCAAAAGCATTTATGCAGCAATTGTGGCAATACAATTTAACGTGGGATGAAATACTTCCGGATGAACTATACGAACAGTGGATAAAGTTCCGTGAAGAACTAACACTTCTTAATTCGCTTAGAATCCCGAGATGTACGCGTTTGCCGAATACAGTCATTACTGAAATACATGGCTTTTGCGATGCTAGTTTATTAGGTTACGGTGGAGTATGCTATATTAGGTCTACAGATCAGTTAGAAAATGTGTCTGTTCAACTGTTAACAGGCAAGTCAAGAGTAGCACCCATCAAAGCGCTAACCATACCGAAACTTGAACTTTGTGGAGCTTTGGTATTATCAGAACTTGCAAACAAAGTAACAACTGTAAGTCGAATCTCTTTCAGCAGGTGCATCTTGTGGAGTGATTCAACTGTTGTTTTAAGTTGGCTCAAAACACCAGTAAACCAATTAAAACCTTTTGTGCGTAATAGAGTGTCACAAATTTTAGATTTTACAAGCTGGTATTCTTGGAGACACGTCTCATCATGTAGTAACCCAGCTGATTTAGTGTCTCGTGGCATGCGTCCAGAAGAAATTCTATCTAATCAACTTTGGTGGCATGGCCCAGACTGGCTATCCAAACCATCCGAATATTGGCCAAAATGTCAAAATATCATATCAGATCCGTTACCTGAACTTAGAAAACCGAAACATGTCGTTTTAATAGCTTCAGACATACCGAATGAAATAAGTAACTTATGTTCAAAGTTTTCAAATTTCAACACGGTTATTTCCATCACTGGTTGGATTCTAAGAGTTCTAACGAATTGGCGAAAAAATGGAAAAATAACTAAAACGTTCCTTACAGCCGAAGAACGTACAAAGTCCATTAAAACTTTGGCAAAAGTCGTTCAAATTGAATCTTTTCATAATGAATATCAGAGTTTACTGAAAAAGAATGAATGTCCGAAAAATAGTCACCTATATGCATTAACTCCATTTCTTGACTCGGACGGTCTTTTAAAAATTAAAGGCAGACTTAGCAAAGGTTCTTTTCAATATGAAAAGAAACACCCAATTATCTTACCTAAGTCTCACCCTTTTACTCTACTGATGTTCCGACATGAACATCTAAAAAATTTACATTGTGGACCTAATTTACTGGTTGCCATAATTAGAGAGAGGTTTTGGCCACTTTCTGCTCGCGTCACTGCGAGATCAACAACCAAAAATTGTGTTACTTGTTGCAGGCAGAATGCTAACACTTACAATCCAATAATGGGAGATCAACCGAAATTGAGAGTAACTCCTGCACCACCATTTACTAATTGTACAGTTGATTACTGCGGGCCAATTAAGCTCAAGGATAGACAAGGTCGTGGATGCAAAATTAATAAAGCATATATATGCGTATTTGTGTGTTTTTCGACAAAGGCTGTTCATTTAGAATTAGTGTCTGACCTAAGCAGCCAGGCTTTCTTAGCAGCCTTTCGCAGATTTTGCTCCAGACGAGGTATACCCAACAATATTTACAGCGATAATGGCACCAATTTTATAGGTGCAAATAACGAATTGCAATCGCTATTTGAATTTATTAACACAAACAGCACAGACATAAGTAAATCTTTATCTGTTGTGGGAATAAATTGGCACTTTTCTCCTGCATCATCTCCACATTTCAATGGATTGGCAGAAGCAGGAGTAAAGTCAATTAAACATCACCTAAAGAGAGTTTTAGCTGAAGCCATTCTCACATATGAAGAGCACTTAACTGTTCTCACAGAAATAGAATGTCTTCTTAACTCTCGTCCCCTCTATCCGCTTTCATCTTCTCCTCTTGATCTTGACGTACTCACACCTTCTCATTTTATTGCCGGTCGTCGCCTCACCGCCTTACCTGATGAAGAGGTGACCGAAGTGCCAACAAATCGACTCTCCAGATGGCAATATTTATCAAAACTTCAACAACACTTCTGGCGAAGATGGTCAATTGAATATCTCGCAGAACTTCAGGGAAGGGCCAAGTGGAATACGCCACAAGCGAACATTAAACAGAACGCAATTGTTCTAATAAGGGAGAACAAGGTTCCACCATCCAAATGGAAAATTGGACGCATTGAACATTTGCACCCAGGATTGGATGGCGTTGTGCGTGTGGTCACTGTCCGCACTGCACTTGGTTTGATCAAGCGAGCAGTACGTTACCTATGTCCCCTACCAGTACCACTAGATGGAGATGTTGATGGTTGAACGTGCCGTTCA
Source organism: Melinopterus prodromus (assembly GCA_964023965.1). NCBI lineage: Eukaryota > Metazoa > Arthropoda > Insecta > Coleoptera > Scarabaeidae > Melinopterus > Melinopterus prodromus. The sequence continues at coordinate 32,482,396 of OZ030396.1, forward strand.
ACGCGCCGGGCTATGTTGTGGCATAGTATAAAACATTTTGTTACGTTGTTATGTACTTTTCAGTAATTTTGTCATATATTGTAATTGAAGTTGTATCTGGTTGTATTTTATTAAAATACATTGACCTCACCTCCTGGACATCTTGCTTCCTTACATTGATTGTCCAAACAGACGGGTTGATGTTTCCTATCAACAAACAATCATATTGGTGATCTTATTTTCTTTGAAATTTGTATTTTGTTATTTGCCGCACTAGAGCGGCAACGTTCCATAGCGGTTCTCCAACCTCTGACGAAATCAGCTGTATTCGAGTGTGACACCACAAAAAAATATTTGTCAAAATCCTGGCTACTATGTAATTTCATATCAATGCAGATGCGACCGATCTCGATCAAATAGAATTTGCTCTTGAAGCTAAACTATTAATTTTACCAAAAAATATCATAGGCATAAATTATTCAAAATTTCCTCTACTTTAATTTATTATTTAACTATTTTGTCGAAATTACAGAAATGGCGGCTCATTTGCAAAATCTTTCAAAAAGGCTTAGAATAAACTACCAGTTCCTTTGGAACCCTTTCAACCAAAAGCTTTTCAGCTCTAAGTTTGGTAACAAAACTTCTAAATATGAACTTTCGTTCCGATACCTTTAGTAGTTTCTCCGGAATCGTCGCCACAAAAATCGTTTACACACAGACATACATACAGGGACCGTCTCACGAGTCCTAAACCGAACAACTCGGAGACATTCGGGCAGCTTCGTAACGTTGGAAATGTCATTCATAATTTTGTGGGCGGGGTTGCGTAGTAAACGGACGCGTAAATCTGGTTACTTACTAAAGTCACTATTTGTCATTTAGGTTATGTGTACAGTGAAATGTCAATGATACTAAACTACGTATGCATTTTATATGGTATGTTTTTCTATCATAATATGAACATGAGGAAGTAAAAATGAATTGAAATGGTTGGAGGAAATTATACGTCATTCTCTAACCTACACATCCATCACATAGTGGAATAAATAACATACCAATACCAAAGTTAAATATCTTTGCCGATACCTACATACTGTAGATACTTGTGTGTACACCGTATGGTGTTTCTTTATAATTTATTGAGTTTATTTTAGCCCACAAATTTTAGGTTGCCCAAGGGATTATATATTAACCTAAAGAAATACATTTTTATGAAATAATACCACATACTTACAACGTGATAGAATAAAAATAGATTAGGTACTGCGTTGAGTACTGTTAATCAATGCAACGTTCTAAAAGGAAATGAGGAAGTAATTTTGACGAAGTGTGCTTGAGAAGCTACGTACTAGTTAATTTGAAATGAATTGATAGTTTTAAGGAAAAAATCATTAGCTAACATTGCAACAACTGGCCTGAATTAATCTGTCTTTGGTATCTGAAAATGCATTATTTACTCATTTTAACTCATTGTATGCAAGCTTATTTTTTTAACATTAATTTTCATATTGCAGAATATTAAACTCAAATCTAGTTGATACTATTTTCAGTAAACTATTTTTACCGTGGCGATTATGTTGGTACCTAACTTGGGATAAGGGATAACCCATGATGGAGATCTTCGACACGTGTCCCTCATGGCATCTGTACCGGAGCATCACCTGTCCTCCTGCAGAAGATCTTTCACTTACTTTGCCACATATCTAATAAACATCATTCTGAATTCGATAGGTTTCAGTAATCATGAGATCATTGAAACGTACTCTATCAATCTTTGCAATATTAATATTTAATTTCATTTTAATTTATTGAAAGGTAGTGTTTTAAATCGCTGCTTAGTGTTATATTTACCGTTTGTACATTAGTATGCAACAAAGTTTATTATCATAGGGTAAGATTTATCACTATTTAGAAATCATTCCGACAATAATTGTCGGAATGATTGTCCTGCGGAAGACTATTATCGAAGAACAATTATTGTTCTCCGATAATAGTCTTCCGCAGGACTATCAAAGCTCCAAAAATATTACTATATAAGTATGAGAAAGAAAATACAATTTAAAATGTTTACACAATAGATTTATTGAATATAATTATAATTAAATGTACAATAATTTTATCAATGAAACTAAATAAAAAATGTTAAATGTAAAAAGTATTCTAACAAATTAAAAAATTTGAATATCTACATAAAAAATGGTTTTTATGGTTATTTTTGTAGGAATTCAACATCGTACAAATTATCTCAAAGTAAGAAGTCAAGGTGTTAAAAATGAATAAGGTTTTCTGTCTCACGCCAATTTAACAAATTATTTTAGTTACCCCACATTTTGTTCCGACAATCGATATCATCTCAACGATAGGTTTCTTTGCCAATATACAGTGTCTATTGGGGGGTAGCTTAGACACACATTTTGATATGCTTTGATTTGCACATAAGTGTTGCATAACTATCCTTCGTTGTCTTTCGATATTGATATATAACAACAGAAGCGTGGCACTATACGCTATACAGGTGTTATTAAAAGAATAATCTCTCAGGCTTTCTGTTTCCAAAGGTCAGTTTGTCCAAGTTTACACTGCTATGAGAGTCCAGCCCGCATCGTGTATGGTTATACAAATAGCTTTGCAATGTCTTTCTAAGATTCTCCTTCCTTGACACGTCTAGTTCAATATAACGTAGGCTAGGAACTTATTTTGAAGGGCTACCGAAGACAATGCCATTAATATCGTAAGCTGTATCCTGGACTGTCATACTATTATGGTATAATCTGCAAAGAATAATGATGAGTATACAACCAAACAATAATCGTAAACTTACCCAAACAACAATGCGCATATTCACAACAGATAATACATAGTCGTATATTTTCCAATTTTTCCCTGACTGTTATTTGAAATAATGATAAAACTGTTATGCTTTTACCTGCATCAAACATGCTGAAGATACTGAACATAACCTTAAAAATTCAGGGCATGCCAACCGTAGATGCTAAACATACACTATAGAAGATGGACAAATGCGACAGTGCTACTTTTGAATGGGCAAACGATGATTCCCGATGAGTGCCGAAATTGCGGCGGGCGCGCACGACCGGCGCGCGTTAGGACTGATGCGACCGTCTCTTGTAATCATGCCGAAAAAAAAAATTGAGATTTTAGCGGAAATAGGTCTTTTTGGGTCCCCTGAACATTTTTGACCAAGGTACAAAAAAATGTCTGTGTGTGTGTGTGTGTGTGTGTGTGTGTGTGTGTGTGTGTGTGTGTGTGTGTGTGTGTGTGTGTGTGTGTGTGTGTGTGTGTCTGTGCGTATGTATGTCTGAGGTAATGGTAGCTAATGGCGGTGGTAGAATACGAAATTATAGTATTTCTTACATATCGTGATAATGACACATATTAGTTTGCCTGTACATAAACATGAGTCACTATCAATTTTCTATTCGAAATACTATAACGGCGTCTGCTACCACTGCCATTATCACTAATGAAAACGCACCTTAAAAAGGTAATTCAAATTGTGACAGATTTATATTTGTTCATGACACATCCCTACCAACATACTAAAATAAAACTACACTCATCGCTATACATTATTTATAATTTTCTCAATGTATCATTTTTAGAATTAGATATAAAGACTGGTTGATATTTCTTATCAACAAACAATCAAATTGGTGATCTTATTTTATTTGAAATTTGTATTTTATAATTTTGCGCACTACAGCGGCACGTTCCATAGTGGTTCTCCAACCTCTGATGAGATCAGCTGTTTTCGAATGTGGCAACACAAAAAAATATTTGTCAAAATCCTGGCTACTATGTAATTTCATATCAATGCAGATGCGACCGATCTCGAGCAAATAGAATTTGCTCTTGAAGGTAAACTATTAATTTTACCAAAAAATGTTATAGGCATAAATTATTTAAAATTTCCTCTACTTTAATTTATTAATTAACTATTTTGTCGAAATTACAGAAATGGCGGCTCATTTCCAAAATCCTTGAAAAAGGCTTAGAATAAACTAAAAAGCTAAACTATTAATTTTACCAAAAAATGTCATAGGCATAAATTATTCGAAATTTCCTCTACTTTAATTTATTAATTAACTATTTTCTCGAAATTACAGAATAGGCGGCTCATTTGCAAAATCCTTCAAAAAGGCTTAGAATAAACTACCAGTTCTTTTGGACCCTTTTCAACCAAAAGCTTTTCAGCTCTAAGTTTGGTAACAAAACTTCTAAATATGAACTTTCGTTCCGATACCTTTAGTAGTTTCTCCGGAATCGTCGCCACAAAAATCGTTTACACACACACATACATACACACACACACACACACACACAGACATTTTTTTGTACCTTGGTCAAAAATGTTCAGGGGACCCAAAAAGACCTATTTCCGCTAAAATCTCAATTTTTTTTTTTCGGCATGATTACAATACTTTAGCATACTGCGTATGATAAAGTAAAAATTGATATAATGGTTTTCATTTTGCAAAAGTTGCGCCGCTTACTTGCCCGACCTATATTTTTGATGAATTTGCTTACAATGCGTTGAAGAATATGATCAAATCAGGTCACCACCATCGGAAAATTACATAACTATTGAAAATAAAAGGTAAAAATGCAAAGTTTTACTTGTAACTGTATTGTTTATAAACATTCAGATACTGGGATGCATAAAAAAACAATATGTTAAGAATTGATATAGCTTTATACTAGGGTACTTGAAAGTTGTCCAAGTGATTTAGTTACTCCACAGGTGTCTCGAACTTTGACCACCACCAAACCGTAATTGTAACGTATATTTGGATCACTCGGTGTAATAACTTTTAACCCTTTCTTTTTTAAATTGCAAAAGCTAGGGTTGTGAAAAGTCATCAAAATCGGTAAAATATTACAATAGTTATATCCTATCAAAATTTATCAACATTTTTTTGTCCCGCTGTTTTGCCCGACGAGTGTTTCATTCAAAATGCTTTTTGGAAAATCGAATCGAAATGAATCGAAATTTCAACGTTGCTACGTCCCAACGTTGCTACGTCGAAACAGTCATAAGACATTACACTTTTCGACGTACACCACTATATACAAAAAAAAAATCTGATGTGGCCAGGCACATGACTTTATCATACAATATATAAAATTAATAATTTAGCTGCGAATCTATTTCATTGAGATAAATCGTGTCTGCATTAAATTCATCAAGATTATCGCACGCAGTTGCAATTCCGGTAGAATCAACATGATGTTTTGGTGATCTAAGTTTGAGACACGTTATGGAATACATACTTCGTCAGATGACAGGGTCTCAAATAGTCTGATACAAAGCCGTATCAATTCTCAATAAATTGGTTTCCGTTTGATCCCCATATCTGAATGTTTGCAACAAAAGCAGATTTTCAAGTAAACTTCTGCAATTTTAGCGTTAATATTCATTAACTGTGAACTTTAACCGATTAATTTGATTATTAGAACATATGTCAACAAATTGATGAAGAGTATAATGCGCACATGCCAATTTTGATAAACTTGCAGTTTTATGTACCGGAAAAATGAAAATGATGTTCTGGTGGCAATTGAGAAATTAAATTCTTTTGTTTTTGAGAATATTTGAGAGCTCTGTGCAAGGCCAAATAAATTATTCTTTGATTTGTCTTAAAATAAAAAAATATAAATAAAATAAAAAGTCTGATGTGGCCAGGCACATGACTTTATCATACAATATATACAATTAAGGTTTAGCTGCATGAGATTCTATTTGATCGAGATCGATCGAGTTTGCATTAAAATAAAACGAATTAGCCAGGATTTGACAGATATTGGCAGTAGGTATTATCAAAAATTAGCCTTTGACACTACCTACTGTCATTAGAATAAAAATATCTGGCAAATCCTGCTTAACTTTATATTAATGCAGACAGGATCTCGATCAAATAGAATTTGCTTCTACAGCTAAACTATTAATTTTACCAAAAAAGTCATAGACATAAATTATACAAAATTTCCGCTATTTTAATTTATTATTTAACTATTTTGACGAAATTACAGAAATGGCTGCTCACTTGCAAAATCCTTGAAAAATGCATAACAACATTGCTATCCGCACTCGAAATACACATTGACTTTGTAAACACCAATATTGTACCAGTATTGTACCAATATTGTTTCACATAGCGTACGTGCGCGCGTGTTTCTCCTCCTCATCGCATTATCTATGCTTTTGCGTGTTGAATTGACGTTTCACAACCGCTGACGTTCTGAATATTGGCAAAACAAACTATCCTGTCTACCTACTATTAATGCAGACACTCTTTCGATCAAATAGAATTTGCTCCTGCAGCTAAACTATTAATTTTACCAAAATATGTTATAGACGTAAATTATACAAAATTTTTCTCTACTTTAATTAATTATTTATCTGCTTTGATGAAATTACAGAAATGACGGCTCATTTGCAAAATCGTTGAAAAATGCTAAGAGAAAATAGCCCGTTCCTTTGGACCCTTTTAAACCAAAAGCTTTTCAGCTCAAAGTTTGGTCATAAAACTTCTAAATATGAAGTTTCGTCCCGATACCTTTAGTAGTTTCTCCGGAATCGTCGCCACACAAATCGAGTACACACATGCGCACACACACACGTACGTACACACACACATACGCACACACACACACACACATACGCACACACATAACACACAGACATTTTTTTGTACCTTGGTCAAAAATGTTCAGGGTACCCAAAAAGACCTATTTCCGCTAAAATCTCATTTTTTTTCAGCACAATTACAATACTTCATCATACTGCGTATGATAAAGTAAAAATTTATATGCGAAATCAGAATATTCATAAGTCGTGTAGTATAAACAAAAAAAAGGGTGAACAAAATAAAAAAAATAACATTCCAATTTTTTATACAAAATACAGACAGACCAATGCACAAAATTAAATGTTTTCGCCGCTATATATAATGAGCTGCAAGTTTTCTTTTTTCAACATTGCAAAGACATGGTACTCTTGTTTGTTTATGTGCTGAAAAGTTAATCAAAGACGGTTAAACATCGCAAAAGTTATTGAACGTTATAACTAAAATTGTAAAGTTTTACTGCGGAAGTTGTTTTAAAAAAAAAATCTGATATTGAAAGGAATAAAAACAAACAAAGTTGTGAATTGATACAGCTTTTGAACAGTCTAGTCAGAAACCTAATTAGGATTTCTTTGTACGGGGATTTTTCCACTTGTACCACCAAAACATGGCATTGCTTCTCGCGGTATAGCAACTGTAAGAAGTTACTTTTACTTCATTGCAAAGGTGATAAACACAATGAACTTGTTTACGATTCCCCGAAAGAATCATTAAAATCGGTAAAAGATTTCAAAAGTTATTCAGCATTAAAGTCTCAATCTGTCAAATTCCTGTATTCACATTTATCACAAAACATGCCATAACTTCAAAAAGGGCAGGAGGGGGCAGCTTTCTTCATGAACAATTATTACCCGAACAAATATCCAAAAAACAGATACATATAATTTCAGATATTGTTTAAATCGTTACAAAAGTAAAGTATAACACAATATTTAACAGAATACAGTACACGTCTTATTATAAAAATATTTAACAAACCTGTGGGGGATGACGCCATAGTAAACAATAAACAAGAAACTGTTGACACCAAACTTAATTATTAAATAACGTGGTATTTTTCGGAACTTTCTTGATTAGCTGTCGAAATATGTAGTCGCTTATATGGACAACATGTGGGCTGTTGCTATAGTAGTGATATTTAGTAGGGATTGTTCATGTGTGATAAGCTATGTATATTCAACTATGCCTATGTGCACTGTATTGATCAAAATTTCTGTCAACTCTCGATTAAATAGATTAAAAATTGATTAAATTTATGTCATGGACATAAATTATACAATATTTTCTGATTTTGATGATTTTTCAAAACCTTAGCTTTTGCAATTTAAAAAAGAAAGGGTTAAGGGTTATTATACCGAGTGATCCAAACATACGTTATACGGTTTGGTGGTGGTCAAAGTTCGAGACACCCTGTGAAGTAATTAAAGCACTTGGACAACATATTGTTTTTTGATGAATCCCAATATTTGAATGTTTATATACAATACAGTTGCAAGTAAAACATTGCAATTTTAGCTTTTATTTTTAATAATGTAATTTTCCGATGGCGGTGACCCGATTTGATCATTTTTTCAACGCCTTGCAAACAAATTCATCAACGTTATCACCAGGAGAAGCAAATTATGTTTTGGTGGTGTAAGTTCGAGACACGAATATGTGTGTAACGTTGTAAAAACGATTCAAATAGTAACTTTCTATGATAGTAACCTTTATCAATTCAATGCTATTTAGACTGCTTGCAGTTATTGCAGTTTTTTTTAATATTTTAAAAGTGTGTAACAATTTTGATGAATTGGTTTACAATGTAGAGAAAAAAAACTGATGTGGCCAGATACATGACTTTATCATACTATACAGCAGTGTCAAACGCTGACGATCTGACAATACTCTCAATAGAATCAAAATATCTGTCAAAGCCTGGCAAACTGGTTGTAAGCGATCTCATCCAAATAGAATGTTTTGTTGTGTGTACTCGGGTTAGCGCTGCTGGTTCGAATAAAAACTGCTAACGGTTCACTAATTGTTGTATAAATAAACATAATGAACCAACAGCGACCAACAGAGTCAAGTGTATTTCTTTCAAAGTTAAAGTTTGCCCATAAAGCTAAACTATTAATTATAACAAAACATTTCATAGTCAATTATACAAAATTTCCTCTTCTTTAATTTATTATTGAACTATTTTGACACAATTGCAGAAATGGCGACTCAGTTGCAAAATCGCTCAAAAATGCTAAGAGTAAACCTCCAGTTCCTTTGTTGAACAAAACTTCTTTCAGCAAGTTAAGTCATACAGCTCCTAAATATGAAGTTTCGTCCTGATATCTTTAGTAATCTCCGGAATCATTACCATAAAAAAACGAGATCTCTCACACACGCACACACACACACACACATACGCGCGCGCACGCACAGACATTTCTTTTTACATTGGTCAAAACTGTGCAGGGCACCCAAAAAGTCATATTTCCGCTAAAATCTCAAAACTTTTTTCGACGCGATTACTATAGTTTGTCATACTATGTACAGCCGTGGAAATAAAGAAGTTAACATGTCCGCAGCTAGCGTACACCAAACGTAGGTCGGAGATTGTCGGTCATCGGGTACCTACCTGCTAAAGTCATTAATCCAAAGGGTCACTTTTGTTACGTTTCGTTTTCTTTTTCTGTATGTATTGAATGAAATCGAATTTCGTCTATTTATATATGTTTCCGATATCCGACACTGACAAAAGTGCATTATAATATTAAGGTATTTTAAAATACACAGTACATTAATTCTTATTATAAGTAGGTATACCGACCGTTACAGTCGGTATACTGCCGTAATAGTTCTAAAGGTCGTATCTGCAAATTTGTTGAATATTGTGTAAAGCACATTTTTAAGTCCTTGATCATTAAGGCGCCCGCGCCGCCGCGCCGGCCGGCGTCTATCCAAAACACAAAAGCGATAAATATAACCGACGTAAATAATTTTTAAAAGATTTCTTCTATTTTCTAATGTAGTGAAATTCTTATTTGTCCCGTTTTCTACTTTGCTGTAGATATGCCCATTAGAACTGATACTAGAGTATTGTTAGCATTTTAAATTAATTATAAAAATGTTGTTATTTTTGTGTTTATTAAAATTATATTTTGACGTTCTAAATAGCATCCATACGCAATTTTCTTTTATGTGTGATATGTAAGGGCAGGATTTACAATCTAATATGAATATCACATCAGAACGATATGACGATAACTTAATTGTAAAATAAAAATTATTTAAATTTCAATCTATATTTATGTTACTCAATCATTTTCGCCGTATTGCTAAAGTTTCAAGTGCACAAGTTCCTTCTATAATATTTTGTATTGCGGCCGACCTACCGGACGATCAACCCCAAAAGTAGGGTTTTTTATTACACTTTGGGTCGTTTTTTGTTCCCTAATTATTTGCTTGCTGGGATAGGCAAATTAGGCAAAGATGCCCTATCACCTGTCTGTTGAAGATCGTTCAAGAATTGTCACCCTTTGGGAACTTGGCAGAAGCAAAGGAGAGAGTGATCGCTAATGAATAAATATGGAGTAATTTGCAGTACTCCAAATTTTAAATTGCAGCCGGCATTTCAGTCATTTCTATGAGAAAGAATACAAAGACATATCACTCGATTATTTCGTTTATAACACCAAGGAACAAACAAAAAACACTTCAACTATTAATCTAGGCAGCTATTTGATTAAAACTGGTAAATTTGTTAGATAACCACAATTAAATCGATTTTGGCTGATACAACAAAGGACTTTGTTTGTTTTCTTAGTGTAACAAATTGACGATACATATGTTTTGTGTTTAGATAGTCATAAATGTATCAGTTCCTAAAACTGCATGTCATACCAACCTCAACAAGATATGAAATAAAGCCAATCCTCCAAATTTATATCAACCTCCAACCTAACAGAACACTTTTCTTATTTAATACGTGCTTATGTTATTATTACTATATTATTAAATGTTTGTTTTTCTGTTATTACATATATTTATGTCATGTTATTACATATATTATATTTTACTGTTACATATCTACCTGTTATTTGTATCTACACTATTCTCATGTTATTACATATATTATATTTTACTGTTATATATCTACTTGTTATTTGTATCTATACTATTCTCATGTTATATTTATATTATTTTTGTTATATACATATTTATATGCATAAATAAAATATATAATGGCCATCTAAGTGAATGTTTTTGTAGTTTACGGAGTTGCTATTTTTCTATCACTTACCATAACTTAAATTAAATAAATATAAAACATGTTGAGGTAAAAGTATATTATCTCGGTCTGCGACAAAGTAGAAACCGAGAAAAATCAGTTAGTTTTTTTTTTCACTTACAGGAAATTCCTATCTCGAATTGCCTTCCTTTAAAAATTATTGACAGCGGATATCCGATGTAGTAATCGGTTTGCCTTTAGGCATACACCGACGTAGCCATGATGATGAAGTATTTTAATATGTGCCTAAATCAAATTTTTACTATTATAACTAGCGGTACTGTATTTTAGTATAAATGAAATAATATTGCAATTGCATATCGAAACAAAAATATTAACGAATAACAATCTTTAGCTACTAGCGGCAGTTACGCTCGTTCTAAATATCGAAAATATATTATATAAATACGAAACTCATATTCATGCCATCTATAAACAGAAAACTTAAAATGAAATGAAACAGAGTGACCCTTCGGTTTTATGACTTTAGCAGGTCTACGACGACCGACAATCTCCGACCTACGCTTGGTATAGGCTAGCTGCGGTCATGTTAACTTCTTTATTTCCACGGCTGTACCTATGATAAAGAAAAATTGCTCAATTCAATCTGAAACAGATTTATATCTGTCTCATTTTTTTTTTCATCATCTGCATTCACGTGAAGCACGTACTATACATACATATTGTTTTCAGGTTAGACATAAAATGTGAAGAAATTGAGTTCACCGAAACTACTATTTCCGACTTCATCTGCACAGATTCTGGACAACCTCTGGAACACCTGAAGACGGAAACACCAGATGAACTACTGGACTGCAGCAAGTGCGACTACCAAACTGAAAAATCAACTCAACTCGAGAAGCACATGAAGATACATGAGGGAAAGAAGAGGAGCCGTAAAAATCACATAAGATCGCAAACCGAAAAGAAAGAATTCAAATGCACGATCTGTGACTATACTTGTACATATCCCCATCATCGTAGACGCCATATTAGAACTCATACGGGAGAAAAGCCATTCAAATGCACTATCTGTGACTATGCTTCTGCACGAAGCGACAATCTGACAATCCATATCAGAAAGCACACAGGAGAGCGACCATTTAAATGCACCAAGTGTGACTATGCTGGTGCACATCGTAGTCACCTCACGCTACATATGAGAACGCATACAGGAGATAAACCTTTTAAATGCACCGATTGCGACTATGCTAGCACTCATAGTGGTCATATTACAACGCATATGAGGACGCATTCACGAGAGAAACCGTTCAAATGCAGTATGTGTGACTTTTCTTTTGCAAGTAGCTCTAAGCTTACCACTCATAAACGAACTCACACAGAGCAGAACAAATTTAAAGGCACAAAAAACAATTGATCCTGTGAGCGCGACAATAGAACAAGTCCAAGACGGTTATCAGGGAGTCTACTCTTGTCATCTTTTTGAAGCGAATGCGAGACTTCTCGAATGGTTAAGTGAGGCGGAGTGGGGATATCGGCGGTATTTGGAACGTATGGGCGTGGCGCGTGCGTTATTCGTCTAATAGCGACAAGCAAACTTACTCATAGATACGTTACAACCAGAAGGCAACCGCTGATATCCTCACTCCGTCTCACCTAACCATTCGAGATGTATCGTATTCGCTTCAAAAAGATGACAAGAGTAGATTGCCTGATTCCTGATATTACCGATCGGGACAGTTCATTTCAAGTAAAGAAAATTTGGTCATGATTTTAATTGAAATATTTAGATTGTTATATAAGTAATTGTTTCACTGCGAGATATAATAAAGCTATTTTTCAGTATCGCCAAATTTCTCGAAATTGTTTGTTGTGATGTTATTTTAATACCACTCAAATTTCGTAAAAATAAATTCTAAATATATAATATACGTTATATTGGATTTGGAAGTTCCAAACGCAATTTCGGCCTCTCTTTGCAAATGGTTATTTAAAAATTTTTGGGGTAACTGGTTTTGTTAAATTAATAGCATCATCAGACCATGGCGTCTATTCCGTCACAAATATAAATAACAAATTGTAAAATACGTGCACAACAAAGAAGAGCTATTGTTGTTTTATTGAATCAGTGCTTATTTTCATATATTCGTTGGGTGGTTCTTATTTCGTCAAAATTCGTTTTTTGAAGATTTTAGATGATTGGATAACTATTAGGGTTTTTCTTGTTAAAATTAAAAACATATTACTTCAAGTTTCCCACGGGTTTAGACCCAAGTCCTTTGTTTTTATAAACTGGTGGAATCATATATTGTTAAATTAGTTTTTTGCAGATTTTTTCTTAAACTAGCTTTGTAACTATATTATCAACGTCTGCCTTTAGATTTCGATTCTAAGAGAAATTGCATACCTGAATCAATTTATTGTAATTTCAATTTCAATTGTTTGCAGAAGACTGAGAAACACTTATCAGTCCATGGGCGTATCCAGGGGGGGGGGGCAAGGGGGCGGCTTGAACTTGAGTATTAAATATTGCAGTAACACCTGAGCCTACCCCTGTTTTAAAATATTTCAAGTTTCCTTATATACCACAGATTGCATCCAGGATATCTGGCGTTTTTGCGAGTGACAATATCAGAATAGCTTTTTATAATTATCACCCTTTAGGAAATTATTTTACTAAAACTAAAGATGAGACACTTTTGGAATTTAAATCCAATGTGATCTACACCATCCCCTGTAATGACTGTGAACTGTTGTACGTTGGTCAGACTTCCACCTGGTTAAAGATGAGATTAACGTTACATAAAAGTGACATTAGAACTAAAAAAAATAGATGTGCACTTGCATCACATATGCACACTAATAAACATGAACCGAATTTTGATGGGGTGGGTGTCAGACGGACGGTTAGCGGTCGTAAAAGCAGGGAATTTTTGGAGATGGAGGAAATTAATAATACGCCGAATAATATGAATTTCAGATCGGACATAAACAACCTGAATATAGGTTATTCTTATATTCTCAGTTTGGGTCGAACCAACACCAATGTATCTATTTCAAACAATTCGCCTTTAGCACTATAATCAGCTGTTTAAAATCATTTATATCGTTCCTACAATTTTCATAAAATTTTTATAGTTTTGTATTCTTCACATTTATTCATAATTTCAACTTAGTTATATTATATCAAAGTCGTCTTTTCGAGGTTGTCTGTCACCACATTCATGTTGTTAAAAAAAACTGGCTTTGCAATACTGGCTCTTGTCTTCAATAGTTGCCAGCGCCATTTCATACTGAAATGACGTTATTAAATTTGTTACTGCACCACCGTGATAGACAGCAACGAAACGAGATACCGTGGTTTATAGAGCATCACCTTCGTCACCAGCTATTGTTATTCTTTCTCATTATCGTTCAAATTGTAAGTAGAATTTAATTTAGCATTATGAACTTGTTTTTATACTTTTTTTGTGTCCTTCAGATGACCCTGATGAAGCGTGTAATCACACTGCGAAATATTGGTTGAAATAATAAAGAACGTTCTACAAAACTTGACGTTTTTCCATTATTGTTGCTGGATTCCCCACACAATTGTTTTACATTGTTGTCACCAACGGCAAAGACTCCTTGTCTTTTTTCTTATATATATATATAGAGATTGTGGTTATTCGGTCGTGGGTATCAAGATATATTTATTATTTGGGTATTCGACCAATCAAAGAAAAGAACAGAACTCTCTTTTGTAAACTGCTATATTTCGGACCTGATTGGGTCCTTCATCAGGCAATTGGCTCTACAAATCAATTAAAACAGAACATTGGGCGAAATTTTCATTTGTCACAACTTACATGGAGTTCAATGAGGCGGCAAGCGACGAGCAACGAGAGACATCACTAAATACGACGAATTACAACAACATTTAACATACTGGGGGTGTAAATAAGTTATCTCTATTAGACATGCACATTTTAAGACATCACGTGCGTACGGATCAACGAACAATTATAAACAATCAAAGGTCGCTAGGCGGCCACAGCGCAAAGCCGGCATATTAAGCCCATCGAGTCAAGCAACCTAACTTACACAAATTTTCAGAAAATGAGACTCGAGTCTATGTTTGAATTTAAATTTTTATTACTGCGTATTTTGTCGTGGTGTATAATGTTGGAGTAAATGCTGCTCAGGTTTTCAACATCTTGTTTGAAATTAATGGTGTTATGGATAAAATTTATATTGTACATTTCTAGAAACATTCTGTTACGGTAGTTGGAATCTGTATCAAGAATTTCGACGGTCTTAAAATCAAAGGAATGATTGTTGGTAATAGCATGGCATGCCAAGGCACATCTGTTTTTTTTTGGTGTTGCAGTCGCTCCTATGCAAAGCAATTCTATTACGTAACCATTGGGTGGTTACCCCGACATACTTACTATCACAGTCGTTGCAAGACACGCAATAAATTATGTTAGACCTATACATTAACGGTGTGGTGTCCTTGATGTTACTGAAGGCTCTGGCTAGTTTAAAAGGGTAGTGGTGAACTATTTTTACCTTATCCGTTAAAAGTGGTTGGAATATTTTTTTCAGTTTACCAGTGACAGTGGGTAGGGACATTAACTTGACATATGTGCGGGGTTCTTCATTTATTGGTTCAAAAATACTAGTAAGATTGTTGGTATTTGTTGAAAATAATAACTTATTAATCAACCTCAGTGGGAAAGCATTGTTCAAGAAAACAGCTTGGAGCCTTTTTAGGGCCAAAGGTTGGAATTCTGGATCACATATTTTTATGATTCTGTTTTTCATGGCACTAATAGTATTAATTTTATGGCTGAACGAGTGCCCGGAGTGGTAATTTATGTAGCGGCCGGAGTATGTCGGCTTAGTGTACCAATCAGTGACAACCGTACCATTATCACGCCTTATAACTCTGCAATCCAGAAATGGCAAACCGTCCTCACCCTCCAGCTCAACCGTAAACTGAATATTACCATTGAAGCTATTTAGGACCGCCAAGGTGCCCTCAACCCTATCACTGGGAACAGCAGTAATAATGTCGTCCACGAACTTATAAATGAATGGAATATCAAAACCCAACTGAGGCAACACGTTGTCAAGGACATAGTCCATCACGATGACCGCTAAAACAGAGCTTATGGGTGAACCCATGGGAGTTCCAAACGTTTGCAAGTAACATTGGCCCTCGAAAGTGAAGTACAAGTTGGAGAACAAGAACCGCAAACTATCTAAAAAGGCCTCCAACGAGAAGCTGCAGTGCTCCTTCACCATGTCCCACCTCTCAGTAACAATGTCGGTAACCAGGCTAAGAGGTATATTTGTAAAGAGGCTGATGACATCAAACGACACCAGTGTGTGGTTAGGAGGAATAGTTATGTTACGTATCCTACTTACAAAATCAAAAGAGTCTGTAACGTTGTAGTTGGTGTGATCAAGGACAGATGCAGACAGAATGTTGGCTAGATATTTTGATAGTTGATAAGTAGCTGAACCGGATGATGAAATGATAGGCCTGAGTGGAGTGCCATCTTTGTGTATTTTAGGGAGGAAATACGCCTTGCATAAAGTCGAGTTATTTATTTTGAGTGTTTTGTACTCGTCATTGCTTATATGTTCACGGTTCTTTAAGTTAGTTAATAATTTATTTAGTTTGTTTTGAACGGACACTAAAGGATTTGTGTCTGTTTTTTTGTAAGTAGCATTATCTTGAAGCATTGTAGTAGCTTTAGCCAAGTATTCCGTCTTATCCAAGACCACGGTGGTCGCCCCCTTGTCGGCACGTGTCACGATCACACCAGGATTGTGTTTAAGGAAAGCCCTAGTCCTCCTATACGCACCGGTTAGCTGCGAGTCAATAACTGAAGTGTTGGTGGGGTTGTTTAAAAAATTCGTAACAATGTTAGTAGCTTGAGCTCTCATTACATCCCGATCATGTGGCGGACAAAGTGTCACGACACCTTCAGATTCCAACTACCGTAACAGAATGTTTCTAGAAATGTACAATATAAATTTTATCCATAACACCATTAATTTCAAA
The DNA here is from genome assembly GCA_964023965.1 of Melinopterus prodromus. NCBI lineage: Eukaryota > Metazoa > Arthropoda > Insecta > Coleoptera > Scarabaeidae > Melinopterus > Melinopterus prodromus. Next base: position 32,499,302 of record OZ030396.1, read on the forward strand.
CAAGATGTTGAAAACCTGAGCAGCATTTACTCCAACATTATACACCACGACAAAATACGCAGTAATAAAAATTTAAATTCAAACAGACTCGAGTCTCATTTTCTGAAAATTTGTGTAAGTTAGGTTGCTTGACTCGATGGGCTTAATATGCCGGCTTTGCGCTGTGGCCGCCTACCGACCTTTGATTGTTTATAATTGTTCGTTGATCCGTACGCACGTGATGTCTTAAAATGTGCATGTCTAATAGAGATAACTTATTTACACCCCCAGTATGTTAAATGTTGTTGTAATTCGTCGTATTTAGTGATGTCTCTCGTTGCTCGTCGTTTGCCGCCTCATTGAACTCCATGTAAGTTGTGACAAATGAAAATTTCGCCCAATGTTCTGTTTTAATTGATTTGTCGAGCCAATTGCCTGATGAAGGACCCAATCAGGTCCGAAATATAGCAGTTTCCAAAAGAGAGTTCTGTTCTTTTCTTTGATTGGTCGAATACCCAAATAATAAATATATCTATATATATATATATATAAAAAACAGATAATTTAGTCGGGCGTCGATCAAATAAAACTATTAAGCAACTACTTTTAATCTTTGCTATATTTCAAGTCTGATTAGACTCTTCTTCAGGCAAACTACAAGATACAAACAAATATATAAATATACAAATATTCGTGTTACCACTCATCCTACGTAACGAAATCAAAAAACATAAAAATACACTTACAATTATGTAATTAATGTAGACTGGCATTGACGGTGACCAACATAACTACGGCGTGGTGCTGTGCAACATTCAAATCCTCCAAACACAGGAGAAACATACACGTCAACACAAACAAAATTAAAAACTACGCGCAGCCATTTTAAAAGTACGACTCGGAGCTATGACCTGCTAGACAAGACGGCAGCAGAAGATTTTTCGGAACCATGCGCAGTCCGCACGTATACCAAAACGGGAAACATCAGAAAACCAAACTGTGTTCGGCGGTGTCATTAGTCCTATTATTCCCAAAATCCAAACTCATAATGTAAGAATAGATATTACTCAGTCCCTCTAGGTCGGTTTTGAAGTTTATACTATTTTCTGTTGACTTAATGTGGTACATTTCAAGAAACAAACGGTTCCTATAATCTCTCTCAGTATCCAGAATTTTTACGTTTTCGTAGTCAAAAGTATGATTTTTTTGGAGAGCATGTGAGGCTAGGGCACATCTAGTTTTCCCCGTGCGGCAATCGCTTTTATGTAAACAAACCCTGTTCTTTAACCATTGTTTAGTTACGCCTACATACTCTCCATCACAATCTTTACAGCTGATCTTGTAAATGATGTTCGATTTATAATCCATCGGATCCTGATCTTTAATCCTTGTAAAAAACTTACCGACCTTATTAGGATAATGTTGAGCGATTTTTACATTAACCGGTAGGGAACGACCCAATACATGCTTAAGGGTGTGTGTTAATCCAGGCACCATCGTGATCTTTTTATAAATAGTTGGGGGTTTCGGAGCATCAAAGATGCTGGAGGCTTGTAAACCAGTGTACGCAGAAAAAAGAATCTTGTTTAGTAATTTATTGGGGTAACCATTACGAAGAAAAACACTCTTTAATTTGTTAAGTGCCGATTTTTGAAAAGTGGCGTCACAAATTTTTATTACTCTATTCTTCATTGCGCGTATTTACCTTTTGGTCCAAGGAATGGCCCGACTTAAAGTTTATGTAGCGTCCCGAATATGTGGGTTTATTATACCAATCAACCTTGACCCCCCCATGACAATCCCTGATTATTAAACTGTCTAGGAAAGGCAAGCTATCATTATTCTCAACCTCCACAGTGAATTGTATGTATGGAGAGTAGTTATTAAAGGCTGTCATGTCAGTATGTATTCAACATCCCCTCGTGGAATGCAAGTGATGATATCATCCACAAATTTATGAATAAACGGTAAACGAAACTTCAAAGAAGGGATAACCTGGTCCAACACATAATCCATCACGATGGTTGCCAGAATGGGACTGATTGGAGAACCCATAGGTGTACCGAATTTTTGCAAAAAGACCTGATTCTGAAATGTGAAAAAATTATTTGAAAAAATAAACCTTAAGACGTTCAAAAAAGATCCCAAAGTAAACCGACAATTTGGTTTAATCAAATCCCATTTCTCCTGTATGATAGTGTAAACAAGTTCAGCCGGTATATTTGTGAAAAGGCTGACAACATCCAAAGAAATCAACATACAATTATCTGGTATGGTTGTCTCTCTTATTTTGTCCACAAAGTGAAAGCTATCTTTAATGTTATATTCCGTCTTGTTACCTAGCGAGACTGTTAGAATGTCAGAAATGAATTTGGATAAACCATACGTTGTTGAACCATTAGCTGAGATTATGGGTCTTAATGGCGTGTCACGTTTATGGATTTTAGGTAAAAAATACGCTTTGCTAAGTACGGAATTTTTGATATTCAGATGTTCAAAATCAGACTTGGTTATGTCTTTACTGTTCATTAAAGTTTTCAACAATTGGGACAGGTTCTTTTGGTTTTTAAGTAGAGGATTAATGTCAATTTTCTTGTAGACACCATCATCAGCGAGCATTTCAAATGACTTGTTTATATAGGGTTCCCTATCCATGATGACTGTGACAGAACCCTTGTCAGCCTTAGTAACCACAATTTCAGGATGTTCACTCAAATAACGTGATGTCCTGCCGCTTAAAACCTTAATGTAATTCTCCAACCACGTCCCACTACCACGCCCCACCAAGAAATTGGTAATACAATTAGTGGCTCTAGCCCTCAACAAGTCTCTGTCGATTTCCCGACAATCGGTGATAACACACTCAACTTCCATTAATAATTTCCTCAAATTTAAATTGTGCTTATCGGTTCTTAAACAAAAAGATGGACCAAGAGAGAGAAAATTCAAAATATCCACAGGTATCGACACAGAGGACAAGTTTTTTATCCACCCACCATTGTTATTAAACAAATCAACAACCTCTTCCTCCCTAGAAGTGACCAAGTGTTTAAATTTTTTAATATTAGTAGCTTTCACTTTGTTAAAACATTTTTTATAACTAAGTTTCAAGTTGTCGGAAAATTTGGTTAAAATGTGTATCGGCAAGGAATTATCAACTTGTCTTTGTAAATTTGACTGATCATTGCTAACAGTTGTAATATTACTAATGGTAATTTGGATTTCAAGATTCAAGGTTGATGTTTCAAGTCTGGTTGAGAAATTGTTTATCTTACGTATCAACTGTTTGTTCGTCGTGTCCAACAATGCCACAGCCCTCCTTGATCCGTCTAGCACGTGTTTAGGTGTAATTCCAGCCCTTCTGCACTTCACCAGGAAAGTTAGTCGGTTTCTCATCTTTGCCAATCTGATGTTATGGTTTGATATATTCTTCATCAGTCTCACGATGTTCATTCCGTAGACGCGTGACATTTCTTGATAAAAGCCCATGGTTGTAATAAAAATTCTTTCATAAATCGTCGATCGAAGATATTAAAAAACAGATAATTTAGTCGGGCGTCGATCAAATAAAACTATTAAGCAACTACTTTTAATCTTTGCTAATCTTTCATTTCTGACATTCTAACAGTCTCGCTAGGTAACAAGACGGAATATAACATTAAAGATAGCTTTCACTTTGTGGACAAAATAAGAGAGACAACCATACCAGATAATTGTATGTTGATTTCTTGGGATGTTGTCAGCCTTTTCACAAATATACCGGCTGAACTTGTTTACACTATCATACAGGAGAAATGGGATTTGATTAAACCAAATTGTCGGTTTACTTTGGGATCTTTTTTGAACGTCTTAAGGTTTATTTTTTCAAATAATTTTTTCACATTTCAGAATCAGGTCTTTTTGCAAAAATTCGGTACACCTATGGGTTCTCCAATCAGTCCCATTCTGGCAACCATCGTGATGGATTATGTGTTGGACCAGGTTATCCCTTCTTTGAAGTTTCGTTTACCGTTTATTCATAAATTTGTGGATGATATCATCACTTGCATTCCACGAGGGGATGTTGAATACATACTGACAGCCTTTAATAACTACTCTCCATACATACAATTCACTGTGGAGGTTGAGAATAATGATAGCTTGCCTTTCCTAGACTGTTTAATAATCAGGGATTGTCATGGGGGGGTCAAGGTTGATTGGTATAATAAACCCACATATTCGGGACGCTACATAAACTTTAAGTCGGGCCATTCCTTGGACCAAAAGGTAAATACGGTGTGCGCAATGAAGAATAGAGTAATAAAAATTTGTGACGCCACTTTTCAAAAATCGGCACTTAACAAATTAAAGAGTGTTTTTCTTCGTAATGGTTACCCCAATAAATTACTAAACAAGATTCTTTTTTCTGCGTACACTGGTTTACAAGCCTCCAGCATCTTTGATGCTCCGAAACCCCCAACTATTTATAAAAAGATCACGATGGTGCCTGGATTAACACACACCCTTAAGCATGTATTGGGTCGTTCCCTACCGGTTAATGTAAAAATCGCTCAACATTATCCTAATAAGGTCGGTAAGTTTTTTTACAAGGATTAAAGATCAGGATCCGAAGGGATTATAAATCGAACATCATTTACAAGATCAGCTGTAAAGATTGTGATGGAGAGTATGTAGGCGTAACTAAACAATGGTTAAAGAACAGGGTTTGTTTACATAAAAGCGATTGCCGCACGGGGAAAACTAGATGTGCCCTAGCCTCACATGCTCTCCAAAAAAATCATACTTTTGACTACGAAAACGTAAAAATTCTGGATACTGAGAGAGATTATAGGAACCGTTTGTTTCTTGAAATGTACCACATTAAGTCAACTGAAAATAGTATAAACTTCAAAACCGACCTAGAGGGACTGAGTAATATCTATTGTTACATTATAAGTTTGGATTTTGGGAATAATAGGACTAATGACACCGCCGAACACAGTTTGGTTTTCTGATGTTTCCCGTTTTGGTATACGTGCGGACTGCGCATGGTTCCGAAAAATCTTCTGCTGCCGTCTTGTCTAGCAGGTCATAGCTCCGAGTCGTACTTTTAAAATGGCTGCGCGTAGTTTTTAATTTTGTTTGTGTTGACGTGTATGTTTCTCCTGTGTTTGGAGGATTTGAATGTTGCACAGCACCACGCCGTAGTTATGTTGGTCACCGTCAATGCCAGTCTACATTAATTACATAATTGTAAGTGTATTTTTATGTTTTTTGATTTCGTTACGTAGGATGAGTGGTAACACGAATATTTGTATATTTATATATTTGTTTGTATCTTGTAGTTTGCCTGAAGAAGAGTCTAATCAGACTTGAAATATAGCAAAGATTAAAAGTAGTTGCTTAATAGTTTTATTTGATCGACGCCCGACTAAATTATCTGTTTTTTAATATCTTCGATCGACGATTTATGAAAGAATATATATATATATATATATATATATATATATATATATATATATATATATATAGTAGTAAAAAGTTAGTTGGGTGGATCGATCACTTCGTTGTAATTAAACTCATTAATTATTGCAATATTTCGACACTTTATTGTGTCTTCGACAGGCAAAACTAAAAATATAATACAAGCACATGTCACAAACTAATAGCACAATACTAAGAAACTACTTACATTCAAGTTAACTGAGGCTAGAAAATTTAGGGTCAACAGCACCATTCCGTTAAATGTACGGTCAACATGTACAAAATCTTCGCTACATAACAATACAATACAACACTTTAAAATTCACGTCAATGTAACACACAACGGCGACAAAGCAATGCCAAACTACATGACGATTGAGGGAAGGAAACGACCATATCAAACCAGAAAATATTTTTTTTTTCCCTAACAACTGCAAGGTGAACATGCGCCGCCAACGCTCACAATAAAAGTTCAAGAGAATTCAAAAAGTTCAAACACGTAACATCTCAATTCCTCAAAGCTTTCTTCTGTTTATCAATATCAATAATAAGCGAATATATGTTGCTAAGGCCATCTAAATCATTTCGAAAATTGATAGTGTTATCCGTAGAATTAATGTGGTACATTTCCAAAAACAGTCTGTTAGTATGGTTGTTGTCGGAGTCTAAAATTTGAACATTGTTGAAATCAAAGCTATGTTCATTCTCTATTGAATGTAGCGCCAAAGCACATCTCGTCTTTTTTGTACGACAATCACTCTTGTGTAACGATACACGGTTCTTCAACCACTGAGAGGTCACCCCCACGTATTTGGCCTCACAATCTGCACAACCAACGCAGTAAATTACATTAGATTTGTACGAATCTTGATCGCGATCTTTTATTCTGCTAAAAAAAGAATTCAATTTATTTGGGTAGTGGTGTACTATTTTAATATTCTCCGGAAGCATTGGTTGAAACATAATTCTTAGTTTAGGCGTTAAATTACTTATCATAGCTAACTTTTTATATTGGGTGTTACAATCCAAGGTCGGAGTTTTTAAATTTAGAGGTACATGCAAATTGGAATTAGTGGAAAATAAAATCTTGTTTAATAATTTACTAGGGAAACCGTTGTTAAGGAAAACTTTTTTTAGTTTATTTAGCGCTAAGGCATGAAATGGTGGGCTACAAATTTTTAAAATTCTGTTTTTCATAGCATGTACCGTGTTGATCTTATGACTGAAAATGTGGTTAGAATGAAAATGTATATATCTACCTGAGTACGTTGGTTTAGTGTACCAATCAGTGGATAAATCACCGGCGTCATCACGAATTAATCTACAGTCCAAAAATGGCAAGGAACTATTCTCCTCCAACTCAACAGTAAACTGTATGTGAGTATTGAAACGATGATTGTGACCGCAAAATGGGACTTGATTAAACGTAATTGTAAATTCACACTTGACTCTTTCTTAAATACTTTAAAATTCATTTTTTCTAACACTTACTTTACTTTTCAAAATAGGATATTTTTACAGAAGTTTGGTACACCAATGGGATCTCCCATCAGTCCTATTTTGGCGGTCATAGTCATGGATTTTGTTTTAGATAATGTACTCCCTTTGCTTGATTTTCCTTTACCTTTCATTTACAAGTTTGTTGACGACATTGTCACGTGTGTTCCACGGGATGGTGCGGAGCACATTTTGGCTTGCTTTAATGATTTCAATACTCACATACAGTTTACTGTTGAGTTGGAGGAGAATAGTTCCTTGCCATTTTTGGACTGTAGATTAATTCGTGATGACGCCGGTGATTTATCCACTGATTGGTACACTAAACCAACGTACTCAGGTAGATATATACATTTTCATTCTAACCACATTTTCAGTCATAAGATCAACACGGTACATGCTATGAAAAACAGAATTTTAAAAATTTGTAGCCCACCATTTCATGCCTTAGCGCTAAATACACTAAAAAAAGTTTTCCTTAACAACGGTTTCCCTAGTAAATTATTAAACAAGATTTTATTTTCCACTAATTCCAATTTGCATGTACCTCTAAATTTAAAAACTCCGACCTTGGATTGTAACACCCAATATAAAAAGTTAGCTATGATAAGTAATTTAACGCCTAAACTAAGAATTATGTTTCAACCAATGCTTCCGGAGAATATTAAAATAGTACACCACTACCCAAATAAATTGAATTCTTTTTTTAGCAGAATAAAAGATCGCGATCAAGATTCGTACAAATCTAATGTAATTTACTGCGTTGGTTGTGCAGATTGTGAGGCCAAATACGTGGGGGTGACCTCTCAGTGGTTGAAGAACCGTGTATCGTTACACAAGAGTGATTGTCGTACAAAAAAGACGAGATGTGCTTTGGCGCTACATTCAATAGAGAATGAACATAGCTTTGATTTCAACAATGTTCAAATTTTAGACTCCGACAACAACCATACTAACAGACTGTTTTTGGAAATGTACCACATTAATTCTACGGATAACACTATCAATTTTCGAAATGATTTAGATGGCCTTAGCAACATATATTCGCTTATTATTGATATTGATAAACAGAAGAAAGCTTTGAGGAATTGAGATGTTACGTGTTTGAACTTTTTGAATTCTCTTGAACTTTTATTGTGAGCGTTGGCGGCGCATGTTCACCTTGCAGTTGTTAGGGAAAAAAAAAATATTTTCTGGTTTGATATGGTCGTTTCCTTCCCTCAATCGTCATGTAGTTTGGCATTGCTTTGTCGCCGTTGTGTGTTACATTGACGTGAATTTTAAAGTGTTGTATTGTATTGTTATGTAGCGAAGATTTTGTACATGTTGACCGTACATTTAACGGAATGGTGCTGTTGACCCTAAATTTTCTAGCCTCAGTTAACTTGAATGTAAGTAGTTTCTTAGTATTGTGCTATTAGTTTGTGACATGTGCTTGTATTATATTTTTAGTTTTGCCTGTCGAAGACACAATAAAGTGTCGAAATATTGCAATAATTAATGAGTTTAATTACAACGAAGTGATCGATCCACCCAACTAACTTTTTACTACTACTATTTTCGATCGAAGAATTTATATCAATTTATACAATGGGTTTTTATCATGATATTGAGACAACATATGGAAAGGACGTGATGGTATACATGAAGAACCTTTCAAATAATAACATCAGGCTAGCAAAGTTGAAGAATAGGCAGACCTTCCTTATAAAATGTCGAACAGCAGGAGTTTCGCCCAGACATATTCAAGATGGGTTGAAAAGAACGGGATCGCTACTAGATACAACTAACCATCAGCTGTTAAGGAGTATCAACAATTTTTCCAAAAGGTTGGAGACGACTACTATCAATTTAGAGATCAGGATAACGATAAGTAACTTAGACAAAATTAAGAAACAGATGTCAACTTTAAATGATTTAATTAGAGCCGTAGTACCATTTCATATCTTTTCAAGCTTTATGGATAGTTTGCAATTTAGTTATAACAAAATTTACAATAAGGTAAAGGCTACGAATAAAAAGAAATTTGGTAAATTGATGGGAAAAAAATGTGAGGCTACTTTGAATTTTTTTAAGAATAATGATGGTTGGGTGGTAAATTTGTCCTCTGCTACCATACCTGTGGACATTTTAAATTTTCTTTCTTTGGGCCCTAAATTTTGCTTACCTACTAATAAAAATGAGATCAATATAAGAAAGTTGTTGATGGAGGTTGAGGGTGTCCTGGCGTGCTGTGCTAACACAAATAAAGACCTGATTAGAGCAAGGGCTACTAATATTATAACTAATTACTTGTTAACTAATAGAACCAACACCTCACTTGAAAGTTTCTTGATAGGTTTAAGAGTTAAAACAAAGTCTTTTTTAGTGGAAAATCCAAATATCTTGATAGTAAAAGCTGACAAGGGCGCTGTCACAGTACTTATGGACAGAGAACCTTATATAGCCAAGTCTCTAGAGATGTTGGGTGACGGTGGTACTTATCAGGCCGTTGACAATAATCCTTTACAAATAGTTCAAACTAAGACTAATGGATTGCTGACTCAATTGATGGAAAACAAACATATAACTGCTGAAGACTTTAAATGTTTAAACATAAAAAACTCAGTTCTAAGCAAGGCTTACTTCCTGCCTAAGATTCACAAGGAGAATATACCTTTAAGACCCATAATTTCATCAATTGGATCAGCAACGTATGAGTTATCTAAGTACATGGCACATATCCTGACGGTCTCTTTGGGTGAAAGAACTAATTATAACGTTAGGGACGCCTTTGATTTCATCAGTAGTGTGAGAGATATTAGGGTGCCAGTTGATTACATGCTGATATCGCTTGATGTTGTTAGCTTATTCACGAATATTCCGTTGAAGTTAGTTACGATGATTGTGACCGCAAAATGGGACTTGATTAAACGTAATTGTAAATTCACACTTGACTCTTTCTTAAATACTTTAAAATTCATTTTTTCTAACACTTACTTTACTTTTCAAAATAGGATATTTTTACAGAAGTTTGGTACACCAATGGGATCTCCCATCAGTCCTATTTTGGCGGTCATAGTCATGGATTTTGTTTTTAGATAATGTACTCCCTTTGCTTGATTTTCCTTTACCTTTCATTTACAAGTTTGTTGACGACATTGTCACGTGTGTTCCACGGGATGGTGCGGAGCACATTTTGGCTTGCTTTAATGATTTCAATACTCACATACAGTTTACTGTTGAGTTGGAGGAGAATAGTTCCTTGCCATTTTTGGACTGTAGATTAATTCGTGATGACGCCGGTGATTTATCCACTGATTGGTACACTAAACCAACGTACTCAGGTAGATATATACATTTTCATTCTAACCACATTTTCAGTCATAAGATCAACACGGTACATGCTATGAAAAACAGAATTTTAAAAATTTGTAGCCCACAATTTCATGCCTTAGCGCTAAATAAACTAAAAAAAGTTTTCCTTAACAACGGTTTCCCTAGTAAATTATTAAACAAGATTTTATTTTCCACTAATTCCAATTTGCATGTACCTCTAAATTTAAAAACTCCGACCTTGGATTGTAACACCCAATATAAAAAGTTAGCTATGATAAGTAATTTAACGCCTAAACTAAGAATTATGTTTCAACCAATGCTTCCGGAGAATATTAAAATAGTACACCACTACCCAAATAAATTGAATTCTTTTTTTAGCAGAATAAAAGATCGCGATCAAGATTCGTACAAATCTAATGTAATTTACTGCGTTGGTTGTGCAGATTGTGAGGCCAAATACGTGGGGGTGACCTCTCAGTGGTTGAAGAACCGTGTATCGTTACACAAGAGTGATTGTCGTACAAAAAAGACGAGATGTGCTTTGGCGCTACATTCAATAGAGAATGAACATAGCTTTGATTTCAACAATGTTCAAATTTTAGACTCCGACAACAACCATACTAACAGACTGTTTTTGGAAATGTACCACATTAATTCTACGGATAACACTATCAATTTTCGAAATGATTTAGATGGCCTTAGCAACATATATTCGCTTATTATTGATATTGATAAACAGAAGAAAGCTTTGAGGAATTGAGATGTTACGTGTTTGAACTTTTTGAATTCTCTTGAACTTTTATTGTGAGCGTTGGCGGCGCATGTTCACCTTGCAGTTGTTAGGGAAAAAAAAAATATTTTCTGGTTTGATATGGTCGTTTCCTTCCCTCAATCGTCATGTAGTTTGGCATTGCTTTGTCGCCGTTGTGTGTTACATTGACGTGAATTTTAAAGTGTTGTATTGTATTGTTATGTAGCGAAGATTTTGTACATGTTGACCGTACATTTAACGGAATGGTGCTGTTGACCCTAAATTTTCTAGCCTCAGTTAACTTGAATGTAAGTAGTTTCTTAGTATTGTGCTATTAGTTTGTGACATGTGCTTGTATTATATTTTTAGTTTTGCCTGTCGAAGACACAATAAAGTGTCGAAATATTGCAATAATTAATGAGTTTAATTACAACGAAGTGATCGATCCACCCAACTAACTTTTTACTACTACTATTTTCGATCGAAGAATTTATATCAATTTATACAATGGGTTTTTATCATGATATTGAGACAACATATGGAAAGGACGTGATGGTATACATGAAGAACCTTTCAAATAATAACATCAGGCTAGCAAAGTTGAAGAATAGGCAGACCTTCCTTATAAAATGTCGAACAGCAGGAGTTTCGCCCAGACATATTCAAGATGGGTTGAAAAGAACGGGATCGCTACTAGATACAACTAACCATCAGCTGTTAAGGAGTATCAACAATTTTTCCAAAAGGTTGGAGACGACTACTATCAATTTAGAGATCAGGATAACGATAAGTAACTTAGACAAAATTAAGAAACAGATGTCAACTTTAAATGATTTAATTAGAGCCGTAGTACCATTTCATATCTTTTCAAGCTTTATGGATAGTTTGCAATTTAGTTATAACAAAATTTACAATAAGGTAAAGGCTACGAATAAAAAGAAATTTGGTAAATTGATGGGAAAAAAATGTGAGGCTACTTTGAATTTTTTTAAGAATAATGATGGTTGGGTGGTAAATTTGTCCTCTGCTACCATACCTGTGGACATTTTAAATTTTCTTTCTTTGGGCCCTAAATTTTGCTTACCTACTAATAAAAATGAGATCAATATAAGAAAGTTGTTGATGGAGGTTGAGGGTGTCCTGGCGTGCTGTGCTAACACAAATAAAGACCTGATTAGAGCAAGGGCTACTAATATTATAACTAATTACTTGTTAACTAATAGAACCAACACCTCACTTGAAAGTTTCTTGATAGGTTTAAGAGTTAAAACAAAGTCTTTTTTAGTGGAAAATCCAAATATCTTGATAGTAAAAGCTGACAAGGGCGCTGTCACAGTACTTATGGACAGAGAACCTTATATAGCCAAGTCTCTAGAGATGTTGGGTGACGGTGGTACTTATCAGGCCGTTGACAATAATCCTTTACAAATAGTTCAAACTAAGACTAATGGATTGCTGACTCAATTGATGGAAAACAAACATATAACTGCTGAAGACTTTAAATGTTTAAACATAAAAAACTCAGTTCTAAGCAAGGCTTACTTCCTGCCTAAGATTCACAAGGAGAATATACCTTTAAGACCCATAATTTCATCAATTGGATCAGCAACGTATGAGTTATCTAAGTACATGGCACATATCCTGACGGTCTCTTTGGGTGAAAGAACTAATTATAACGTTAGGGACGCCTTTGATTTCATCAGTAGTGTGAGAGATATTAGGGTGCCAGTTGATTACATGCTGATATCGCTTGATGTTGTTAGCTTATTCACGAATATTCCGTTGAAGTTAGTTACGATGATTGTGACCGCAAAATGGGACTTGATTAAACGTAATTGTAAATTCACACTTGACTCTTTCTTAAATACTTTAAAATTCATTTTTTCTAACACTTACTTTACTTTTCAAAATAGGATATTTTTACAGAAGTTTGGTACACCAATGGGATCTCCCATCAGTCCTATTTTGGCGGTCATAGTCATGGATTTTGTTTTTAGATAATGTACTCCCTTTGCTTGATTTTCCTTTACCTTTCATTTACAAGTTTGTTGACGACATTGTCACGTGTGTTCCACGGGATGGTGCGGAGCACATTTTGGCTTGCTTTAATGATTTCAATACTCACATACAGTTTACTGTTGAGTTGGAGGAGAATAGTTCCTTGCCATTTTTGGACTGTAGATTAATTCGTGATGACGCCGGTGATTTATCCACTGATTGGTACACTAAACCAACGTACTCAGGTAGATATATACATTTTCATTCTAACCACATTTTCAGTCATAAGATCAACACGGTACATGCTATGAAAAACAGAATTTTAAAAATTTGTAGCCCACAATTTCATGCCTTAGCGCTAAATAAACTAAAAAAAGTTTTCCTTAACAACGGTTTCCCTAGTAAATTATTAAACAAGATTTTATTTTCCACTAATTCCAATTTGCATGTACCTCTAAATTTAAAAACTCCGACCTTGGATTGTAACACCCAATATAAAAAGTTAGCTATGATAAGTAATTTAACGCCTAAACTAAGAATTATGTTTCAACCAATGCTTCCGGAGAATATTAAAATAGTACACCACTACCCAAATAAATTGAATTCTTTTTTTAGCAGAATAAAAGATCGCGATCAAGATTCGTACAAATCTAATGTAATTTACTGCGTTGGTTGTGCAGATTGTGAGGCCAAATACGTGGGGGTGACCTCTCAGTGGTTGAAGAACCGTGTATCGTTACACAAGAGTGATTGTCGTACAAAAAAGACGAGATGTGCTTTGGCGCTACATTCAATAGAGAATGAACATAGCTTTGATTTCAACAATGTTCAAATTTTAGACTCCGACAACAACCATAGTAACAGACTGTTTTTGGAAATGTACCACATTAATTCTACGGATAACACTATCAATTTTCGAAATGATTTAGATGGCCTTAGCAACATATATTCGCTTATTATTGATATTGATAAACAGAAGAAAGCTTTGAGGAATTGAGATGTTACGTGTTTGAACTTTTTGAATTCTCTTGAACTTTTATTGTGAGCGTTGGCGGCGCATGTTCACCTTGCAGTTGTTAGGGAAAAAAAAAATATTTTCTGGTTTGATATGGTCGTTTCCTTCCCTCAATCGTCATGTAGTTTGGCATTGCTTTGTCGCCGTTGTGTGTTACATTGACGTGAATTTTAAAGTGTTGTATTGTATTGTTATGTAGCGAAGATTTTGTACATGTTGACCGTACATTTAACGGAATGGTGCTGTTGACCCTAAATTTTCTAGCCTCAGTTAACTTGAATGTAAGTAGTTTCTTAGTATTGTGCTATTAGTTTGTGACATGTGCTTGTATTATATTTTTAGTTTTGCCTGTCGAAGACACAATAAAGTGTCGAAATATTGCAATAATTAATGAGTTTAATTACAACGAAGTGATCGATCCACCCAACTAACTTTTTACTACTACTATTTTCGATCGAAGAATTTATATCAATTTATACAATGGGTATATATAAATTAAATTTATTGAGCACTCCCCCTAAACTTGTTCCTATGGGTATAAAAAGCCACTCCTGAAAATTTTATGGTGATCGGATAACATTAACCCGTGCCGACTTAAGCGTGAAGTTATAAGCGTAGTTACATACAGGTTCCCTTATTGTGCCCGGTGTAAACTACACCTTTATACTTTTACAGTATTAACGTCGTAGACCTATACATACAAGGAAATTCTATTGCACAGTTAACACATTTTGCAGTTTAAAAATATTTTAAACTTAGAATAGGGAATCCCCCCTTTTACTGCTGCGCGACTGGAACAGCTGACGTGAAATACCCATATAAAGGAGGCATTGCATTCATAGCGGCTCGTTCCAGGGGGATTGTGGACGATACAAAAAGAACAAAAATCTTGTTTATGTTCTGATATTCTAAAGTTTGAACTATTGGACATTACAAAATGACTAACTAAATTGAAGTTTGAAGCTTCCAATACAAGCAGGTGGAATGGCGCTTAACCGATTCGAAAGCAAGGTGATTAAAGATGGTCCTTGGCTGCAGACACCATATAGCTGATGTAATTTTCGCAACTGCCTTTAAACATTTCATGCCATTCTCTGGTCCTAATATTGTTCTATTCCAACGATTTAAAGAACACTGGCCGTAAATAAATACAGATAATTATGTGAGTGGTTGCAGTGATTTAATAATTTTAGGGGCAAAACGCAAACTTTGGCGCAGTACTTAATTTTTGTGTAAAAATTCGGGAACAATTTAAACTGACATCAACAGAGACAACAGTGTTATTACAAATTAATGCTTTCATAATTAATTGTTATTGCCAGTATTGGTTTGTGGCTCAACGAACAGAAAAAGCCCCATTACCAGATTTAAAATTGTCGAGAAGCTTATACCATTACCCAATTGAGAAGGTGGCGGATATAACAGTAAAGAAGTTCATAAATCATTTATATTATTTAAAAGATTAAAGTATTCCCCTAGCTCTGTATAACAATGACGTAAGTAACGAGACGAAGACGAAAATTTGTAAGCAAATTATCACCGAGGAAGACCATGATTATCAAAATGATGATTTTGATTATGATAATCAAGATGAAAATAACGTCGATGAAGATTAAGAGGATCACACTAATGAGGTGCCCAAGAAATGTATGTTAAGATTGAAGGATGTGCCAGAGTTTCTACAGCACGAAGACATTCTAATCCGACTGATAACCAGAACCTCCAGACATTTCTTTACCAAGTTTTTAATTTCCACCAAATTTTCAAATCAACTACACATTGAATGGAAAAGTTGTCGCTAGTTTATTCGTGGAGAACAGGATGTAAAAAGTTTGAAGGTTACAAATGATGCTGCCGAGAGAGGACTGAAACTTCCGACAGATTACAATGACAGCGTAAGGAAAAATATTGAGCAGCAAACATATTTAGTTCAGGTACCCCTTTTTCCCCTTTTTCTAAGCTATTGCAGACTATCGCAAAGCATATCCAGATGCAAAATTGCAAACATTGAAGAAAGAATAATTTTGTACTTTATTTTCTTTTGGAAACAGTTTTTTGTTTATTCGTCATCTGTGGTAACACCAAAATCTTTGTAACACAAAAAATACTTGTTTATAACCAAAGTACGTGGTTGTAGGTAACGAGATAGAGTATTTTTTCAGTTAAATGTTTCAGGCAAACTTTACATTGAAATCGGCACGGGTTAATATAATCCGATTTGGCTGAAATTTTCAGGAGTTCTTCATAATACCCAAAGGAATAAATTTAGGGGGAGTCCAAGCAAAATAGTCAAATTGTATTTTGTTACTTATAAATAAGTGGCACCCTAATATATATATATATATATATATATGGATTTGACGCCCCAATCCACCCCAGTGCCCTGAAAACTACCCAAATGAAAAAACGTGCATTTTCCAAAAAAATTACCGTTCTAATCATTTCATTATTTTTTCACATAGATATTATTACTATAAGTCTTGTGGAATGTTTCTAAACATTTGTCAGTAAATTTCCATTTGTTTAAACAAATTCTATTGCTTCAATAATTCGTTTTTCTCGAAAATCCGTCTGAATTCTGTTTTCGAAATCGCATTTTATTACCATAGAAAGACATCATTCATTAAACAATTTCTTCCTATTGTTTAAACAATCAAATATAATTCATTCAAAAAGTACTCCATTTTCAAAGGTTTCTGTATATTGGCATATTGATGGGTTTAGTTATATCAATAGGTACCGTTTTCGACTCACAGTTGAGCCATCATCAGCCTAAATGGTCAAGTATTCGGAGTAAGCGCTTACAATCATCTAAACTGTAAACTATAAACATTTAAAATTCTTGTAAACGTGTATACGAGACAAGACAGCCGGACAGAAACTGTTTCTGTCCGGCTAGACTAGCCTTATAGTAAATTTCTATAAGAAAACAAGAGAGTGAAATGATCAGATGGATCAAATATCTGAAAAATGTATATTTTTTTCATTTAAGGATAGTTTTCAGGGCACTATGGAGATGGGTTGGGGGCAGGGCCACCCTAACCACAGGACTAAATGGTCTATAGCCCTGGGCGCCAACTTTTTGGGGGCGGCATTTTTGTGCTATAATTAGTTATTTTGTTATTAGTTATTTTTATTGTAAATTTTTTCACAAAATTAAACAAATATGTTCTAAAGGAAATAGAAAATTGGATGCCTGAGACATCTAGTAGATATATAGATATATGAGACATCTAGTAAACATGTATGAGATAATGAAAAAATATATGAGATACTGATCTACTTGATCACAGTTTCATTGTCGTTCATCATTAATAATGATAACTGCATCTTTTACTTTGGTGTTCCGAATTTGCTGTGCTTTTATTTTCTATGGGCTTGTGATGAAATGTATTTTTTAAAATTACAATAAGTTATTACTTAATTATGAACTGTTCTTATTGAACTGATGTATTGATTTTTGTGTTATTTCTTAAGAAATATTCACTGAGGCGCAAAGTATGGAAGCATGACAAAATCTCGGAAACTGGAAACATATTTGTAACAAATTCAATTTCACCCCTTCAATTGTTTTGTACTTATGACGTCATCGACACTGTTTGTAAATGGCAACTCCATATTTTTCTTGTTGATTATGATAGATCTGTTACCTGTCTTCATGGTAGCATACAAATTTTATAACCTTACATTAGAAAATTTTCGAGAAAAGGTTAAAAAAATTAAGGATTTTGTTTGTGTATGAAAAGCGAATAGGCGGTTTAGGTAGATTTGCAATAGGAATTGAACAATCAACACACTACTTAGAATCGCTGTAAATGATTCAAATATATTGTGAACAAACTTTCAGGATTTCAGGTACAAGTTTAAGGTTTACTATGAGACCCTTTTGAGTTTCTAGAGCATTTGGGTACAGGTTTTTGACATTTTTATCTCGAAAATCTTACAGGAGAGTCCGTGTTCGTACACAGTGCAACTAATTTTATCCAAAACACATTTTCTTATTCCATTCAGAATATCAATGTTTCCAAGAGTTAAAAATCAACGGGTTCGAGAATTTTGTACAATAACTGACCCTCATTTAGATTTTCTCATATTTTCACTGTATACATACCATAAATATGAAAATACCAACTTGTTGATGTTGAGCAGCGTCGGCCTAATACTCAAATGGCTTAAATCCAAAATAATAACATTTACAGTAGAGAATAAGCGGTTCAGATTTGTATAGAACCAGACGGAGACCCAGCTTCTTTACGTATTAGGAATGTAATGACTTATTTATACTATAAATTGTTATGATACTTATTGCATCCTTTAGTCGACTTGAAATTTGCTCATCGAATTATGCAACACAAAAGCTATGTTGGCAAAATTTGAGCACCTATTTGCCGCACGTTGCCGCACCTATATCTTGTATTTTCTTATGAAGAGGGGCGCATTAATTTGAGTAGCCCACGGGCGTCGAATATCAAATTCATACGTATAAAAGATCAAATTCTTCCTTGGAAAGTCCTTTTACAAGTCCTTAAGTAATCTTTAGTTTTCTTAAACCCCGAACAACTTATTTGAAAAGTACCAAAAAATTTCTTCTTCCCAAGCATTTTCCCATGTACTATCGTAGCCATATATTATGTCCCTTCTTTTGACGTCCATTTTCTCGGAAACCTAGGGGCGAAATTTTTTTAAAAAAATCTGGTGTTGTCCTTGATTAATATGCTACAAGTCATAAAAATTAAAAAGCTGTACGTGTTGGCGTTTTCCCGATTTTTCTAAATTGATAGGAATTGGCGCTGTTTTTGCCACGTAAATTTTATTCGTTTAACTTTAGCAATTAATTACTCCGGAAATAATACATAGATTTGAACGAATTAAAAAGTAAAATAACTTGCGGAATGCTAGCTTTCAATGTGTATTTTTGAAAAATCATTGGATTAGTGGTTTACCCACAAAAAGCTATATTATGCAATGCCAGCAATTCCGTTATTAGCAGAGCTAGAATAATGAAATATAGACTATAGGCTACCCAATAATTCATAGGTTTAAAGTGTATTACGTAATCATTGTTTATCTTGCATTTTTCATACAAAAGATCATGCTGAAACTCCGCGTGTATTCCGACGCTCTACGGTCTTTGAGGGGCTGCGGGGAAGAGAGGCGTTAGCGGTGCAGTCATGTCGGAGAGAACCGACACAGCTGGGAGAACCGGGCAGCTAATTATCAATACACAAAAAGAACGATAACTTGTCTACTTAGGTAGTAATTTTAACTAACAATTAAATTCTTAATATTTGCATAATTTTGATTATAACATGTGACCCGGTACGAGAGAAATCTCTCCTATCGATTGGCGTTTATTTTTTCTTCCGTTTTTATACAATAAGGTTGTAAACAAGATTTTGATGGAAGCGAATAAATCTAATAATATGGAGTTAGCAGATTTTCCGATTAGTGGTGAATACTAAATTAAGCATGCTTGATAAACCTAAAAATAATTAAAAAGTATGCCCGATTTTGTTATATAAATATTCAAACTATTATAACAGTTTCAACAGCTTATTTATTAATAATATTTAAATACATGCCGAAACAATATAAAATAAATACAACTCTTGATATATTACATATATTACAAACGTCAGCTCTGAGCGTATAAAACTTAAAAATATCAAAAAACTTTTACAAATTTAGCATCGTAAATTTGTAGACACATAGAATATTTTGCAGATCACTAATTAATTTTAAATGCTAAACCCGAAACCCGATTTAAATTGCTAAGAATTCCCATGGGACTTCCGCCTGTTCGTGGTTCTGTTATCTTATTGACTTATTTTGCCATTATTTCATAATTCGGTAATCTGCTGCCGGATATCCAAATTTCTTTGGCGAGGCATAATCGCCGTGTCGTTTTATGTATTGTGTCCGTAAACACTAGTAACGTCGCTGTCGATCCCTTGCCCCGCTCGCCCCCTCGGACCGTAGAGCGCCGCGTCAACTGCAGCAATCATGAGATGCTTCAACTCGATCTTTTGTAGGGAAAATGCAAGATAAACCATGATTATGTAATAAACTTTAAACCTATGAATTTGTGGGTAGCCTATAGTCTATATTTCATTATTCTAGCTCTTCTAATAAAGGAATTGCTGGCATTGCATAATATAGCTTTTTGTGGGTCAAGCACTAATCCAATGATTTTACAAAAATGCACATTGAAAGCTAGCATTCCGCAGGTAATTTTACTTTTTAATTCGTTCAAATATATGTATTATTTCCGGAGTAATTAATTGCTAAAGTTAAACAAATAAAATTTACATGGCAAAAACAGCGCCAATTCTTCTTAATTTGGAAAAATCGGGAAAACGCCGACACATACAGCTTTCTAATTTTTATGAGTTGTAGCATATTAAACAAGGACAGCACCAGAATTTTTTCATATTTTTTCGCCCCTAGGTATCGGAGAAAATGGACGTCAAAAGAAGGGACATAATATATGGCCACGTAGTACATTTAAGGTCTCGACAAGCGCGGTTAAAAATCAAATACTCAACAAAAAAAATTATGTGTCCTCTTTTTTGGATTTGGAATCTATTTGAGGGGATCGTTGCTTTATACCATCACAAAAATTTTTGCAATGCATTTTTAAACCACACTAATGGGCACCGGGCATCCTTCCGCCATACAGCAAGTTAAATTTAGACAACTGTGTCCCTTCCGATATGAGCTGGATACGCCCATGCCTTCATGTATTGTTCATTTTTTGGAAATGAATAATAGTGCACACTTGCGTTCTTCTTACGTGTACTATTACCACATCCAATGACCAATCACAGAACACAAAGGCATACTAAAAAATAAAATAAAAGAATATAAAAAGAAAAATTATCGTTTTTAATAATCCACGTCAATACACAAAATTATGTGTCGTAAGAAATACGATCTGGATTAGTAAAAAAATACTAAGAATTTTAGCACAATAAGAACCACGTGTATTGTGTATCAACTTGTACTTAGACTTAATAATAAACTTAGTGAATAATCGACGTCGTGTTTATCCACATAAGCTAAGAAGCCCTAGCACACTGCACAGGAAACGAACTTCAGTAGGCGCAACAGGTAGGTAGCCAATAAAACTTTGAAATTGGGGTCTATTTGGTGAAGGGTTTGGCCATGAATAATCATAAAATGATTGTATAAGAAATAATAAAAGTTCGGCATGCCGACTTTCGGGAGGTCTACAGATGCGTTCAAGATGTATCAACAAGGCAATCCGTGGCTGTGTAATGCGTTATAATAAATTATAATACAGTGTAATGTAATAAATTTGGGCATCTTATTGAATAAGAAAGAATAATAGAACTTTATGGAGGTTTCTGTCTTTGAACGTCTTTGAAGCAGTTCGTACAGTTTAATGTTTTATGGTGGTGTTTGTCTGTGTGCCGAAAGAGCGGAAATATTGATTTTCGGTTCGTGTCTGAATCAACAGAGACAAACTTTAGGCTGTTTATGTGTAGGCTTACCGTACATCCCGGTTTGACCGGGAGAGTCTCGGTTTGGGACATCGGTCCCGCCGTCCCGGTCGGTTTGGTGTTATGTCCCGGCTGAAATTCTTTACTGGGATTTGTATCGGTAACAAATCACTCAGATCAAAAGATTGATTGATTATTGTCAAACTAGTGAATCAGGAATTATTTTTGATCGGTAGAACACTTCTATCTTTGAAACGTGCAAATGGTAGCAATTTAAAAACGCCTCAAGTCATATGTCCTTTGCCAAGAAAAATGCTACTAGTTTCCTAGTTTTCGATACTTATTGAGAGATAAACAAAATAATGATGATTTAGGGGTAATAACTCCGTTACTAACAGGCAACAGAGCGACCAGCCGATTCGTATTATAATAATATTAAGTATCGACAGCCAAAGAAACACAAAGTTGACTGCTGAAAATTGTTTATAACGTTTAAAAAATTACTGAACGACGATATTCCATACGTTAAAATGTAGGCCACCTATCTCAATTAGTTAGTCACTATTTCCCGTTCTGTAACAAACAACCTTTAAATCACAATAATTTGCATATACCTTCTATGCAAGCTTTCAGATATACTACGAAAATCGCTACAGAAAAATTGTTATAACTTTTACAAAAATTAATTGTATAGAAAATGGTAAAAACATTGGTACATATCTTTGCTTCATATGACAAATTCGTAGGTAATTAATCGTTGTATTTACTCATTTACGCTGAGAAATCTTCTTTCTGGCGTACAACCCCTAAATCAAAGTAATATTATCTACTACTTATTTGAGTATTGCGGTACAAATTACATATCTTTACAACAGAAAAATGTTTATACTTTTACAAAAACTGTTTAATCTTTTTCTCTTAGGCCACACTGTAGGTAATTTATTGGGATTATACTTTAAATGATTACATTAAAAGCTGAAAAGCCTCCACACCACATTACGATATTATGTATGACACCAAGTGGAGGGAGTTGATATTTTGGTTGGCTGTGATAACAACATGTTTATAAGATTTTCAAAATTATTATATAACTTTCCACCATATACTAAATTATAAGTAATTAGATGCGGTAGTCCTATTCATGAATGCAAAATGGTTTGCTCTGAGGTGAAGAACCCCTAAATAACGATATTGTGTTTCAACTGAACATTACTTTGTTCTGCTTTAGCAAAAACTTTTCTAAATGTTTTCTATAATTTTCTGTCATATTGAAGCGTCAAATTGAAGATCATTATTGGGGGTTAAATCTTTTGGTAGTCGATTTCCGGAACATTTTGTAAATACATGCTGCGATTGTTTCTATACACCATTTAATAATCTAACAAATGTGATTGAAAAAATAATTAATTATTAAAATATGAGTATTTCCAACAGCTTCCGAGATGACGCACTATTTCTGTCTTATTTAACACTAATAGTAACAGCAATTTTGTTCTGCGAAATAAAATTTGTGGAATGCTTCTTTTTTTTAAATTTGATTATAGCAGATATTATAATATCAAATGTACATTCAGCGAAAAATACGAGAGTTTCAATGAATAATTACAATTATTCCAGTTTTTCTTTTGTCACAAAATGTTAAATGCACATTTCGAAGCGCTTTTTTTTGTAGATGACGAACCGGGATCATCTCCATCACGTCTTAGATTTGCGTTACGCAGACTTCTTGGTTTGGAATCTATGAAATCAAAATTCAAACGATATCTCACATCTCTTGTGAAAAAATTAGTGTCACCATCACGTCTTATCTGTGCACAGTAATTTTTGCTGTTTTGTGTTGAAATATATGCATTATTTGGTATTCAAATTTACTTTTGTGGGACCGTCCCAATTGTTGATAATTTTGGTATATCTGATGTTCGGGTTATATAAAAGACGAAATACGTAAGCAAACACTTGAGAAGCAGAAAAAAAGGACAAAAAAACATTAAAGACTATAAAAAGCCACCACAGGGTGCGGATGGGGTGTTGAATTATTTTCAAAAGTAGGTAATTCTTGTCCCGGTTTGAAATTTCATAATTATGGTAAGCCTATTTATGTGTATTTAAAAGGCATATAGAGAAACTGCTAAAAGTCACGTTCTGACAATTTGTTCTGATATATTTAGGCATTTCTAGGAACAGGGTATTCCAGGTTATTCGCTAAAACGAACGAAAGAGTCGCCCCCTGGTGGTAAAAGAGTGAGTTAGTCTGGACGGGATATGTTAGGATCCGTATTGAACGAAAACATGGAAAGCGCAATGAAAATAAGCAATAAGAGCAACAATTATTGTTGTGTTCCTCAATGTAGGTCATTTTATAGTGAGGCATTGTCATTCCACAAATTTCTCCAGATAAACCGTTACAAAACGAGTGGCGCCGTGTATTAAAAATTGGAAAATCGATATCAAGCCACATGTTGTGCGCACAACATTTTAAAAACGAAGACTATGTTTCAATCGAGGTGAGTACTTGGCATCACTTTAGTTCTGCATAGGTATTACTTATTCAAATTCAGTATTATTTTAATATTGCAGTCCTAACCTAACAAAATCGGAAGCTGAAGAGAGGAACAATCCATTCTTGTACCTTCCAAAAACGTCGTTTGGAATAAAGCGTAATGCTATTTGGTAGAAAGTAGAGAGAGAGAACAACTAAAAAATCGTTTAGGTAGATAAGTAACTATATTTTGTGAAGTCAAATTAAATAATTAATGTTGTTGTAGTGATCGTAATAGACAAATAGAAGAAACAACCAAGGAAAATATTATGTCAACAGTTGTAATAAAGATAACAGTTCTCGATTATCCGAGTTAATCGTGGCAGGTGCTGGCTTTACATAAACAAAATCTTGGCTATCTATATATGGACGATGAAAGCCCTCTAGCATTACCAATTTGTCCAATTTTACAATCAATAATATTCATGTGTTCTCTTTTTCTGAATTAATAAAATAAAAACAAACTTAATAGAGCTTTTATTTAAACTGTATGAAGTTTACATTACTACTACACATATGTACACTACGAACATTTTTCAGTGGACGGACCACTCTTAAATAATTTTTTACATTTGACGTTACGTTTCAATCGAAAAAGTAAAATTCTTTGAATGACTTGATCGACATGCACTTTTGCTCTAGCAATTTCAGATTCATTTAATTGGTTTTTCCTTCTTAGAAAAAGGGATCAAATTACAAACGTTTCCTTTTTTCCCCAAACTTGTTTGACGTCTGTATAACGTAACATATCAGGTTATCGAAGCTGTAAACAATTTTATGAATAATAATAGTTGCTTTACTCTACAATGTTTAAATACTTGTAAATAATGAAGGTATCCCCATTATGCTTGCATTTATGGTTTGCACCCGATTTGCAGGAGCATCTGCATTTCCACTGCTTGTGATCTAAAACCCAGTAACTTGTATTTAAAAATTATTACGAAGATTATTATCATTATACATACCATTAGCATTTTAAAATAGAATTTCGACAATATGCCGCTCAACTGCTAACTTTGAGGTTAGACACTTCGCGATTTTCGCCAATATAACCGCAACCAATAGTATGTCCAGCCGCAAACAGTTTTTGCCTTCTTCAAAGTACTTTTTTTTGAGTTTTTCTTGTTCTGTATATAACTAAAAATGCTGCTAAGACTGATTGAAGTTATATCGACTATTGTATGTTGTTATTGTATGACGTATCCCGTCTGGAGCGGCCATAACTATTTTTTACAGCGCCCTCTACATTTGGTCGTTCAGGCGAATTGAAGATGTATGGGGCGGAACCAATGGAGAACCAAAACGAGAGGGGCGGTTCTAAGGAAAGAACGTTTTCTGCAAAGTTTCCTTTGTTGGTTGATTAGATTTTGGTTGCTATGATTGGATGGTTTGGGTGTAGATGATGCAGCCCATAAGGTCTACCTGGGAACGGAGATAGCGCCTCAAATATTAGTCTCTAAGTAGATTTTAAAACGCTTACTTGTGCTTCCTTCTGTACGTGCGAATTTGCGATAGGGGTTCTTGACTTAGTTCAAAAGTCCGCTACAATCAACATAGCAGAAGGGCCAAATCCAAAACTACAACCGATTACCAAATAGCAGAATTCGCAACCCTATTGCAGCTTCCAGACCGCTAGAGATTCAACATACGAGTTACCTGCCGTCGTTCCAGTAACTTCATAAAAGGTTAGATATTTATCAGTACAAATTATTTGCGCAATATATAAAATGAAACGTGCATTTATTGTAAGCATTTGATAAAATATTTGACCAATGTAAAAAATATTTGACCAATACAAAAAATATTTTAACAATGCAAAAAATGCCTTGAGCATTTAAAAAAATAAATGTGCAATATATTTATAATATGTGCATCAGAATAAATAATTGTACGTTTATATATTTAAATGTTCCTTTCATGATATATTTGTGCACTTAAATAAATAAATGTGCAATACAATCGTTACCTCTATAAAAATATCATGTGCATCTCAAAAATAATTGATAATTAAAAAATATAAATATCCAATAGTTTAAATAAATCAGCATTTGAAAATTTGGTAAGAGCATTCAATAATCTAAATTGTGCCATGAGAAAATTATAATGCGCTCTAGAGAGATTATAGTGTGCATTAAGTTCTGCAACCCGTAGCGCAATTATGTGTATCGTACAGCTTAGT
Source organism: Melinopterus prodromus (assembly GCA_964023965.1). Lineage (NCBI taxonomy): Eukaryota > Metazoa > Arthropoda > Insecta > Coleoptera > Scarabaeidae > Melinopterus > Melinopterus prodromus. The sequence goes on from OZ030396.1 coordinate 32,525,504, forward strand.
CCTGTCGTTGCTCGGTGGTTTTGGTGTCAGCTAAATAAAACTTTATAATTGAGTCATAAAAATTGTTTTGACAGGGAAGTGAACTGTTTTATTATCTTTGAATAAATCAGTTCGTAGTGTAAATATAATTCTAGGTACAATCATAACAATATACCTACCAAATCGCGCGCGTTTGAGCGATTTTAGTAATAGTTTAAACCCTTATAATATGTATAACAATATGTGTGTTGTATCATATGTATCCTACGTCTTGTTCTACTGCTTGTTGTATACTTGTTTATTTTTTATTGTTTAAGAAACTGTCGTAATACGACATATAATAAAAATTCTTTTTGCACACGTATTTAGTAGAAATAGATGCTGTACAATTGTCAATATTTTTTTCCTTTTGGTTGCTATGATAATCAACATTGTTTTATAGTAGTACCTTTTGGCTTTTCCGCTGTATTTCAGTAGATAAGGACCATTACGCCGTATGTTTCGTTTCAAATACGATTATACGGTTATTCAACTACGGTTATTCCGTCTACAATTTTAACTTGCTATCTAATAATTATTAGTTTTATAAAATGAAACATACATAACACCTGTGCGGAGTTTTTATACATACAAAATATACATAACATTCCAAAAACAATGTAATATTTTTATAATTATTAGTTTTATAAAATGAAACATACATAACACCTGTGCGGGGTTTTTATACATACAAAACATACATAACAGTCCAAAAACAATGTAATATTTTTATAATAAACAATTAATGAAAACGTTTGTTTTCTAATAGAAAAAATTCTTTTCTAAATTACATAAAGATTGGTTGGGATTTCTTGTAAAATGGAGGTTTACTCCTAGCATTTTTTCAACCCTTTTGCAAATGAGCCACCGTTTCAGTAATTTTGTGAAGATAGTTAGATAATAAATTAAAGTAGGAAATTTTGTATAACTTATGTATGTAAAATGTTTTGTTCATATTCATAGTTTAACTGTATGGAGCAATCTCTATTTTTCTTGTCTGCATTAAAACTAGATAGCCAGGACAGATATTTTGATTCTTTTGACGTATGATAAAGTAGGTAATGTGCTGGCCACATCAGATTTTGTTTTAATTCAAATTATATTTTTGGGTTATGTTCATAACACCACGGTTTATCCATGTTTCATTTTATGAATCCGATAATAGAGATAGAACCTACAAATGAAAATATTATACTTAATATCGCTATGTAGGTATGTAGACGTTAAATTTAGTAATACAGAAACAAAGTTAGTTTCGATATTTTTTTCTCCTGATTGTGTAATTAATGATCTAAGTTAATTTTTACCAATCTGAGGAAACATGACAGACGAAAATATTTCTCATTATAATCGTTTTATGTAACATATTGATATTTATTTAATGCGCAGTATGTATTATTTTAATTCACAAGTCAGCCATTCTAGGGCACAATATGAATTAAATATTGCTCATTATTAATTTTTTTATGTAACATATTCATATTTATTTAATGCACATTATTTCTTATTTTAATGCACAAAGTATCTATTTTAATGCACTTATCTATTTAAATAATGCACGCTTAAATCGCATCGTTTAGGAATTTCTCATAAGCGTCGTAAAACCACTAGGGTGATAAATCGATCACAACGGCTAACCTCTCTGACCTCTTGTTCGTATTAGTTTAATGTTGGTTTGCATAAAGGAGTTTTTCCTATTATTTCTTAACTGTTAGTATATACTGTTTTGAGAACAACCGTCTTTTAATTGGAAATTCCAGAGGGTCAAATAGCGAGAGGCACATGAGACAATTGGGTAGGTATTGAATTTCAGTAAACAATTAACGCTACCATTATTATAAATGTTGTTACTATTTTTCAACGAGATTCCAGAACAAGAACTCATAAATATAATATCCCAGAGCAGGTTAAAACTAAGAATTTTCCTTGCTACAAATCGGGACAAAGTCACTTTAAGAGCTGCGGTATTTTTAGTTAGTCAAATAATCAAGTTAGTCTACTTCTCTGAAGGGTGCCACGAACTTCGTAAGTCGTTCCGATCTTTTAATTTTCCTTTTAAATTTGAGATTGTTTGCAGTCAAACGGTATTAATTGAATGTAGCTACAGCATACGAACAGGACAACGATAACTAAAAAGAGAATATATACCTCTCCGTTCAAACGCACAAAAATCGTCGTTTTTGCTGCTTCGTACCGATTGTCGAATTAAAGTCATTTCTTGGATATTTTACTGCATGTATTGATAGGTGATTTTACTATGCATTAAATCCAAAAACAAAATTGTAACTTATTGTCTATTGTTCAATTCTGACCAATTTTCGGTATGTATTCCCTTTTTAATTAAGTAAATGAAAACAACTCTTCCTTGATGCACGTGTTTATTGTATAGTTAGGGACGCGTTTCGGACCGCAGGTCCATCATCAGCCGCCAAATGTACAGGTTAATAAGATATAAGTAAAGACCCAAGTACCGCATGATTAAAAATTAGACATTTAAAAATGGAAAGGAACACCACCCTAACATTAAATACATTTAGCAATATCAGGTAATAAAAATTAAATACTTACAGTCTATATAGTCGACGTCGACAATCAATAGTAGTAATGTAGATATCTCGAACATGGATATATAATAATAATAATAATAATAATAATAATAATATGTCTTTATTAATTCATACAATTTACATTAATTAAGAATAAACAATACATAAGCCTACATGGCGGAGATTAGAGTTTAAAACTCTCTCTTCCACTCAACCATGCGAAAGAAATGAAAACAATAACGTAAAATGAAAACTAACAATATTTGAAAAACAAAAAGAAAAACATTCACAATAAAAAATAAATAACTATTAAGAGTTGTACAGATAATCGTCTAGCAGCTGTTAAGTGAAGAAAAAAAAGCATTTCAGGTTAACGTCGGACAGCATATACATGGAAACGAAACTAACCGCCCGGACCGCTCTGCTCGTTAAAGAGTCTTTCTCGAATACGCCTCGCAAAAGGTTTGGGATGCAAGGTTTTACAGTTTTCGGGCAGAGCATTATAAAGTTTTGGCAGATTGTAGGTAAATGATCTTTCAAACAATGATGTCTTGTGAAGAGAGTGAACATTTTAATGTAATAAATGCGAGAGGGAAATTCTGCGGAATGTTGACAATCTGACTTATTGATAGCAGTGTTGGAATGGAATGGACAGTGTGTTGGCTGGCTCAAGCCGACCGGACCGATAAAAAAACATCGAAAATCGAATAACATGAAAAGTTCCCGATATAACGGAAAACCAACAAATTAAAAATTTCCAAACCCATTTTAGATCAAAACGGGGTCTATTCCATAAATTGTGGGAATTGCAGCGCACATTACATAGGTCAAACCGGTAGAAAGCTTTCACGAAGAATTTACGAACACAGAACTACACCGAATTCTAAGTTATACCGTCACAGAGTCGAAACTGGACACAATATTAATTATAACGATGCCAAACTCTTGCATAAATGTCAAAAGGGCCCTAAAATGGACCTTCTCGAACTTTTAGAGATAGAACGCCATAAAAGGACACAAGGCATAAGCCTTATTAATGACCAAATATATTCAAGTATAAAACCCTTATTCAGTTACACTCTATAACCAATTTTCATTCTAGTTTTTGTTTTTGATGCTTTTGACTTTTTGAAATTTTACTTATTTACCATTTTTGACTAAACGCAATTACATTAAAAACTTAAGATTTTTCTCATATTTAGGTATATCTAATAACTTTTACCCCATGAGTTGCCGTTGTCTTTTTTATTCTGTTTCCATGCCGCACCATATATCTTGTGTATTTATAGATTAGAGTTATTTCACTAATTGTAATTATAATGTGAGCCTCTTATGTTCTTCTATATATTTTGATCTTGGCTTCGAATTTGCTAAGTCTGCCTACTCTTTTGTAGTGTAATATTATTTTGAATTCACTTCCACTATCCACCACGATTATGCAACTAATATTGCACCTTATCTCTTTTTGTTTTAAATCGTAAAATTTTTACGTCTGCGGATTTTTGACTGATTCATTGTTTGTGTATTTATTATATTTTACTTTGCCGTTTATCCGGAATTTTTAATTTGTTGGTTTTCCGTTATATCGGGGACTTTTCATTTTATTCGATTTTCGATGTTTTTTTTGTATCGGTCCGGTCGGCTTGAGCCAGCCAACACACTATCCATTCCATTCCAACACTGCTATCAATAAGTCAGATTATCAACATTCCGCAGAATTTCCCTCTCGCATTTATTACATTAAAATGTTGATATATCCGTGTTCGAGATATCTACATCACTACTATTGATTGTCGACGTCGACTATATAGAGTGTAAGTATTTAATTTTTATTATCTGATATTGCTAAATGTATTTAATGTTAGGGTGGTGTTCGTTTCCATTTTTAAATGTCTAATTTTTAATCATGCGGTACTTGGCTCTTTACTTATATCTTATTAACCTGTAGATTTGGCGGCTGATGATGGACCTGCGGTCCGAAACGCGTCCCTAAGTATACAATAAATACGTACATCAAGGAAGAGTTGTTTTCATTTACTTAATTAAACACATTAATGCACTATGGATTTTAATCTCATTCCCTTTATAGTTATCGTTGTCGTGTTCGTACACAGAGATAAATTTTTGTTTGATTCAAATAAATATGCATTGACTCAAAGAAATTTGTTGTTTCAATAGAGGCAAAGAAATATTTATTTGCGGGTAAAAACGCATTTATTTTAAATATTTGTTTGGTAGAAAGAACATTGATTTGCGTCAAACAACTTATGTTTCCAGTTAAAAAGTTTGCAATTTGTGTATTATAAGAAATGAGATTTATTTACTTCAAATAATTATGATTGTGTTGAGTGAAAGAATTACATTTTTTTAAATTAACAGAACTGTTGGTCGAGTTCGTCGAGTTAAAATGCTTAAAATTATTAATTTGTTGAAGGAATTAATAGACAAGAATTTTTCGGAAGACTCGCCATGTGTCACCTCCTTTTTGGGATGTCGCACATCCTCGACTAGTGCTTGGTCTTCCCAACCCAACATATAGTCAAGGTTAAGTTAGTAAAGTGTACTCTGATTTGTAATCGCAACTTGAACCTGCAGGCACTGTAATCTATAAGTTCTATACTGTCGATCACGCGGCTTTATACTCTCGATATGTACGAAGTGCGAGGAGAGAGTTTACAGCGCCATCTAACAATACAGTTGGATGACATTAAAAATATATTTATTTGAATCAAAATATGATTTCTTTGGTGGAAGGAAACCTATTTTGAAACCAAAACAAAAATATTACTTTGAAGGAAATAAATATCTTCTTGTGTAAAAATATATTTATTTTAATCAAAATATGATTTCTTTGGCGGAAGTAAACCTATTTTTAAGCCAAAGACAAAATATTACTTTAAGCGAAATAAATCTCTCCTTATATACAAATTTATATGTTAGAATCAAAATTATATTTCATTGGTGTAAAGAAACGTTTTTTTAAAATCAAAACTAAAATATTACTTTAAAGGAAAGTAATTTTTGTTTGTATCCATATATATTTATTCCACTTAAATAAATATTTCAAATAAATTAATCTCTGCAAGCAAATAAACTAGAGTATTCAATGAAGTAAATATTGTTGGCGTCAAAGAAATATGTTTTGACCCAAAAGAATAAATTCAAACAAATACATTTCTTTGAAACAAGAAATCTTTTCTCTCTGTGTATGCTGTAGCTACATTCAATTAATACCCTTTGAATGCAAAAAATCTCAAATTTAAAAGCAAAATTAAAAGATCGGTACGAAGTACGTTTTTACAATTTGCGGGTGCGTTCCGCACGCGTTTCGGCACCCTTAAGGAAAGACGTCCCCATACTACAAAAGTATCAAAAAAGAAAAGCAATTGAGTACAGCTTTGAATAGAATATTTACCCTGGACAAATAAAAAGAAAATTAAATCCAGTCAAAAGAACCAGATGGTCAGCTGATGATATCTCTGCAGCGATTTCACTAAGAAGTGTTAGTCCAAGAGCATATAGATATCTTCGACAAAAAGTTGGCTATTCATTACCAGACCTCTCCACGACGATGGACTGCTAACTTAAATTTAGATGCAGGTGTTTTACATGATGCTTTAGGTTTAATGGGATCTAAACGTCATGAATTCAGCGATATGCAACTTCTCACAGCTCTATCATTTGATAAAATATATATTTCTAATAAAATGCGATGCAAGTTGTTGTGGCAAGCGGCATTGTACAATCATGGAAGCAACCGATATTCTACGACTATGATCAACCGATGACCAATGAGATATTGTTTGAATTAATTAAAATACTGTATAGACAAGGATATAATGTAGTATCAGTTACCTCTGATTTGGGGGAAAGCGATAGAGCGCTGTGGACTGCCCTGAATATTGATCCAGGTTTGATATTTTTTTTGTTATGAAGTTTTAAGTATTCTTTGATCAATTTTGGTTTATTTTCCTCAAGTACTGATTTCATTCATGTTCGTTTTCTTTAAAGACTACATACCTATTTTTTTACAATATTTATTTTACTGTCCGTTTATTTCACAGGAAAAACTTGCTGCTTGCCTCACCCTCCAGATGAAAAATTGAAGATTTCTATATTGGCTGATGTGCCACATCTGTTAAAATTACCTCGAAATAATATCCTTGATTATATATTAAATTGGAAGGGATCCATTGTTGATAAAACATGCTTTAGGACAATGTTAGAAAATTGTCCACAAGATATTAAAATTGTTCCTAAAATATCTCAATTGGATTTGGATGTTAAAGGTATTGTATTTCATTACATTATTATCCAAAATAATAATATTTTCTTAATATTCAGGTTCTATGAGACAAAAAGTGAGCTGCACAACTTTTGTCAAATACATCAGCTAAAACAATAGTATGGTACGGGTTGAAAGGAATTATGGAGACTGGTAGCAACTGGGCCTCGACATCTACATTTGTGAAAGTTTTTAACGATTGGTTTGACATATTTAATGCCAGAACGATATATGGCTCACATGCAGGAGCAACTGGCTGGCGTTAACTTGGAAGAGCAATCACCAATACTCCAGAAGATGTCAATGATGAGGAAAAATACAGTAGTAGAAACTCAAAACGGCATTATACTAAATAATCAGGCATTACCTCAATTCTACAACTACTTACGTGATCTCTATCCAGAATTACAATACATTCTTACTTTTCGGTTGAAGATGTATTAGAGATTTTTTTTTCATATATTCGAGGAATGGGCGCAGCTGGCGATAATCCAAGTCCTTTGGATTTTAGATATCGTCTTAAATGGTATATTTTAGGCAAACACTCTTCTGCCGTATTTACGATGAACCACAATACTGAAGAGAGTATAGAGGAATCATGTTTCGTTTTACCCCTAACCACAGAAGCACAGGTATGCATTACTCAGGAGTTGTTAAGTTCGCTTCAACCCGAAACAACTGACAGTTCACATTTAGCAGAAGAAGAAGAAGACGAAGAACACCTTTTTAGTAATGAAGTGTTTATTTCTCTCCCTGATTGTTCAACTATTGATGAGAATCATCTGCAACTGTTAGATGATTTTGAAAGTGAACCGTTAATTACAGCAATTGAACTTCTAAATTTGGAAGGATTAAAATGTATCGCTGGTTATGTTGCACGTCGCTTCCGCAGTAAATATCCACATTTAAGGGTAGAAACAAAACATTTAACTGGTGATCATAATACCCTAGCTGGATAAATTTTTTTATGACGAGGGTCATTATTATACCCTTCTGGTGAATTAATAGATCTCACGACAAAAGTAGAAAAGATTTTCATTAAATATCATGGAGAAACATTAAAAACTAACACAAAATTTGTTTTTAAAATGTGGTGAATATCATTTTAGAAGAAATTAGTTCTGACATACCACATAATGCTACAAACTTGTTACTTAGACTTTCGTTTGAAGGAATATAACAAGGCAATTTCTCAAACAAATCTAGAAAATAAAATGAGAAAAATTACTAACCAATAAGAGCATACAGTCAAACTTCTCTAACTCGAATCTCCAAGGGGCCCAAAATAAAAATCGAGCTTGCGAAAATTCCAGTTACAAAAAAAAAAATTTTTTCGTGTGGGCCAAGTCATTCGTAACGATTCTTCTTCTGTAATAGTGCTTGACAATTTTATAATTCCCTGGTTGATTGGTTGCAGGATGGAAGTTAGATTAGGAGGAAAATATTACAGTTCAATATTTTTTAGTTGTGCTTCTACAGTTTGGGGGTGTGCGATCACCTTTTTATAAAGCATTTTCAATCACAACTTTTTACAAATTTTACTGATCATCCAGGCTTTATTTATTACATTCATAGTCCATTTGAAGTGATTTTATGCCCTTAAAAGAATGGGATGTTTCGACTTGCCGATTATTAGCAATTTCAACTTTTCGGTACAGCTCATGTTACTCAAAAGCATACCAGTAATCCTCCCCTAGCCGTGTTTGCTACCAAAGCATTTTTGTTCTTTAAATGCAAGTGTCTTGTTGGCCAAAAATTTAAAGAAAACTCCCGTCCATCTTCTTTAAAAATGTAATTTTTATCGTATTTGATTTTTTTTACTGTTAAAGAAATGATCTTTCTAAAAGTTAGTCGTTGTTTTTCAAAATTGTCGACTTACAGAGATAAAAATCTGAATAAACAATGTTTAAACCTTTTGTTTGCAAATATATACATATTTGAGTTATGGAATAATTGTAACTTGAATTATATAACTAGAGGAGTCGAGTTAAAAAAGTTTCACTGCACTCTATCCGTCTGTCTGTTGCAAAAACAGTCCTGTTTTTCTGTTTCGACAGTTTGACACACGTAGTATCACACCTATTGAGAAAAAGGGAAAAGAACAATAAAAAGATGAGTCGATTATCAAGTAGACCACGGAGATCATAACAGCATAGAATAGCAAATACTTATGGAGGCGTTTTTAGTGAGTCAAGTCTCACACTCCTGGCACATCATGACACCATAGCTGGCGCCTTTTGAAGGCTTTCCCTGAAAAAAAAAATCTTATGAAGTAATTTAAGGTCCGTTTACACGCTCATGCCATTTGCGCAAATTGGCTTGTACAAATCGATTTGCACAGTTAGATCGTTGCGTGTAAACGCTGGCATGAAGTTTGTGCAAGCCAAAAATGTTGGCATGTACAAAATCTGTCGCGACAGAAAATCGGCTTGTGGTTGGTGCTTTGGCTTGAGCGTGTAAACGCGGCACAAGCCTCAGTTCCAACTTTGAGCATGCACATCAGTAGTTAATCGAACTCGTCGACTGTTGACAGCACGTAACCTACGTGAAATGTGTTTGTTTGTTGACAGCGCGTTGTCATTTACCAAAATCTTAATTTGTAGTCGTACCTACTCCGTTTAAAAGTCGAAAAAGTTTCTTTGTGAGTTTATAGGTATATACACATATGTATATAAAACGAGTAAACTTGTCTTATGACACCTTTCCTGTTTGGTATATTTATATAAATTTTTCCGAACTATGAAGAAGGACCAAAATTGCCCGAAATATTGGTTAAGGAATAAATAATTAAAAATAAAAATATATTTGACTAATTTTGCACTATAAGTTTTCTCGTTCAATAACACAGTTAATCTTCAAATTATATAGTTATAATCTTTTCCATGTTTATGAACGCAACGCTAAATCGTACTCGTATAATAGTTTAATAGCAAAAAATCAACTCTTCGAACCAGAGTCAAATAGGGAAAGTATAGTGAAAAACAGATGATCTCTTTCGGTAGGGCACCCCCTACCGAAGGAACTTAAAATAAAGTTAATCAAAGTATAGAAGATGGTGATATACAGGCGGGATGTAAATTTTAAATAAATTAAAAATTACAGCCACAACCTGGATTTGAACCAGGGACCTTTGTGTTGCTAGCACAAAGCTCTATCCAACTGAGCTATTGAGGCGGCCTATGACAAATGTTAGGGAAAATCGGCATATCTCAGTTGAATAGAGCGTTGTGCTAGCGACTCAAAGGTCCCTCGTTCAAATTCAGGTTGTGGCTGTAATTTTTAATTTATTTAAAGTTTACATCCCGCCTGTATATCACCATCTTCTACACTTTGATTAATTTCAGCATTACGGTAAGTCCGTATTATACGGTATGTCCGTATACCTATTCATATCTATTAAAATAAAGTGTTAGCATCGGAAAAATCGGGTGCCGGAGAAGAAGATATGTATGTTCCAAACTTATGGTACTTTGGTCCATGCGTAAGTAGTTGCAAAAATCATCGGGTTGATTACGTAATTCAGCAATTAAATCGACATGACCTTTTTAGTAACCAACGTTTAGACCATTTCCTTTTGTCTACTTTCGATTTCCGAATTTTCATATTATAGGTACAAATGGCAGCAGTTGCAAGAACTAGTTCTTGGTTCTCCAGTTTTGAAATATTGTAGTAAAAACACAGTAAATACCGCGTTTCGTGACGATTCTCCACAGTTAACTGATTTACATTTGCACCAACTAAACTGAACGTGTGAACGCGATCATTTCATTCAGTTCAACTGCACAAATTGGCTTGCGCAAATCAGTTTGTGCAAATGGCATGAGCGTGTAAACGGACCTTTAGAGTGCCGAAACGGGTGTGTTCCGCACCCTAGAAAGTTCAGCAAATTGGGTAAACGTTTAGTACCGATCTTTTAATTTTGCTTTTAAATTAGAGTTTTGTTGCACTGAAAGAGGGTATTAATGGAATATAGCTACCTCATTCGAAAATTGCTGAACTACGGAATTCCCATCTCTCCGTTCAAACGCACAAAAATCGTCGTTTTTGCTGCTTCGTACGGATCGTCTAACTAAAATCATTTCTTGGGTATTTTACTGCATGTATAATGTGATTGTATAAAACAAGGATTTATAAATCCAAAATTTGTAATCTGAGAAGAAATCAATAAATGTAACTTGTATTGGGTGTATCGAGTTTTATTCATTCTAAAGCAGGTGCTACACCATGCTACAAAAACCTTCCAACGTCAAACTTTTGGTAAGGGAGAATCACCATTAGTAGAGCACTGAGACGCATAGCAGGTGTTAGCAGGTGTTAGCAGGTGTCGCATTCCGGCGACATCTACCGACATTTTAGATTACTTCTCGAATCCAACACTCGGCGGTGTGGATATAGATGTCGCTTGATGTCACTTATCATGCTCATGGTGTGAGGTTATGTTTACTGATCAGCAATTTTTCAAACTTCCAAACTTTTTAAGTGAATGTTAAAGCCATTTAGGAGCAGCATTAATCTCCGTAATAACTTAATAATAATGTCTAAACGTCACGCTACCAGAAGTAAGATATCTAAAAGTGATGACAAAGCTGAGGAGACCGAAACAACAGAAGAAATTAAACCTAAAGTAGATCTGTCAACATTAAAAAAAGTTACTAAGAAATCAATTAATAAAGTTGGCGACGAGCCGGAAGAGAAACTAGTGAAAAGAGAGCACCTAAAAATTGAATATGAACCAGTTCCGGAGAAGAAACCAAAACAAAGCGCTCTTAAGGGAAAATTTCCTGACAACTGGGAAGCGATGTTGAATAATTTGAGGCAGATGCGGAAAGACAGGGATGCTCCTGTTGATTCAATGGGTTGCGATCAATGTATGGATGATGCTGCTGACCCTAAAGTAAAAGAAAAATCAATTCGATAATATTTGGTGTCAATAAACTTAAATTTTAGGATAGAAGATATCAAGCGTTACTTTCCTTGATGTTAAGCAGCCAAACAAAGGATCAGGTCACACACACTGCAATGATGAAGTTGCGGGAGCATGGATGCACTGTCAAAAATATTTTAGAAACATCCGATGAAAAACTGGGCACTCTGATATATCCAGTGGGATTTTGGAAGGTAGGTAACATTTCTTCCATGTTTGTCAATTTTAGTTTTTTTAAGATTGTTCCGGTGTTTTGAATTATTTTCTTTGTTCCGGGTTTTTCAATGCCAGTTTACTAACTTTAGGTCTCACGGATTGTATATCAGGTGAACCATGCTATAGGTACTCCCGTTTATTTTTTTATGATGCTGGGATACTGAAATTTTGGGAAGTGCTAATAGACAAAAAAATGCAACTTTTTAGGTTGGTTAGTAAAGACCCAGTTTTATGGAAATGACGTTCATTGAGATTTGTTTTTTCATTAAGGACCCTATATTATTTGTATGATATTTTCAATGAGGATGACATTCTGAACTCAAAAACAATGATTGACATTTTGGACAATTTTTATCACAATCAAAGCAATAGTAAATAACTTTTGTGCACTGTGTTTTCCACTGATGAAAATGGTTTTAGTAGTAAGGGGTATACTGAAGTTAAGTAAAAAAAAACAGTCTGTCTAATCAGTAAACATGGCAAATGTATCGGGCAGGTGAAAAACTGAAAATTTTGTTTTAAATAATTTCTCTTATTTTGGCAGATCTGAAAATTTGTCAAATAATAGTTTGCATTATAACAATAGCTAAAAATACTATCTGGCTATTATGGGAAAACCCCAATGCCTTGCCAGACTCGTCTAATGCTCTTCAGGAGCGCTCAATTCAGCACGTTCGATTATGCAGACGATTGGTGTTGTATGTACATGTTCTTTTATAAATGAGAGCATTAAAAAAGCAATTGCACTCTATAGGGAGTACATAATTATGTTTCGGTAGCTCGTAAAATATTTTATTTATGAAGTCATAGAAAATTTTTTATTTGGTATCTAACTTCAAGAAATGCATGAACAAAATCAAATTAATTGAATTCTTGTTCTTTTTCATCGAGTTCTTCTTCGCTTCCGTTGTCACTGTCTTGATAATACTCCTTACCAGTATCATCTTTCTCTTTTAATTAACAATCATTTATCATGATTGTTAATTAAACACTCACGAATAGAATCTGTCACTGCTTCTCCGTTTGAGATATTATATAATAATGCACTTTTCAAATCTGTTCCCAATGGGTTGAGAATTTTATTTATTCCATTAATAAATTCTTGCAGCTGTCGTGATTTTAAACAACAGCCAGACTTGTTTTTTCCATGACATTATAGTATAATCTACCATGTGAAAAATTTTCAGAACTGGGTAGATAAAACCATCAATTTTCTATATTTGCAATTTTGAAAATGCCGCCAGAGTCATTTGCCACATTCGTAAATCAGCCAGACTTATTTTTAATTATAGTTTATGATTTATACGTTAAATTTTAAGCATGTAAAAATAACGGTTAGAGATCTGAAAAATCGGTAAAATCCGGTCTAATTTTAGAATATTTGTTATGCGACTATTTAGTTTTTTATCGAAATTCAAGATAAATTTTCCAAGTTATTACTTCTCTAACTTCCAGACCAAAGTGAAGTATATCAAGAACGCTACAGACATGATCAAGAACACTTACGATGGTGACATACCCAAAACCGTCGAAGAATTGTGCAAATTACCTGGTGTAGGTCCCAAAATGGCCCATCTGTGCATGAAGACGGCATGGGGCCAAGTGACAGGTATTGGCGTAGACACGCATGTCCACAGGATTTCCAACAGAGTTGGTTGGGTCAAATCGAAGACACCGGAAGAAACAAGGAAACAGTTGGAGAATTGGCTTCCAGAGGAATTGTGGAGCGAAGTTAATCATTTGTTGGTCGGATTTGGACAGCAGGTGTGCCTACCAAAAGTGCCACAGTGCGGCACGTGCCTCAATAATAAGATATGTCCTTTTGGGAGGAAGGAAGTTAAAGCAAAATAAGTGCCTGGTGGTATTTGTGCTATGAGATTGTTGGTATAGATCTGTACTTTTGTTTTTGTTACGTAAATAGGAACAACTTGATATTAATTTGTGTTACTGTGTGATTTTTATATGTGTGTATTAAAATAATTGAAGATGCTAGATGCAAAATTGCATATTTCCAAAGCATATTCATTAGATTTGTGCTGTTTTGCATCTTGTATCTTCAATTTCTATTCTATGTATTGTTTAATATGACACCAACCTGTTAAAAACTACATCAACACTATATGGGGTGGTTTCTATTGAGGGGAAAATATTTAAAGGCTCTGTCTTTGAGAAGTAGGTTTGCATTTTACAATTTTTAGTTTACATAATCATGAAATTACTTGCAACATTTGATGTAAAGCAGTGGTGTTACACTCATTTGTGGCGCGGGCCACAAAATTCTGATCTGAACTTCGACGGGCCACATACAAAAAAAGACTCAAAAAAGTGTCTGGTAAAACAGTTTTTTGTCTCATTTGAATTTTTTCATTTTGATGGTTCTTGTTCTTGTTAATGGTTCTTGTTCATGTTGCTAATACCGTGTTAGATCAATTTCATCAGTATGTTAATTTTTGATACTGGATCACATCAATATTTTGCATTTATCTATGCGTGCGCATACGAGCACAAGTTCGGAGTTAACAAAATAAATAAAAATTCAATGAGGATTTTTTATCAAACATTTTTCATTTGAAATTTAGAATTACCTAAGAAAAGTATCATGAACATTAAAAAATAATGTTAATTTTTTATAATTTAACGAAAATCATAGAAAATAACATCAACTAAAGAAGAGAATGATAATTAAATCCAGGTGATGATAATGGAGGGTTCCTGATTCATATCCAGGCGGAGGTTTTCTTTTCCAAAATATATCCTTACCTGGATTAATTATCATTCGCTTCTTAGTTGGTCCTACATTACTGACGACTATGTTTCGGTTAGGTTTAGTAATGATAATTAATACAGGTGAAGATAATGGAGCGTTCCTAGAGGGTTTCTAGGTGGAGGTGTTATCCCTTGAATTTATACAAAATAGCTTATAAACTTGACTACACCTTCATCTTTCACGTTTAAAAACAATTACTACACTACGCTTTTAATCTCAAACCCCCATTCAAATGATATTAACGAAAATATTAAAAAATAATCAATTTTTAATATTTTGTTGTAAAAAAGATTTATACCGACTATTTCTTTCTCCCCATGTATGTTTAAAACTGAGGAATCAACTCATATGTGAATAAAAAATCATCAAAACCAGTTAATCAGGTCTAGAGAAAATCAACTTTGAAATCGTGTCATTTTATTATTACCTACTGTTCTTGTTGTATGGCCTTTAATAACAAAGATAATGAAGTGAATCGAATATCAACATGTTAAAAAAATATTACATTGTCATTCCAGTTATTGCCAGTTTCTTATAGCTGGAACTCCATATAGTACTTCAAAGTTCCGGCAAAAATCATAACATTATTCTTACACCCTGTCTATACTCAAAACTGAAAGTTGAAATAAACATTCTTCATCCGTACATCTTCTGAAGATTTAGGCTACTACCAGTAAGTGAAAGAATCATCAAAATGGTTGGGGAGAAAATCAACTTTCAATTTTTCACATATTTTTCATTAACCCCTAAATATTTTGACCAGTTTAGTTCAGAATTATGCAAGTGGAGATCAGTCTTGAATAAGAGTAGTAGCATAAAATTTTCTTTCTACATATTTTGGCTATTAGTTAATCCATCTTCTGCCAGCTGCAAACAATAGCAATGAAAATAGACGTAAATAATAACAAAACAGCATTCACATCAAAATTGCTAAAAATATAATTAAAATGAATCTTTCAGTTAGAGTTTTATTTTATTTATATTACTTATATCAATTTTTGTTGTTTGAGGGTACCAGAATATGGCTTAATGCTTAACTAATTGCCAAAACATGTAGAATAAAAATAAAATTGTATACAAGAACCCAACAGGAAGTCTCATTTAATAGTGGTTTAAAATTTGATGAGCACATAATATATTATACATAATATAATATATATATAAGTACATAATATATAAGTTGAAGTTTACACCAAGCCACCACGCGTGAGAACAGAGATGTCCCATATGTGAGTGCTTACAGTTATTCTAGCATGTAAAGTTAAATAAAAAAAAATGGCAGGTTCCTCCTACTATTATTGGAAAAACTTTATTGCCTATCTCTAAATATTAAATAATACATTCAATCTTGCACAACTTTACGGCCGCGTCCTCCACGTTTTTTGTTCAGCTTGTTACTTAACCGTATCTTCTCCTTCTTTTGCTGAAACGATTTCTTCTTTTGTTTCTGCCTTTCGATTTTGTTTTTCCTCTGGAACACCGTACTCTTCTGCACGTTTTTCGTTGCCTGCTTTTTCAGTGTTTTCTTAATCTCTTTGTGTGTTTTAAACTCTGGTTTTTCGGCCTTTACTTTCTTTTCCTTTTTAACCTTCAAATCCATTCCCGGCATTGTATCTTCTTCCTCGTGTTCGGACTCGTCTTCAGCAGATTCATCCTCCTCGTATTTTGGAACATTTGACCCAATCCAATTATTTTGCTTAGCAATCGTATCCGTAGAAAGTTCTGTTATTTTTACCGTGACGTCCTCGTCTTCGTATTGATCCTCTAGTAAGTGCTCTAAACCTGGAATATCGCGATTTGAAACCACTAATTTTTTGTATGATTCCTTAGCTTCTTGTTTCAGTCGCTTCCTCTCATCTTTTAATTGCTGCTCTAGCTTTTCTTGGGCAACTTTCTTCCGTTGGAGTTTACGTTTGTGGAAACCTGTTAAAAAGTCTCTAAAGAATTATTATAATAGCATCAGAGTCATGAGATCTTGTTACTTACTTTCGTTTCTCCTCGTTGAAGACCAAATGTATTTTATTCTTGCGATTTTTTGCCTTCTTAAACTTCTTTTGAGGTGGTGAAGACATTTTGATACACAAATAAAGTCAGGTTATGTTTATATGACATGTGGGTTGTGTGGGTGTTTTTACTTCTTTATGTTGGTCATAGTCGGATTTTGCTAAACAGGATCAAATTTATTTCCTGTTTCGATATAGATTGAATGCATACCACATGAATAATTTATTGACGTTGTCACTCCCACAATTAATCAACTATTAACTAAAAAGATTAGCAAGTAATTTTGACTTTATGAAATGGAAATAGGGTATGATGGCTATGATCTGCCGAGCAGTTGGCTATACTGTTTCACATCTCTGAAATTAGTCTCGAGGGCGCTTTAACCTATAATTACGGCATTCAGCTGATATCGATCACATTTTACCCCTTTTAAAATGCAGAGCAGCAGAATAATGCTTAGATTAACTACCCAATGGCGTAGCTTCTCTAGATGGTAAGTCTTTGCGCGTTGATTGACAAATTTTTGCTAAATAGAATACTTGCAGCGCCATTCTGTGCCAAAGCCCTGAATTAGCTGTAACGCCTGAAAAACTGGTTGTACCTCCCCCAGCTAGCGTCGACCAACCAGCTTCTCCAAAAATAGAAAAATTATGCAGCGAGATTTCCCAATTGAACCTACTTGAAGTATCAGAACTCAGCGCCTTGTTGAAAAGAAGATTAAATCTTCCGGATGCTCCAGTAATGGCCATGGGGGCCATGGCTGGTCCGGCAGCTCAGGAGGAGGAAGAGGAGGCTGCCCCGCAAAAGGCAAAGTCTTCGTTTACCGTTAAATTGATGAAATTTGACGATAAACAAAAAGTAGCGTTGATTAAAGAATGTAAGAATTTGTTGGAAGGGATGAATTTGGTGCAAGCGAAAAAGTTTGTTGAGAGCGCCCCCACTGTTGTTAAAGCGGATATCGCCAAAGATGAAGCGGAAAAACTAAAGGAAGCCCTCGAGAAAGTTGGGGCCACGATAGAAGTCGAATAAACCGTGATTTGTTGTATTGTTAGTTTAGTTTTTTAATAAAATCTATTATAAAATGTGTGTCGATATGTAATTTATCCTAAAATGCATTATTATTCCTTTCAGAGATATATTTGTTTGTTGGTAAAAGTATCAATATTTAATTTAAAGTAAAATATTTATTTGCTAGAAACAATTATTATAGTCAAACGTCAACTAAAGTTTTGAATTAAAAATAGAACTCGGGCGCCATAATAAAAAGGGGCTTATGGCTGGATTGTCAATGCCAGCTTAACCGTGAGCTGAATTTAAATATATAAAATTCTGGCAAACGGGCAATGAAAACAGCCTGAAAGATCTTAAAAAGGAGTGTCCTTATATTACAAATTAAGATGATTCAACAGTAATGATTTTCCTAAATGCAGACGGGCATTGACTTTATACCTGTTTTAATTAAGGCCATTGTGTAATTATTATATTTAATTCATTTAATTATATACATATAGTATTTTTTTAACAATGGCTAAGGCGCCCACCAGCAAAGTTTTACCGCCGGTTACAAAAATTTGCACCGCTTATATGGGCGTTTCCTTACAAACCGTGTTTCATAATCGCGGATAAAAATTCGGTGTAGTAAAGAAAACGTTTCTAAATTAAAAATGACTTCAAAGTTGACCACATTGACCAGGATAAAATGGAACAATTTGGCAATTATTTCAGTTGAAGAAACGGATGCACAGTCAAAACACTAGAGGAATTTAAAAAAATGAAAGCTCGTCGTATTCGTTTCAAATAAATATGTATATTTATTTGGTATATCTCCCCGGATTGAGGTACAAAAAGGAAACAATTAATCTATTGTGATGTTTCAAAAATAGCAATATACCACTAATCGTGTAAAGTATCTATTTTATTGAAGTTAATAAATTAATAAAAAAAAAATTTAAACTATGAAAAGAAGGTTCAAAATACATTTTTGTAAAAATTTTGAAGTTTGAGGTGGTTTTAAGTTATTTTAGATTTCGTAGCCTGCTTTTAATTTCTTCGATACTTTTAATTATTTTAAAAAAAAGATGACATTGCTTTTGTAGTATTTCGAATCTAATTGAGAATTATCAAATTTAAGTTCTCTATTATTTCACACATTTTTTTACAATTTTTGAAAAAAAAAAGAAAACCGTTGGGGAATATAATAAAACGGGTGCGCTTAAGCGTGCATTATTTAAATAGATAAGTACATTAAAATCGATACTTTCTGCATTAAAATATAAAAAATTGTGCATTAAATATAAATGTACATATGTTACATAAAAAATTACATATTGTGCCCTGAGCTATACTTTATTCATATTAGGCCCTAAAATAATAACTTGTGCATTAAAATAATAAATATTACTAGATCTACGCACATAAAAATTAACGCTATTCTGATTTTGACGATTCGTATAAGGTTTAATATCCTATGAATCCATTTTGAGGGTACTAGACCAAATGGTTTAGGTGGTATAAATTTGTAAAAATTACCAAAATCGCGTATTGCACATTATATTCTTTGTAGGGCTCATTATAATTTTCTTATGGCACAATTTAGATTACCGAATGTAATGTACTTACAATATTTTCAAATGCTGAGTTATTTAAACCATTGGAAATATATTTTTTCAATGAACAAGTATTTTTTAAGCTGCTCATAATATATTTATAGAGGCAACGATTGTATCGCACATTTATTTATTTAAGTATGCAAATATATTATGAAAGGAATATTTAAATATATAAATGCACACTTGTTTATTCTGATGAACATTAATCTAAATTTATTGCACATTTATTTTTTTAATGTACAAGTAATTGTTTGCATCTCAAATATTTTTGTATTGGACAAATATTTTAGGTATTGGTCAAATATTTTATCAAACGCTTACAATATGTACACGTTTTATTTTATTTTTTGGCATATAATTTGTACTGATAATACAACTAGGTGGCTCCATCTAATAGAAGTGTTTGATAAAGCATGTCGACCATCTTGGAATACCGCAGAAAACATCAATTGCTGCGCATGCGTATCTGTCAGTTTGACCGTTTGTGATCAGGGGGCCAACCTAAACCCTTTCCGCATACCTTAATTTATTTAGGCGTATGCAAATTATTTATTTGTTTAACGAACTGCGCATTAGCCCATCTCACAGCGTTATCGTTCCATAAACCGTCTTTTCGCACCAAGAAACCGCTCGGTTTCGGCCGATCTTGCGATCTGCGCGTTCCGAACTCGAAAAACAAAAGTCTCCAGATCTTCTTGATCTAACCTCAGGCGGCAGTTGCTCTTCTAGCACAGGCCACTGGCAGTCATTTCAGTATTTCGGCCAAAAATACGATGTCCAGCCACGAGAAACCAAAAGTAACGAAGGTGTTACGGCAGAAAGCGCAGGAATTCTTGTCCTCCAGGTCCTATTCTGGTAATTTGGTCGATATTTTGCAACATTTCAAATCCGGACAGGACATAAATGCGTGTATGCTTACACTGGAATACATATTTACAAACCTACTCAAACAAAACGATATGGTCATCGAAGTAGTCCCTTTGAAACCTACAGACTGCACAGCAGAACATCAGTATAGAAAATGGCTTAAGCAGGCCTATGATGACACCTGCAACAAGATGTTGTCCACCATGGAAAATGTATCACAAAAGTTACAATTACAAGGTATTGTACCTCAATCTATTCCTTGACATTTTAACATTTAATTTTTCCATTATAGCTTTAACCTCGCTTATGAACTTACTTGCGAACGAGGGCAAGCACCCATTGGAACAGAAGGGGCATTTGGAATCATACGTTCCGTTAAACTTGCTTAAGTCGATACTTATGAAAATCCTTTCTAATAAGCAGCCGAACGCACATTTAGTTATCAAATTTGAAGAGTATTTGGTGTACGACGATGTTACGTTTCACGTATGGAAGACGTTGCCCAGTTTAACCGCAAAATCAAATCCTAATGATGTTTACATAATGAATTATTTATTGTTGTTGGAGAAGTTGAATGTGCGAAGTAACAATGAAGGCAAGGTGTTATGTTTCCCAGAAAATGGTGAGTTCACTTCATGCTTAGGCTTATTTTTGATCATCTATGAAATATAATAATAAGAAATCAGATTGATTTTATCCATTAATTTTGTTTTCAATTCAAGCCACCTGTACTGAGTGTAATTAACCCCTTTATGCACAATAATAAGAATAGTGTGCTCGAGTTAATTCGAGCGTGCGCATTAAGGGGTTAAAGTAAAATTAAATAAAACGCAAAAATTAAAAAAAAAAAATATTAAAGTACGTAAAATTTATTATTTTAACAATTTTACTACTAATTTTACTTTTACTTAAGTATTACTAAAAATATTATCAATATACAAAACAATTGCTTATCGCAGTTATTTTGGGCGATGATTATTATTATTATTATGTGATGACTTAATTGTTGTTATTCTCTGACTTGTTGCTTCTGTTCTGACGGTAAAAATTCTCTCATACTCAAATATTCATTTGTTCAAACAATTATTTAAACCAATGCTGTGGAGTTGGAGGCAATCTGCAAAAAACTTGATCAGAGTTGTCTCGAAATTGTAGTCAAAACACAGGAATTTCTCACAACAAATCAGGCGTAACTTCATTAGAATCATGATGATCAGAATACGATATTACTCAAAAGTAATCAACGACTAAATAATAATTGAGACATAATTGAGAATTAAATGCACGGATTGCACATAACCTCACATAATTTTAAAACAAAAGCGATTGAAACCTAGATGCTATTTGCCTGACAACGGTTTTGGCAAATACTTTTGCCTAGGCAAATAGCTTTAAAAATATAAGTAAAGGTTCAATATCTATTTGCCCAGGCAAATAGCTTTTGCCTAGGCAAAAGCCTTTTGCCTAAAATAACCTACGAAATAAATAAAAATAATTTTGTGTGTAGAAAATGATGGGCCAAATTACTTTTGTTAGATAGATAAATGTACTATTGACCAGTGCCACCCTAGTGACTCACCCTGTATATTGTGATTGAAAATGTAATTGGCGTTTTTAATAGATTTCTTTTACGCTGAATACTGAATATGCTTTGTAAATCCACAAATATTTCAAAATTGCAATTTTGACCTCAACTTATCATGTTTTAGAATTTTCAAAAAGCCTCTTAAGAAAAAGAGTTTACGGCAAAATAAGAAGGAATGAACACATACGTGCCATTTTTGTTTCTTATTATTTATTTTTTTTTTATTTAGTGTATAGTAAATGTGTAAAACGTTCGCATAATGATAATTGAAATGAGAATTGGCCAATAATTAAAAAGAGGCAATAATTTATTATTTATAATTTTTTTTCTATTTTTTCCTATCATTTTCACAGTGGACTATGGATTTATTTGTTGAAAAAAGTTATAGGATGTAAAATTAACAAAAAATTATCAAATCAACTTAATAAAATTGTTATGATAATTAATACTTTTTTCATCGTATAGGTTCATTTACATTTGACGAGCATGTGACGAAACGTTGCTTGAATAAAATATGGAACTGCGTCATGTTATGGGAGCACACGCTCGCAACGCACAAGCAGTTACTAGTGGTCTTGTTGGAACGAGTCCTGCCGCACCTCGAGAAGCCGTTGCTTCTGACTGATTTCCTCATGGACTCGTTGGATATGGGGGGCCCCGTCAGTTTGCTCGCGTTACAGGGCGTCTTCACACTCATCCAGGAGTACAATCTCGAGTACCCAAATATATTTGCTAAGTTATATTCGATGTTCGAACCCGAGATATTCCACACAAAGTTCAAGGCGCGGCTTTTCTATCTGTCCGATATATTTTTGAGTTCGACACATCTTCCAGAGAATTTGGTGGCCGCTTTTGCAAAACGACTCGCCAGATTGGCGCTTGTTGCACCGTCTGAGGATATTATTATTATTTGTATGTTCATAGGAAATCTGATTTTGAGGTAAGTTTTCTGAAACATTTATTTATTTATTTTTTTGTTATTTGCTTAGTATTTACTTATTGTTACAAGCCATAAATGATCAAGTTCAGCACCCCATGTAGCCAAGAAACTGCTCTTGTAACAACTCAGTTAACAATTAGATAGTTGGCCGCGTGAATATTTTTCCGGAAGTCAGTCATTGTCAGTCAATGTCACGATAGTATTTTTCCCGTCACAGTTATAACGAGAATATCGTTACATTCTACCCTACCAGAACCATTAAGTGTGTGCGCGGCGGAGTTTGCCCCCTTCTTGGCACCCAAGTATTGTGCGCGGTAACTCGCCCCCCCTGTATCTGATCAAGGTTTTCTATTTTTATTATTAAAGACGTTTGTTAATTTGTTTGCTAGCATTTTACTTCCGACTGGCCAACCCACACCCAAAACGCTCCGTTATATTTTGGCGCCCAACGTCGTGGGGCCAGAACGAAGTAAAGTTGACTTAACCAGTTTAGTATCACGAAGTTTAGTTTCGTCGCGAACTGTTTATTGCCAAAAACTGCAACTTGTTGGTGACATTTCTACAACGTGACGGCGTTACGTGGTTATTCGCTCCGTTCCATGTCTCGCAAGGAAGAAGTACGTAAGATGGGAGACCCAGTAATGATGTCAAACGAACAGTTCCAGCAGCTGATGAGTGTGATCGGTCAGCAACAGCGTAGCGTAACGGACGTCACAGCGCTACAGTCCCAACCACTGCAACAAGGTAACTTCAGCCATTGCCGTTCAAGATTTTCTGGCGAGAAGGAGGAAGATGTTGAAGCGTTCATCACAGCCATAACCATTTACAAGGAATGTGTAAATATGTCAGATGATTGCGCTTTAAGGGGGTTACCGATGATTTTAGATAAATTTGCGGCAACGTGGTTTCAGGGAACCAAAGACAGCTTTAAATCATGGGATTCCGCTCTCGAGGCCTTACGTCACGCTTTTGGCATAAATAAACCGGCGTACAAAATTTTCCGCGAATTATTCGCGCGCGAACAAACCGAAAACGAGTCTACAGACGTGTTTGTCGGCAGTGCCCGGGCGCTTCTCTCGCATTTACCCTCAACTCCCGTTCTTCATGAGACTCACAAGCTAGATATGATTTACGGCTTATTAAACATTCGTATTCGACGACTCTTGCGCCGTGAAGACATTAACTCATTTGACAAGTTGTTAGAACACGCGCGGTCTATTGAAGAATCGATCAATGAGGATAGTCAGAATCGGAGCAGCCCGAAAACGTTAAAATCGCAAGTTCGTTGTCATTTTTGCCAAAACGTTGGTCACATAAAATCGGAATGTCGAAAATTAAAAGCTGCACGAAATGCAAGCAATCCAGAAACTGTAATGCAGCATACTCCCAAGTTTGAGGCAACCCTTGCAAAGGAAAACGGAGAGACATCGACTTCCACGAAAATTGTTTGTTATGGATGCGGTGCGCCTGGATTTATTCGATCAAACTGTCCATCGTGTAAGACTGTGAACCCATCGCGACGACAATCTAGTGCTTTCACTCTGGATATACTTTACGCAGATGATGGAGAAGTCGTTTCTAGACCTCTGCTTGCTATTTCAGTGGCTGGACTGACAGGTTTAGCCTATTTAGACACGGGTGCAAAATGTTCGTTTGCTGGGTACCGTCTATACAAGCATTTCCTGGAGAAGGAACTCCCATATTACGAGAGTAGTAATAAAATCACCCTCGCTGATGGACAATCTCGTGACGTCACCACCCATATATTTCAGTGTGATGTCTTGTTAGAGAATAAAGTAATACCATGCATTTTTTTTGCTGTTCCAGAATATACGGCCAGTAAAACTTTGCTCGGAGTTGATTTTATCTCAGCGGCTGATTTGTTGTTGGATGTAGGTCGGATGAAGTGGTCTTACAGGGATGAACCCAACTACTTTTACGATTTAGCTCCAGAACCTCAAGCGTCGAACATTATTCTCAACTCTGCCAACGTAGTGCTAAAGGACAATGAAGGGATCGACCTGTCAGAAAAACAAAAGAGTCAACTTATAACTCTTTTGGACAAAAATAAAGAAATTTTTGAAGAAAATGGTTCCCCCACTCCGTTTGCTGAGCATACAATTAAACTAACTGAAGATGCACCTATCGCTGTCCCACCATATCGGTTATCACCACATAAAAGTGAAATTGTGAAGG
Source organism: Melinopterus prodromus (assembly GCA_964023965.1). Lineage (NCBI taxonomy): Eukaryota > Metazoa > Arthropoda > Insecta > Coleoptera > Scarabaeidae > Melinopterus > Melinopterus prodromus. Next base: position 32,550,461 of record OZ030396.1, read on the forward strand.
CAGAAGTTGATCGTCTGCTACAGAACGGCACCATAGAAGAATGTGATTCACCATACGCCGCCCCTGTTGTTTTGGTACCTAAACGTGATGGCAAATTCAGGTTATGTGTTGATTACCGCAAGTTAAATAATATCACCGTCCCGGATCGTTATCCATTGCCACGAATGGATGATTCATTACAAACTGCTAGGCCCACAACATTTATGTCGACGCTAGACCTAAGAGCTGGTTACCACCAAGTGTCAGTCAAGCCAGAGGACCGAGATAAAACAGCCTTCATAACACCATTCGGTATCTACCGATATACGCGTATGCCGTTTGGACTTCGAAATGCACCATCCACTTTCCAGCGTATGATTGACCGACTAAGATCTGGACTCAAGGATGTTACGGTTTTGGCGTATCTTGACGACATAATAATTTTGTCTTCAGACTTTGAAAGACACTTATCAGATCTACAAGCAGTTTTTGATCGCCTAAAACTTTTCAATTTGGAAGTTAATCGCGAAAAGTGTACATTTGCTACTGCGCGTGCCAAATACTTAGGGCATATTATTTCTACACATGGAATCGGACCTGATCCGGACAAAGTCAGTGCGATCTTAAACATGCCAGAACCGCGTTCTGTAAAACATGTGATGTCGTTTTTACAGACATGCAGTTGGTTTAGACGCTTTATACCCGAATTTGCAAAAATTTCTCAACCCCTCAGCAATTTAACGCGTAAAAATGTACCTTTTGTTTGGGGAACAGAACAGCAGAAAGCTTTCGAAACATTAAAGCATTCCCTCACCACAGCTCCAATTCTCCGACAGCCAGATCCTGACTTACCTTATGTCCTGAAGACAGACGCCAGCTCGTACGCTCTTGGGGCATGTCTTCTCCAGGGGGAGGGAAAGGATGAGAGGCCCATTGAATATGCAAGCCGACTCTTAAACTCCGCGGAACGCAACTACAGTACAACGGAACGAGAGGCTTTAGCTGTAGTGTTCGCTGTCACCAAATTCCGTGGCTACATCGAAGGAGCTAAGGTAGTTGTAAAATCAGATCACCAACCACTTAAATGGCTGATGTCCTTAAGGTCACCAAGCGGGCGACTCGCACGTTGGTCACTACTGCTGCAGGCATTTGACTTAAGAATTGACTACATTCCAGGAAGAACAAATGTAGTGGCCGATACTTTGTCAAGGCCGCAATGTACTGAAGAAAGTTCGTGCAATGTTTGCTCCGTCGAAGTAACATTACCGACAGAATCGTCCAAGGAATGGCGCGAAGCGCAGATTAAAGATCAGGAGATTGCTAAGATTGTAGAATGTCTTGAATCTTCCAGCCCAAATGAAGTTGATCTTGCACGGTGGACCGGACGAGGTTACTTAATGTCCAATGGAGTATTGTATCGTTATATGATCGACAATGAAACAGAAGAACCGCAGTTAGTAGTTCCACACTCAAAAGTGGCTGAAATATTACACGAATGTCACGATTCGCCACTTGCAGGACACTATGGTAGCGATAAAACAATTGCCAAAATAACTTCCCGCTACTATTGGACGACCCTGCGAAAGGACGTTACTCAACACGTCAAGCAATGCCTTGAATGCCAGCGTTACAAGCCAAATAATCTGAAGCCCGCAGGACTACTTCAGACGCCGGTTCAACGATTTGAAACTCTTGCAATAGATTTATTTGGTCCCCTCCCAGTGTCAGAAACCTCAGATAAATGGGTATTTGCCATCGAAGACACTGCTACCAAGTGGATGGAACTTTTTCCTTTGAAGGTCGCTACCGCAGAAGCCTGTGCAAAATGTCTCGTGGACGAAGTCATCCTACGTTACGGCGTGCCGCGCCGCGTTTTAAGCGATAACGGACCGCAATTTGTTTCAGCAATTATGCAGAAAGTTGCTCACTGTCTCGGTTTTAAACAGTGCCTTAATCCCGTATACCACCCGCAATCAAACCCGGAAGAAAGACGAAATAGAGACTTAAAAACGCAACTTTCCATCTTAGTACGCGATCGGCACACCAAATGGAGCGAATTTCTGCCATGTGTTCGATTCGCGATGAATAGCGCAAAAAATATTGCAACCGGTTACACCCCCGCCTACCTTACCTTCGCGCGGGAATTACGTAGCCCGTGCGATGTGCATCACGATTTACGATCGATTATCAACAACGAAAACTTTATCCCCGCGATAACACCATATTTACAGAATGTGTCGGAAGTGTTAAAAACTGTTCGCGAAATAAACGAACTGAGACAAGACTCTTCGAAACGATATTCCGACGCGCGTCGTCGCGACGTTGAAACATTTACACCCGGAGACAAAGTATTAGTTGACGTGCATGTTCTTAGCAACAGTGCTAACATGTACACATCTAAATTTGCGCCGCGTCGCGATGGACCGTACATCATCGTTAGACAGTGTTCGCCAACAACGTATGCCATCGCCAGCGTGGAAGACCCAAACATGATTGTTGGTACCTATCATGTGTCTGCAATGCGACCGTTTGTTGCGAAAGCTGCCGAAGACGTCCCCATGCCCATTCGCCCTATCCGGAAGAGAGGTCGACCCAGACGTGTACAACTTCCAGCTACATCGCCATCTTCAAAGTCGCAACAATTAGAAACTACGCAAGTTTTCAGGCGTCGCTCCTACCGCCCTCGGTGTCCACGCAATATTTAATTTGTTTTGGATTCCACACGGGACGTACGTGGAATCCAACGGGGGAGAATGTAACAACTCAGTTAACAATTAGATAGTTGGCCGCGTGAATATTTTTCCGGAAGTCAGTCATTGTCAGTCAATGTCACGATAGTATTTTTCCCGTCACAGTTATAACGAGAATATCGTTACATTCTACCCTACCAGAACCATTAAGTGTGTGCGCGGCGGAGTTTGCCCCCTTCTTGGCACCCAAGTATTGTGCGCGGTAACTCGCCCCCCCTGTATCTGATCAAGGTTTTCTATTTTTATTATTAAAGACGTTTGTTAATTTGTTTGCTAGCATTTTACTTCCGACTGGCCAACCCACACCCAAAACGCTCCGTTATACTCTTATTTATTTTGAAAATACATTTTAACTTCTGTTGTAACTTTTTTTTGTATTCCGGGGCCTTTGCATATAGTTGACCTAAAACAAACGTTTTGAAATAAACAAATGTATAAATTATATTTGTACGCTTTTTCATAAAGACCTTTCTCTGCACACAGAATGACAGTTTTTGTTTTTTTTTTGTTTTCTGTTATTACAGAAATTGTTTAGATTAGTCATTAGTTTTATTTTGCATATGGTTAAACCAAAACAAATGCTTTTAAGTAAACAAATGTATAAAATATATTAATTAATTGTTTGATCCATTTGCAAAGTTAGTGTATTAGTCAGGTTAGAATAAAAAGCCTCTTCTTCTTTGCTATTAATTTTGTTTATTTACTTGGGGAAATGTTTTGACCTATCAGGTCATCTTCTGCCAAAATCTACAAACAATTACATTAATATAAATGCGTCTAATCAATTATAAGAAAAAACAACATACAAAATTGGATATATATTTAACACTCACTTTCATTTATTGAGTCATCCAACCATCATTATGAGGGTCTCGTTGTCTATTATCATGTGTATGTCTACTTTATGTAGGTATGTAGCTGTTTCGAATGATTTAATTGTGCAATGATATATTTCTGATACGGAACGCGTGCTTGATGTAATGGAGGTTGCTGGAAGACAGAGACGAATGCTATGTTGATGTTCTTATTTGTTCATATGCAACCAGTTTTTCACGGATGTATACTTAGTGGTATGACCTACTGGTCTTTAAATGGAATCAAGATACATGAAAATTGGTATTACATTGAAAATAAGTTGGTCATTCATTAAATTAGTATTTGGGTCTCTAATACAGTGATGTACGGCTAATCCGAACTACCTCTAATCCGAACTGCTGGGTAGTCCGAACGGCCCTCTTGTGTAAAGTGGTATCCATAATCCGAACAACAGGGTATGCGTAATCCGAACAATAAATATTTTTTAATGTGCGCGCATTTGCGCACCCTATCATATGTTCAACCTGAACTACCACTACTGTGTTAGTAAAGATTTGGTAAAGATGTTTGCCAGAAATCACATTATGCTAACATTAACCCAAAAGCGTTGTTTACGGTTGTTGTAGCAGCGTGGACGTCATACTCGATCTCTGTGGCCATAATGTAGGAAAAAGCAGGAATACCTTATAAGCCACGTTAGATTCGTTTGTAGTCACCCAGTGAGTGGTTCCAAAGAACCTAAGAGAGTTTAAAGATCATAAGTTTTCTTTTTGTATCTTGAATGCTGTGGAATGTTAGCTTTAATAAAACAGTTTATACTTTTGTATTATTTCTCTCAACTGAAATAAACAGAAACGTGTTCTGGTTTCTAGCACACTACCAATAGGTGTAACTGAGAGGTATCGAAAATCTGAACTTAGTTTGGATTATAGATACCATTTTAATATATCATATATGTAAAAAAATTAAACTTATGTATACACCAAACGCCGTTCGGATTATAGATACATTTTATATGATATGGGTAATCCGAACGATTGAATAATCCGAACAGGGTCTGCCAACTTTCTGTTCGGATTAGCCGTACATCACTGTAGTTCTGTTAATTTCTACTTGCTCAAGCATATCCATTTTAGATCCCTTTGTGCAGTTGTGCAGAAGTTCACAATTTTTAAAATCAATCTTGCGTCTCGTTTTTGTTGAGTGTCTGTAAATGTTAGATGTGTGTTGATTTTTATGTTCAATATTTTTTTTTTGTAAGGTTCTTCCTATCTGTCCTATATAGGTAGATGTGCAATGTAAACAAACTAGTTTATATATAAAAAAAAATCTGGATTATATTCCAGATTTTTCTAATTGGGATCTTTCTTCATATTTATGTCCAGAGAGGAGTTTTATAATTTGGTTAGGATTGTTGTATGCTGGTGTTATTTTGTATTTATTCATGATGTTATTTATTTTCATAGTACTATTGTATGTGAAAGCTCTGTAAGATATTACCTTGTCGTTATATATGTCGTTATATAATGGGTCTTGTTTCTTTAATGATTATACATATAGACAATATAGAGAAAATCATTAAAGAAATAAGATCCATTATATCACAATGACATATATAACGACAAGGTAATATCTTACCGAGCTTTCATATACGTTTTACTAAAAGAACATGCTATAATATAAAATATATTTGTATGTTTTTTCATAAAAACTTTTTTCTGCACACAGATGTTTATGTTTTTTTTTGTGTTTTCTGTTTTTAAAGAAATTGTTTACATTAGTCATAAACACATGTAATTTTTTTTATTCAATAAGTGCACTACAACCTAGTCATAATTGCCTAATTTTTACTATAATTTTTTTCGCCAAGCAACAATTAAACAAACAATCAAACCTTTCACTTTCGCTTTACATTTTGCGCGATGCACCAACATTCGGTTTCTGCTAAACCTTCGGCCTAATTTTGTTTTGATTTGTCTAAACAGGTTTTGTTCGAACATGACTGATATGTGTGCGTCCACTCTAATACTTTATCAAAAGTCTATGCCACATTTAGAAAGATTGCAGAATAAACCTTTTTTTCCCTCTAACGCTTGTTTGATGATGTTGGTTACGCGGTGTACCTGGTCAATAATATACCTGGTGCTGATGTGCCAAAAACCGAACTGGTGGCCTGGAACAACCTTTTTGCTCTGAATTATTGGCTTCAGTCTACTGAGTAATAATTTTTCACAAATTTTTTACATGATGGGTAGCCAGTAGATGGTCTATAAGACATTGTGTTGTGTGGAGGTTTCCCAGGCTTCAGTATCATGATCACCTTTGCCACCTTCCACAGTTTTGGCACATACCTCAGTCTGAAGGTAGCGTCGATAAGATTTGTATGCTTAACAATGGCCATCCTCAAAAGCTTTAGTACCTCTCCAGTTATCAAGGCATAACCTGGAGCTTTTTTGGGATTAATGTCCAACACGTACATTTAAATGTGCTAAATGGTTTTTTACAAAAGTTTTATACGATTAGTCAAAAAATAACATTAAGATGAAGAACATTTAAACTCGATTTTGTATTCAAATGATTATTATTATTTAATTTAATAATAATTTGATAGCAATAATTTTTTAATTATAATGAAAAATGCCAAATTTATATTTTATTCGTGGGTCTAAAGTGACCCACAAATGTGCGTCACAATGTTGTTAGTTTCATGTCTAGTTTCTCAGGCACTAACTTTATGTGTTACGACTTTAAGTAAATTAAAACTTACTTTGTATTACAGGCATCCAGGTTTGAAATGCCTCCTGAACCACCCGGGAGGTGGCAGCACCGTGACGGACCCGTACATCATGGAGGAGCGAGACCCGCTTAAATCAAACGCAATCAGCAGCTCGTTATGGGAAATCTTAACATTACAACACCACGCGTTACCCTCCGTAGCAACAGCAGCCAGGTTTATAAATAATCCCTTACCATCCGTAGAATGGGACCTCAGCGAAGTCCTCGACAACACGGCGGATACAATCTTCGACAAGGAGATCAAGCGTAACGGAAAATTGTTAGCGTTAGCTTTTGACAAGCCTAATTACGGCTATAATAGAAACGATAAGGTCGCCCAGTATTGGCAGTTCTAAGTTTAAAACTGTAAAAACCGTGTGTATGTACTTTGCCAAAATGCAAAAGGTTTATGACGATAACCCAAAATCCGTAATCTGTAAGTTTTTTTTATAAAGTGTCGGCTGGTATCCCCCCCCCTCGATTTTTTCCTTTTAAGATATATGCCTGTATTTTTGTGTATGTATCGTGTTGAAGCACGAAGAAGGTATCGGTTTTAATGATAACGTCGGAACTAGTCATTTCTCTAATGCCCTCTGTACGATCTGCGTAGACGCTGAGTCTGAACGATGAAAATAAATCTTGTGCATTTTGCTCGGAGGATCGCTGTGTTATTTTATATATTAAATAATAATATTATATTATCGAATATTGTATTGTTTTTTAATGATGGTGTAGATCTTAAAGAAAGATTTCTTTTAGTACCCGGTAAGTTGTTATTTGTATCTTGAATGTTGGAAAATAAAATTGATTGCTTTTTATTTTGTAGCTATTTATCCCCAAACTAAAATTTCAGGATGTGAGCCTGCAATCCCCATATATCTAAGTAATAAATGAGGATGGAGGTCGTGACATCACATGATATCAAATTTGTTTTTCTATAATAAGATTCTTTTCTGATATTTTGAAGATCAAGAATAATAAGTGTTTTCGTAGGAACATCAATAATTTGTAGGTGGTGTTACTGGTATAAATGTCAGCTTAAACAAGTAATTTTGGCCAGACCATTAGTACAGGTAATATTTATTTTGAACCCTAAGCCGAGAATTTAGACATTAATTTTTTTTTATCTCTACGATTTTATCTACAAAAATTAAACATCCTATAATACAATAGCAAGAATGTCCATGGAGAAATTTAGCAAGATTTCCCTCGCCTTGCACATGCATCGATTATAAAAATATTTATGTACTTATTTTGTCAAAATTGAACGTTTATACAAGTAAAGCTAATGAATCAGTAAAAAAAAAATCTATTTTTTACTGTTTTGCAGTTTTTTCAGGTGTCTGGTAGTAGACAAGAAATGCAAAATGATGAAAATAGATGTGAAATGAACAGACAATCTGAGATTTAGTTAGACTAATTGCTATTTTGGGTCTGTAATCACTTGTTTTAAATTTAATCAAATACTAAATGCTTAGATATCGAGTTTGAATCGTTTTTTTGTCAATTAAATATTTCACCTTTTGTTCTTATTTTATCGTTTGATCTTAAATCAACATATTATTATTAATTATTAAGAACAAATTACTGCAACTGCATTTGATAATGTACCATTACTACTATGTTAACTGAGTCACAACCTGTTAGTGTTTTCAGTAAAAAGAAAAATTTTAAAATCTGGCGTTTTTTTGTCACATACCTTTACTAAATTTGAAGATCAAACATCTACAACAAATAGCAAAAAATCCACTATTACAAGGGAAATTGTATCCATTGAGTGTCCATCTTACTCCTTGGCTATACCGTACTGATGAGGACTAATAGTCCGAAACACGTGTCTACGGTTGCTTCTTCGTATGACGGAATTGCCCGACAAACTTCCTTTCTCCTTGTATATCTATTTACTTTGGTGTATTGTTTTTAAAGATTCTGTAAATAAATTACCTGAGAAAAACCCCTGGAACTTTTGGGTCTTTTGTGACTAAATGAGATTTTTTTAATCTATCATATGCAAAATTATTAAGTATAGTAATCGCGGAAAAAAAATTTGAGCTTTTAGCGGAAATATGTCCTTTTTGGTCCCCTGAACATATATCGCCAGGGTACAAAAATATGTCTGTGTGTGGTGTGTACCTGTTTTTGTGGCCACGATTCCGGAGAAACTACTAAAAGTATCGGGGCGAAACTTCATATTTACAAGTTTCATGACCAAATTTAGAGCTGAAAAGCTTTTGGTTCAAAAGGGTCCAAAGGAACTGGATGTTTTTTAATGATTTTGCAAATGAGCCGTCATTTCTGCAATTTCCTCAAAATAGTTAAATAATAAATTAAAACAGGAAATTCTGAATAATTTATATCTACGACATTTTTTGGTAAAATTAATAGTTTAGCTGCATGAGCAAGTTCTATTTGATCGAGATCGGTCTTGTCTGCATTAATATAAAACTAGTTAGCCAAGATTTGACAAATAAGTTTCATTCTAATGACAGTAGGTAGTGTCAAATGCTGATATTTTGAAAATAGCTACTGTCGATAGTAACAAAGTAACTAACAAGAATCTGTTCTGCAGTCTCATATATGTTTGTTTGTGACTTTTGTATGTTGCTTTATGTACTCCACGGCCCACGCCTGACAAAATGTTAGCTTTTACAATTGTATTTTTGGAGTTTGATTTATTTGTCATTGTGTAATTTATATCTCATTTCCTGTAGTGCCTGAAGAAGTGCCCAGTAGGACACAAAACATGTAGCGATTGCTGAAATAAAACAAAAATAAAGAATCTGACCACTTTTTAATGTATTAAAATATCTGTCAAGTCCTGGCTAACTATTTTTATTTTAATGACAGATACATTTACTATTAACTTTAAATATAGTATGATAAAGTCATGAGGCCACATCAGACTTTTTAACAAAAATAAGTAAGTACTTTTTGTGCTTTTAAATTATCTTTTTAGGAAATAAGTTTTCTGGATAAAAAACGATGTTATTTAGAAATATGTTCAGTATTTTCTAATGTTTCAAATTCAAGATGATAGCGTTTGATGTCACATACAACATGTGAATAAGTACAAAAATTATTTTTTGGACATAGTGTTGTAGTAGATTTCTAATTCCTACTTCCCTACTTTTTAGAGCACGCAAATCTTATAAAAAATAACTTTTCTTGATAACTTTAAATTTAGGTCCATATGGGGACACGCTGTATTCCATACTTTTACACTACACATATGTTGCAACAAATGAGTGAATTAATTATGAATATGTAATGTAAAAAAACTCATCATAAACATACCAGAATTACATTTTTTATACTATTATGTAAAATTGCAACGAAATATTGACGTTGGTATCAAGTAACTAGCAAATACAAACTTAGCAAGGCATTAGAAAAGCAATTTTGTCATACATTATTACATTTATTGACATTTATGTTCCTCTTTGTGCAGAAATGTTAAAAGAATATATCTATTACAAAGAAAGTTATGATTTTTATCTTATAATTTGTTTATCATCAGTGAATACAGATATGAAAACCCCTCAGAAAGTCTGTTACTCTTGACAAATTGCCCAAGGGCCAACCAACTACACAGATTTGCATTTTGCACTAGCACAGATTGCAACTTACCTTACATAATTAGCAATTCTTTTATATTTGCAGAAAATATTTCTAGAGAATTGAAGATCAATAGAAAAATAAGTCTACAAACTACCAAATAATTAAAAAATCATGAAAATAAGTATACTTTTTCTTAAAAAGTCAAAAATTCTTATCCTCGTAGCATAAAGTAAAACGCACAAAATTCCACAATCCATTTATTAAATAAATTAAAACTTGACAACCTTATTCGGTTTACTACTAACACTACTTCTAGGTTTTGTACCCCCTTCCAAATCTTCAATATCGTCAAACTTAATCGTATCTGCCGTCATGGTCAATGCCTCTTGCTGCATTTGATATTTCAAACAGTCCTTCTTCAGATGCGTAACATCGCCGCAAACCTTGCAAGCGCCTCCTTTCGGATACAGCCCCCGATTATTATCCGGGCACTGCCTCGAAATATGCCCCTGCTCCTTACATATAAAACAAGTAGCATACTTAAAATTATCATCCCTAACAACTTTACATTCAAAATGCGTATGTTCCGTCGAACCGCATTTAAAACAAATCCCCGAGCCGATAGTTTCTTGCGTGGCGTTCTCATTTAGATTGGGACATTCGGATAAATTATGACCGGATTTTCGGCAATTGAAACACACTTTTTTCTTTTCTCGGGTTAACGCTTTTTCTGCTTTACGGCGTTCTAACTTCAATGCAGTTTGGATTTCACTTCGGGATATTCCCTTGCTAATCATTTGTTTTTTTAGTTGGTGGAGACGTGTGGCATCCTCACTTTTTATAGGAAAACCGTCAAAATAACTGATTTTTACTTCGTTGCCGTTTATCATCATGGAGACTGATTCCACGGCAGGTTTACGACGCTTGTGATCTTCGTTGTTGTCTGATTTTTGTTTCCGCTTTTGGCTATTTGGAGTATGTTGATTTTGGTGGGGGTTGTTTGGTGTGAATTGTCTCGGTTTTGGTGCTTCCGGGGCTACACCGTTGGTGGTTTCCGGGGCTACACCGTTGGTGGTTTCCGCTTCCTGCTGCGCCTTTTCTCGTTCGGCTTTCTTCAGTTTACGGTTCTCGAGCTGACGTAGTTTTTTCTCCTTCGATCTTTTAATCTTCAATTTGTCAATTTCCGTCTGTTCGGACTCCGGTTTCTTTACCTTTTGCTTTTTTTTCTTGTTTTTCTTCGGTTTTTCTGCATCGTCTTTCTTCGTTTCTAGCACCTTTTTATTCTTATCCCCCAATTTCGTTAATTTGTCATTTTCCTTGGGTTCCTCAACGTTGTTTTCTTCAGTTTTTGCTTCAGTTTCCTCTCGCTCTCCATCATTTTTCTTTACGATTGCCGGTATGATAACTTTACCCTTTTTAGCTTTTTTCTTCTTAACGACAATACTTTTGGGTTCAATTTTAGCACTGACCTCGATTGGAGCATCATCGTCGTCACATTTATTACCGTTCGTCTCTAAAATCTTCTGCTTCTTCTTTCCACTTTTCTCATTATTCTCCTCAAACTCAGCCCAAGTATCCTGCTTTTCGTTCTCGCACTCATTTAAAAAGTTCTTGTAGTTATTTCTGCGCTGCTCTTCGAATTGTTTCTGCTTTTTCGAATCTTCAGCTTCTTGTTTTTTCTGTACCATCTGCTGTTTCATTTCTTGCCATGACGTAGCGTCTTCTGGAAGTCTCTCGTTAGAAGATTTCGAGCCTTTAGCTCTTGCAAATCGTGTCATTTTCTAGATAATTACAACAAAACACGTGCATCAACTTTCTAGGTTATGGTTTGACAAACGCCACAACTCTACCAACCCATGATTATCGGAATGTCAATAGGTAGTTACTTTATATTTAGTAGGTTGGGGGTCGTCCATTAATCACGTGAGGTTTTTAAGCCCCATTTTTACACCCCCCCTCCCCCCTGGTGATATTTGGTGAGGTTCTAAGTTACCCCCCCCTCCCCCTATCTAACATCACGTGTATTTTTTTGTTGAAAAAACTAAAATATTTTCCGAATACTTTTTATTGAAAAATATAATATTTATATACACGTGATATGTCACAACAACCCCCCCTCCCCCATTGTGATGAATAGTGATGTAATCCAAAGCCCCCCCTCCCCTATTTGGACCTCACGTGATTAATGGACGACCCCTTGGCTCCTTGGGTGTCCAGAAATTCAAACGAAGATAATTTTATAGTGATAAAATGATAGACAGAATTACGTAATTTGAATCACGGGGAAATGTGCTGTATCTAAAAAAGGCATATCTAATCTAAACTAGATGATAAGCGTATATCTTGTTACCTGTGTATAATTGGGTGGTAATAAAATAGCTTGCGTAAGTAGGCTGCTCAAGATAAGCTGAAGTATTTTTTTACTGATTAAACTGTTGTTTTGTCTTTGTTTAAGTTGCATAACCTGGATATGTATAGGTAGTAGGTGTTGTTTTTCAGCAAAATTATCAATTATTATCGCACGATAGCGAAGTTCATGTCTCCGATAAAGATAAAGACAATCAAACGTTTTATTTTATAGAATATCAGTTAACTCAATTGGGTTCAAAAAGGTAATTCTCTTATAGAAAATACAAGTTTAATATTAAGAAGGGAAGATATTTAAAAGCTTTCTAATAGTTGGTTAAATTACTTGTGGTTTATATATCCGTTGCAAGAATAGTATAGCATCCTGTATAAACCTAGATAAGAATGTATGCGCAGTGCGGTTAAAGTGTTGGCAAACTGATAAAGTAGTTAGTGCTAACACCGATAAAAACGCAGATTCACTGTGTCATTTCCACTTACGAAAAGTGACGAATACAGGGTGTCCGTATATTGTTTTTATCAGGCGTAATAGGGATCTTGCAAATTTGAAGTGGCACGAATTGTTAAATTGGTACAAAGTTGACCAATTTTATGCAGAGCAATAACCTATAACAAAGTTTGACTTTTCGTATACTATTTATTTTCGAAATCTCTTTCGAAATTAAAACAAATGAATTGTTTCATAGGCTCCAGAGAAGAGAGAAATACCCCCAAATACAAAAATTAAAACAAAAATCAACAAATATGTTTTTGTAATAATATTTTCGATAGTAGTTGACTAGGTAGTAGTTGTTGTAGTTGAAGTAGTAGTTGACTAAAGTAGAGCGAAATACCAGGTGTACCAAATGTTGCGTAATTAGGTCGAGAAAAAAGCTATCGAATCAGCTATTGTTCCCACATGTCAGGTACTGACCCCCATGATTTTAAGTTTGTGGTTATTTTATGCAGATTCTTTGTTATTGTTGTTTCTGTGTTCTACAACTGTATTCTGCTAATATGGATTACACCTTTATCAATTAGAAACGACAAAAATATTATCTTGTCATTATCAGACAACATCTTTTCCCGTTAAATCTTGCCGAAATGCGTTTACGTTCAAAGTGGAAAATAAGAATTGACGGATTGCAACGTGAAGTGTAAAAATGTGTAATGAAATCAATACAGTAAAATTTTGAATTTCATCAACAATACCGTATTCCGCTAATCTTGTTAGAAGATTTGACGAATACAATAAAGTTATCAGCAAATTTAAAAACCAAAATTGCTTGTCCGATCTAGTTTCAATTTTTAGCGTTTATTGTTATACCGGGTGATTCAATTTCGAGGCTCAGGTCTCGCTTATTAGTGGAGATAGAGCCTATGTTTAAATTTGGCAAAATTTTGTATTTTTGTGTTGATCAATTATCTGAAAAGAAATTTAAGCTATCATTTTTCACTTTGAAGATATCCGCAAAAAACTGAAATGTTAAGATATCGTTTTTAATTTTTTATTCAAAACCAAATATAGCTAGACATTTGAAACAAAACAGACTACAACTACTTCTTAGCAAGGAATGCGGTGTCATTTTTTAATTTGAAATAACATCAAAGATGGCGGCGTAACCATGGCCAACTTTTGTTTTTCTTATGGGCGCCCTGTTGAATTTGGCATTTTCCGATAGTCGTGTTTCTTCTCATTTCCGCAATGTATAACATGTTAGCATTATTTTATAAAACAATGGTGTAAAAATAAAAAACTTTCAGATACCCAACGGGAGCTTGGTTACTGACAGCTGAATAATGCACTTAGATCAAGCAGCGCGCGCAGCGTTGCGTTTGCCATTAATCCATTTGGTTGATTATGGATCTGAAATGACGTTTACCAACAACGAAAACAGTTTTATGATAAGGGTTTATTATTGTTCTCATAGAAATGCCCCATCGTACAATATTCCTAACATTGGACTAAAATTTAGCGGAGCATGGATCATTTAGTAAATCCCGCAATTCTTATAATCCTCACATCATTTGGTCGTATGAGTCGAAACTTACAAATTTTTGAATGTTTAATTGGAATAATGAGCATTATTGAGTGACAGAAAATCCTAGGCACACCAGACCAATGAGGCCAGTGCAACGTTTTGGAACTCATGTTTGGATGGGGATGTACCAGAACTATTTAATTGGGCCATTCATGTTCCAGGAAAACTTGAATGGAGAATGATAAATCTTCTGCGCACCAAAGTGGCAGACTATTTTGACGATGTTGCGTTGGACCAAAGGAGAATAATGTGGATAATGTGAATAATGTGGTGACAGCAAGATGCGCACCGCCTCACAATGCGACAGTTCTACGAAATTATTTGAATCAACAATTTCCAAGTTGCTGGATTGGTAATGGTGGGGTGGTGGACTAAAAAGTCAACTAAAAAGTAAAAGTTACGGCTTATAGTATACATTAGTGGACGTATAACCCCCATTCAAGCAACTATTTTTGTACAGGATTTTTTCAAGTTTTGTTTTTCGAATGGTGCGGTATATTTTTCTCAAAACTGTACAGGGTACACAGACGAATTTTTCTTACATCAGTTTACTTCTTCGCCTAGAAACGGACATGGACAGGAGGAGCCTTTTGCAGGAACAAATACTTGCAGTGTTTTGCCTTAATCAATATGCGTTTGCTTTTAATTTTGGAAGCAATTAATACAATCTGTGTAGTTTTATGAATTTTGTAGTCGTATTATCTAACAAAATATTACCTGTTCCGCTATGAACTAAAATAAATTATATACCTATAGCGTTTTTTATTTCGTACCAATGAGGGCCAATTAGGCTCCACATGCCGCGCATATGGCCGCCTAACGATAAATTAAGTTAAACTCTCCTAAACCGCACTTGAAAAATCCACCCTTAGGAAAATTCAGATACCTATTGAAATGAACCAAATGCCAAAATATTAGGAATAGAGACGGCGTAACAGCCTACTTGAGAACCTGATCAAGGTAACCTAATTACACTACAGGCTGTCTCAAACTTAGACCACCAAAACATCATGTCGATTCTCCCCGAAAAAGATGTTATACGAATTCTTTTTAAAAATTGCAAAGATAAGTCTTGATAAATTTGTTTATTATATGTTGAACAAACATCTAAACTCAGTTTAGCAAATTATTATGTGTTCGGTTTTTTGTGCCGGGAATGCACAATAATCGCTGTTACATCATCGAACAAGTCAGCAAATCCTGCTATGATGCTTAAAAGCTACCTGTTTTCTTTATTATGTAAAACCGTTTAATTAAACTAACCAGCGCCGGATTTTAGACTGTAGGGGGCCCCTGGGCTAAAAAGCTGTGGGGGCCCTAGGCAAACAAAAGCTGTGGGGGCCCTGGACATTAAAGCTGTGGGGCCCCTTAGAAGAAAAGCAGTGTGGCTCTAAGCAAAACGCACCAGTGACCCTTAAACATATAAACACAATACTTGATGACATGATTTTGCATTGTAAACACGTAGAATGGCAAATATACTTCACCACTTTACACTAGGGTGACAACTTTTTAATACTCGACGGGCGGACGCTGAGATTCTGGGGGGGGGGGGGGGTGTATATAATATATTGTGAATAGTTTGCAAATTTGCATCTTAAATAGTTATTACATCATCATTGTCAACATGGAAACAGGTACAAGAAAATAAACTTGAAACTAGCTTTCTTAGTTAATGTTTGTTCGTCTTTTATATTAAAGATATTTTTACATTTTTTAAAGAATACTAATAGAAATAAAGAACATAACATGTCCTATAGGTAGCATAATTAATTATTTATAATAGCAGAGTTAGTTCTGCATTGTGGTAGATACAGAAATAAGAAAGAAAATATACCTGAACAATCTTTTATTGTAAAAAACTAACCAAATGTACTATCCGACCTTTTTTTCCACTGATTTCCAATAATGGATTTTTTTCTTAAATTGTCATTGGATTTTGGTTTGTTTACTATTTATTCAGTGTAAACGTTTTTATAGATTTAAGAACCACGCCTAAAAATATGAGTTTTCAGTAAGAATAAAGTTAATAATTATTTTGAGAAATATACGCTGTGTGAACAGGTTTCCTTATAGTAGAAACTAAAACTTATTGTTCTTTATCACTAATCATTTATTCACTGTTCTCTATTTATTCTTAATGCCGAAAGCCGAAACCCGTCACTAACAAAAAATAAGAATCACTAACAAAAAATAGGGATAAATAAAGAACAGTGAAGAGCAATAAGTTTCATTTTCTACTACCTATAAGTTAATAATTGTTTTTAGCTGGATCGAAATCCGATAATAACAATTTTCAGTTTTGTTTTATGCGGAGTAGTGCCGGTGGTTTCAGTGGAATTTTACTTTTAACTATTTTTTACCAAATTTAAAATTAATCAAAATCAGTTCGACTAAATTACAAAAACAGATTAATCATGTGCTGCTTTTGTATAACTAGAAATACCATGTTTCTATGTAATACAATCATGAACGCAAAGACTCAGTATGTTTTTTGTCAACAAGATTTAATATAGAATTTGGTCAATCGTTACTGACTAAATTTCTGTATACTTATAGCAGTTGACTCGCCATTTTTTGTAAATTTTTGGATTTCTACATAAAAATAAATGACTTTTTCACTATTTACGCTACCAACTAAATACGCTAATATGTTTTTATAAGTGATAGAAAATATCTCAGTAACTTTTACTTTATCATACGCAGTATAATAAAGTATTGTAATCATGCCGAAAAAAAAAATTGAGATTTTAGCGGAAATAGGTCTTTTTGGGTCCCCTGAACATTTTTGACCAAGGTACAAAAAAATGTCTGTGTGTGTGTGTGTGTGTGTGTGTGTGTGTGTACCCGTTTTTTGTGGAGACGATTCCGGAGAAACTACTGAAGGTATCGGGACGAAAGTTCATATCTAGAAGTTTTATAACTAAACTTGCTGAAAAGCTTTTGGTTCAAAAGGGTCCAAAGGAACTGGCTATTTACTCTTAGCATTTTTCAACGATTTTGCAATTGAGCCGCCATTTCTGCAATTTTGTCAAAATAGTTAAATAATAAATTAAAGTAGAGGAAATTTTGAATAATTTATGCCTATGACATTTTTTGGTAAAATTAATAGTTTAGCTTCAAGAGCAAATTCTATTTGATCGAGATCGGTCGCATCTGCATTGACATGAAACTACATCCTCGAACTACATAGTAGTCTGGATTTGACAAATATTTTTTTCTGCTGTCACCACAGTAATGTCTATGGCTGTCACACTCGAAAACAGCTGATTTCATCAGAGGTTGGAGAACCGCTATGGAACGTTACCGCTCTAGTGCAGCAATGTACAAAATACAAAATTCAAATAAAATAAGATCACCAATTTGATTGTTTGTTGATGAGAAGTATCAACCCGTTGTTATATCTAATTGTAAAAACGATAAATTGAGAAAATTGTAAATAAAGTATAGCGATGAGTGTAGTTATATTTTAGTATGTTGGTACGGAGTGACATCTACAGTGTCATGAACGAATATAAATCTGTCAGAATTTGAATTAGCTTTTTAAACTTGACGTTTCGTAGAAGCGGTATTAATCTAACATTCCCTATACAGAAATATAACCATTTTTGATTTTTTTAAAAATACATTTTTCTCAAAAATCAACACAAAAACGTTGATGTCACTCCTGTCGAAAACTACATAGCGCGACTCCCTCACATGCGATGGTAAGGGAGCATCACCGCTCGTCGCGCTATTCCGTACTTTCGGCTCTTGTGAGATGAATAACTATTATTCTGATGACAGTAAGTAGTGTCAAACGCTGATGCTTTGACAATACGTGCTATTGATACTATTGACTATTAAAATATCTGTCAAATCGTGGCTATTATAGATATAAATAGATTCTCATGCAGCTAAACTATTAATTTTATATTTTGTATGATAAAGTCATGTACCTGGCCACATCAGATTTTTTTGTATGTTTATGGCTGGTATCTGAAATTCTGAACATATAAATAACATTTTCAAAAGTCGGCACAAAATTCGGGACTTTTATCAGTCGGGACAAGTGGCTCAAACAGGGACCGTTGGTCACCTTTTATACACATGATTTCAATAAAAATATTAAACTGCGGTGCTGGTTTTATTTTTGGTCACCTGTACAGTATTACTTTTAATTTTTTTATTTTTCTTTGTTTAGTTTCATTTTGGTGGGGGCGCTTTTTTGGTGGGGGCCCCTGGGCTGCAGCCCAGTCAGCCCTCCCTTTTAAATCCGGCGCTGAAACTAACTGATAATGAGTCATGGCATGTCGAGAGAGCCAAAATAATTCAAATGAGGCTATCGCAAAAACTATTTACTTGTACTGCTGAATAAAATATTGCACAAAAAGTTTTTTTTTTAAATTTATTTCTCTAACATTTTTGTATATATAAGAACGTTGACACACACATTAGATGGATAGATTTATTTGGTGTAAAATTTGTTAAATTTCAAAACTATATTTATTTTAGACAATTGAGCATAACATGCAAAAGTCAAGGGCGCCGTTAGGTCTGGGAGGGGCGACTCTTCAACAATTTGCTCCGTACCCCACAATGACAATGTTTGAGATTTCATTTGATCGTACTTAGAAGGTTTACATTCTTCATTTCTCCATTACTTTGTAAATTTTTTGCATTGCCAATTCGTGTATCTTAAATATACTGGGTCTAAAAAATAAGCGCAAAATATAGATAAGGTAAGACCAACTTTAGCAAACCAAACTGCAGAGAGCCGGAATTTAGTACCAACTTTAGCGACTGCATTAGGAAAGTAGTTTGTCTGAAGCATCGTAGAGTAGCTATTTTAAAACCAAATAATTTTAATGTGAAACCTGCAAGATGTGCACTTTAACGTCCCTAAAAAGAATTAAAAATCGGTAATTATATAGATAGAGGCTAAAAGTGGTGCCAACATTACAAAACTGTAATTTCTACTTCTCCTTTGTTATAACCAGATAACAATCGTGCGACGCACGAAATCATCACGCGGCGATTATCTGTGCGATGAGTGCAATATCGCTCGCACGCGTGCGTTTATCGAATAAAACGCACGGGTGCGAGCGATATGCGAGTCACAATGCTGATTTTCGTCATACATTCCGCACGGTGCGTCGTCCGTGACGAAAATACGCACGAGTGCGAGCGATATGCGCCGCATATCGCTACTCGCGTGAGAATGCGGGCGATATGAACCTCCATTGATGACGCATCTGCGTGATCATATGAACGCACGTGCGGTTTTAATTGCATCATTATGCGTCGCACGATTGTTATCTGGGATAAACTCAAAACAAAACCCGTTATCGGTGTGGTTAAGAAATCGCTAGAAAACTAGCTTTTAGTAACTTTTAGTTTTCCAAGATTGGTGATATTGATGACAAGCGTCAAATAATGCTCACATCTCAATCGCTATTCGCTTGCCTCAATCGTAAACTCGGTAAATTTAAAAATAATTTTGTTGCTTTTTTATTGGTTATATATTTGTTATTAAGACTTTTTATGGGATGCTCGCTTGACACTATTATAGAAATTATCAAATCGGTTTTAAACATTAGGTATCACTCAATAATTTGTTGTCCACCCTTTTCTTATCAATATTTCGAAAACAATTAAGCTTAGGGAAACAAATTAGGCGACAATATTAGTTGGAAATCATTCGAGTTATTAAGAAATAGTTTTTTTTTCCGACAACTCTGGTCAAATTTTTGCAATTTGTGTAATATATTTACAAATACTTGTTGGTATTTCTTAGGAGTGCATCACGCAAATTAGATAATCGGCCTTGCATACTAAAAAAACTTGCCCATCCAGGAACATTTTATAAGAAGTTGACTGTTGCAGTTTAACCGCTTTTTATCTTTGTGGTGTGGACTAGACTGTATACATTCGCAGCTAAAATGCGAACAGAAGTATTTTATTGTGGGTTTTCCACCGTTTGACCGCAATGTTGACCTTAGATTACGAAAACATTCTTTTGTCCAAATGCTAACAGCATTTAGCAATAGGTAATCAATTTGGGAATTTAACTCTAGTAAGACGATTTTTTATATCAGACATGAAGAGCCAAGTTACATGCGTTAGGTAATTAATCCTGAGAAGAAAACCCTCTGCCAACTCTACTGAATCAGGAGTTTTTTGTCTGCAGTGTTGCTAAAATTTGTCATTATGTGGCACTAGCAAATTATAGAAGGTAATTTCCATCTGGTTAAAAATAAACTTGAGTACAGAATAGTTACGTAAACATACAATTTATTTATTAAATAAACAAATTAGTGAGGTGAAATTAGACGTAAGCATAACCTGCATAACTACTAGACATAAAAATGGTTATTTTATACCACGGTATAATTAATATCATTATGTACTAAAATATTAGGATAACGCGTTTGATCAGTTTCAATGAGCTAAACTTGATCACCCTGTCTAGATTTAACTACAATGAGCGGTAAGAGTATGGCATCTATTCATTTGTTTGTGTCGCAATTTTATTTTACTACTTACACTGCCGAACTTTCAGTTCTAAGGAAACTCATGAATAAAATCTAGCCCTAACAAACGTACCATAAAAATATAATGTGATTATACTTTCAAGTATCCTCGCAATGGGGCAAAATACATTTAAAATCGTTATTTTTTGTGTAATGCTGATGTGTAGGCTAGATAAAAAATGAATACAAAATTTAGAGATGGAGATGTATCGGCTATATTGCTCTCTGAGGACGTGGAAGAAAGAATGGACGATATACCGTTGGCCTTACGATAAGGTATGTGGTCTATGGAGTGAATTAAAAATAACGTTTGCAGTATTTATAATTTTGGAAACGTTGGGAAGTTACGTGACACCGTCATCGCCGGTTTCAATTCGATTGACAGAAGAACCATCGGCAAGGTCACGGAATGCCGTGAAACATGCCGCCATGAAAATGGCGAGGTTTTTGAAAACATTATTTATTTTGTCAAAATGTTTCTTTTTCATGTTGTGTAGTTAGTACAAATAAACACATTCCAAAAGTTGACTGTAACTTGACTATGGGCACATAAATACTGTATCATTCAAATGAGTTTTTCATGGCACCGTGCGATTTTCAGATATTAAAGTAAAGTACCAATTTTGTCGGCTTATTGGGTTCTAAATATGGCAAGTGGCATACCAAATTACTCAGAAAAAGATTTTGAATCCAAACATGTATAAAACCAATATGCGCCCATATGAAAACATAAGTTTCGTTTGTTTCTGACGAATTCTGTGGCAAAACAAATTTTAAGCTGACAGAATTAAATTGTAGACAAAAAAAGTGCCTTTATAATGTCAAAACGCTTTTTTATGGGATCACAAATAAAGATGTCATGACCATAATTAAAAAAATACATTTTTCTTTTTTTTCAAAGTTGCTTAGAAGCCATATGGAATTACACTGCTCTCTGAACAGATTATGAAAGAGCACATAAATATGCACTACTTTGCCCATTTGGCCGACTTTCTATCTCTATTAATAACAAAAGTACCCATACACTCCAACGTTCCGTGAGACACTGTATAGTAGGATAAAGTCATGTGCCTGGCAACATCAGATTTCTAACTGAATGCTATCCAAATTTTATGGTCTAAAAAATAATAAACAAAACCAAATAAATAAATAAGTTACAAATAAATTAATCGCCCAAGTTTGCTTTAGAATTAACAAAAACATTTTTTTAATCACTTTTTTCTATAAAAAAAAATTAACGCAATTATTTGTTATTTAATGAACGTTGAATATTAGGGCCAATAAGGGATGATTGAAGGGATGTGGTCATAATTGTAAGGGGTTGTACATTTCTGGGGTCCGAGTAAAAAATGTTAGTAAAGTTTTGCTCAATTATCAACGGTTACTAAAATTATAAATTAATGACGATTTTATCGCATTGTATAATGTAAGTGTAATAAAATCATTAAACTAATTATTGAAAATGATTTTATTTCACTGCAATTTTAATCAACTTATTGTTATCTGTTTTTTATTAACAATTTCAAGTTTTTGTTGACATATCAAAAGCTAAAAACAGATGTAGTTTAGATTGTTTTTAGATAAATAATTGCTTTTTGTAAGTTTCATTATTTTAAAAACCCGTTTTTTAATTAACCTAAATCAACCTCTCCGTGTGAACAAACATTAAAGAAAAACTACAAAACTTAATTTCAACTGACAATTTTTGACACTTGAGCAAAATCTACACAGAATCGTGTCGCCCTGTAGATAAGACGGCGGCAACGTCGAGCTCGCCGCTCGGATCACGCAGAGATAAAATTATGCGATAACAGCAACGCAAGATATCCTCGGAATATCGAAAATTAAATAGTATGGCAACCGCGTGAATAGCCGCAGTGCTGTTTATGCCGCGATAGTTAGTAACTCTTGACGGAGACACGCGCAACGACGAGTCATATCGCGCGAAATTTCACGAACCTAAAGCGGTTTTCAACAGTTTATAAACACTTATAACACAGACGGAGACAAACTCTTAAAACTAGCGTTACATTACAACGATCGATGTTCAACAACTGACGTGTCCGATTCTCGAGGAACCCCGTCCACTGTCACATGTGTTGCTGGTACGCCACTGGCCACCACTATATCAACAATGAATATCCCGGCCGACAAACATCACACTTTTCCTCTAAATCGTTTGTAGAGAAGATTGTAGAACCCGTAGATGTTGTATTCCTCAAAATACCGAACGTTTAAAAAGTAAGTCAGCGCTTGCTTATTAATTTAGTTTGTGTTTAGTAAAGGTTCGAATAACACGTTCAGCCCTATTTTGAACACCCCGGCTCGGAAGTAACCACTGTAATTGAGTAAAGTTGCGGCACGAAACGCACCACAAAAAAATTGCTTTATAAATGCTTAATGAACACGCCGTTGAAATTAAGGTTTTCTGTGATTTTGGCACCCTAGCGACATCTATGATTTCTGTACGCTTTATATACACTGTGGGCCAAAAATACGGTACAAATTTTCATTTGCTCATATTTCCAAAGATATTAAGTAAATGCAAGCATTTCTTTGATAAACTAATCACTTATATTGTGAAGATTGAAAACATACCATATTTCCAATAATTGAACGTTTTAATCCAATGTAATGTTGCTTTATGTATGGGTATGCAATATTTCTGATAATATCGGGTCAATTTACTGTGAACTGGAAGGTGTAATGAAATTAGTAGGTTGTTTTCTTTTGGTTTTCTTTTGGTTCTTTTGGTCGTATACAGGCTGATTTTTTTTAACAAACAACGTGAAATTTTGAATCATCGTTGTTTGCTGTTTTTACCCCAAAAAAGCAGTTGAATTATACGTTTGCATAGAAAAAACGATTCCATTGCATAGGAAGGAAAATCCAATTGCGAACTTGAGTTATCTTTAAAGATGGTGGAGAAACCATCCAACGTTTAGCTTCCTTATGGGCGCCATGTTGAATATAGAAATTTTTAAAGGATTTTTCTTACCAGTTTTCCATATTGTACTATAATTATTGGGCTGCAGAGTTTTGCAAATGTGTATGTTTTTGCAACCAAAACATGAAATTTCGCTTTTGAAGTGATTTGGAACTAAAATCAACATGTTTTTTTTTTTTTTTTTTTTTTTTGAACTAATATTATGGCAGTTTGCTTTCACTTGTCTGAGGGTCAGGTCTTAGCTGTTCGTTTTTCACTTAAAATTAACATCTTCAAATAAAAAAAATTACAAAAGAAGGAACAACACAATGCATTCAAGCTTGGTTCAGGCTGATGTTGGAAGTGCTCTTTATTTAAACATGACATAAAAATAAAAAGGAAGACTTGGTTTGAAGTGATATGACATACTCAAAAAACGTTGATTCCAGCTCCAATGCAATCTTATCAAAAAGAAGCAAAAGAGCAAGAACAAGTAACATACGTCTAAAATTTACAGCTAAACACAAGTTTAATACATCATAATTAAAACTGACGAAAAAACATAAAAAACATCGTTTAAATATTTCATCCGGTATAAGAAAATCACCCTGTATATGATGCTATAAGATCTCTAGTGCCCTTTCTTTACCAAAACAAGACAAACATCATTACTTATTGATTTTAATCAACCTTTTATTTCACATTAAATTAAACCGATATTATCAGAAATGTTGCATAGCCAAACATAAAGCAACATAACTTTGGATTGAAACGTTCTGTTATTGCGAATATGGTATAGTTTCAGTGTTCACAATACAAGCGATTCGTTTTTAAAGAAATAGTTGAATTGACTAAATATTATTGGAAATACGAGTGATTAAAAATTAGTACCGCTTTTTTGGGCCACAGTGTATAGTAAATCCACAAATTTTGAATTGTAATAGCCTACAATTTATGCACAGTATTCCTTTTTGCGTCTATCATAATATTCAAGATATTAAAATAAAAAAAGCCCTAATAAGATAAGCGTCAAGTAAACAATTACTTATTTTCAATGTCTAACAGTGTTATTCATATTATGATTTTCGGTGACTTTAGAAGCGATTATGTATATCCTGCGGAACCATCTCTGAACTACAAAATTAAACTACAAATTATACATTTGAACCATCTGCGTTGTGTCAATAATTAAACAAATAGAAGATAAAACCAGCGCACGTAAATAATAACTCTTTGAGTCGCAGATCATTTCCGAGCGACTAGTAAACAATTACTATGCATATGCAACGCCTAAATTGTTGAATTGCAACTTCAGTACATCTGGTTACGTCATCGTTTTCTTGATCACACATGGCTTAAAACTAAAAACCGGTTTTTTGACAATACCTACTGTCAATATTATCCATATACGTATTAGGGATTATACGGAGCTTATCGTATAGCGCCTATGTGTAGTCTCGGTTCCAATAATGTGAGACGGAGATATATATTTTGTCTATCGATGTGGCGCCCGGGATCAAACTGCGCATGCGTGGCCGGTAGTTATTAGGACCATCGACAGATGGCGCTATTGTAGTTTAAAGTGCGCGGTCGGTATTACCGCGTTGATTTTCCCATGGGTTTCCTAAAAGGAGCTTCAGGTAGTACTGAAGAATGCTTTCAGGAATACTTAAAAGAACTAATAATGGTCAAGTTTACAACTAATAGCCACCAAGTTTAATGCCTATTAAATACTTTATGTTAATGTTTTTTTTAAAGTAATTACTTTATTTTGGGAGTTCTATATTTATAATTCATAATAACTGAGCATTGCTGTTACAATGCCTAAGTATTAATGCTATTTTATTGTCAAATTAGCTAAGTATTAGAAAATATTAGTTCGTTTATTTTAACGTATACATTTATCATTTTGAGGCAATTTTATTCTATCATATACGTTCCATACATGCGGTTATAAGGCATTATAGAAATTCTACTTAAATCTGTTAATTAATGGAGCATAAGGGTAACATAATTGGCCATTTCTTGTTCTAAACAAGAATTAACATAAATAAGACTTTGTCCTTAATATCCTTTTCCACTGCCACCTGAACCTCTCCTGTACAGTAGGGTGTATCGAAAAAACTTCTTTTTCAAAATTTCAAGTTGATAAAAAGTTGTCCCTATAGACATACATATACTACACAAAATTGGCGCAGAAGTCTCCCGCAGAAGGCCTTCGGTTTATAATTTTCTTTAAAATTAAATTTTATTTTTCAATGAAAGATTGAGTAATTTTTATTATTCAAATAAAAAAGTTTAACAATAAGGTGTGAAATTACCGTATACAAAAATATATTACTCTAATGCAACATTTAGATCGCCTGCAGTTCATTTAGCTTCGACACTATTTTTAGAAAAATGACTATTTTCGTATAATTGAAAAATGTGCTTAAATGTTGATAAAAGTTCATTTGTCATTACATTTTTTATTATGTGCGGACATGTGGGCTTTGAAAAAGAAAAACCACATAATATTTCCTTTAAAAAATATGAATAAATCGGATTTTTAAAGAAAATCATAACCTTTAGGCCTCCTGCGGTAGACCTAAATATTATTCAATTGGGTCATTTTTGTGTAGTATATGAGCGTCCACAGGGACAGCCTTTTATCAACTTCAATTTTTTTTAGTGTTTTTTTGATACACCCTCCTGTGCAGTTCATAGTTCATTTCATATATGTAAACTATCCTGCGAATAGCGGGACGAAATGGTCACCCTTACCTAATGGTTCCTTGTATTGTTATATATTTTATATATTTTGATAATTTCATACACCTGTTATACATGGTTGTAAAACATTTTAGATATTATTTTAATCCGTAAACATTTAATAATATTGCCCAGCTCAAGTTGCCTGTCTATTTATTGTGATAGCAATGTTATTCAATTAACGAGAAATTGTCAGTTTTACTTTTTCAAAATCAAAAACTGTTCTGAAAAGTATTAAATGTATTATATTTTCTTGGGAGAAGTACGCACCAGGATGTATTATAAACAGGGTTGTGGTTAGAACAATTTGTTATAAAACAGTGGTATAAACATGATTTAAAACAAACATTTTATTTTAAACTGTTTTGTTTTAAACATGTTTTAACGTTGTGTTTAAACGTGTTTTAAACTACCGATATTTGAACAGTTTGTGTCGTTTTTCATAAAATATTACAATCCAATATCAGTGGTAGTAAGTAAAATAAGGAATGAAAAGACGCCGAGTAAAATACCGATAAATAAAATAAATGGATAATTTAAAACATTAGTAAGTACGTAGGTTTTCACGGCCAGAATCATTAATAAACTGCTTCCGGGTTATGCCATGTGTCAAGATTTGTTAGTGCTGACGTTTCGCGAACCATGTTGCTCGCTTCTTCAGAGCTATCTAAATACTGTATTCAGTTATTCAGTATTCAGTTAGCTCTGAAGAAGCGAGAAACATGGTTGGCAAAACGTCAGCATTAACAAATCTTGATACACGGTATAAACCGGAAGCAGTTTAGTTAGCTTATTTTCCAATTTAAAATATGTTTTTTTTTGTGTATGATTTAAAAACATTGTTTCGTTAAAAAACATCATTTTATAAAAAAAAAAATTTGTTTTTTTTAAATAAAAAACCCGTTTTTTAGTACAACTCTGATTCTAAAGTAGGTATTTCGGTGTAGCGAAATGCCATTTTTTGAATGATGTATTACTTATTCCAATACAACATTGGTTTTAACAACGAAATCGTCTATATGTGATGAGAGCATTTACCTGAGAGATATTATTGATTATTGAGTACGTTGCATTTCTTGTGCCTATATAACTAACTTTATCTATCCAAGTAAATATACATTTTAATTAATTAAATATACTCACGATACTCGATTTCTGATTTCAAGTTAGTCAATAAGCACTTATTAACTTTTATTAACTTACATTAATCTGCCGTTAATTCAAGAGTTATATAAATAAACAAAAATACGAGTTTGTACTTTATCATCCGCAGTATGATAAAGTATTGTAATCATGCCGAGAAAACAAAAATCTGATGTGGCCAGACACATGACTTTATCATACAATATATAAAATTAATGGTGTAGCTGCATGAGATTCTATTTGATCGAGATCGATCGTGTCTGCATTAAAATAAAACAAGTTAGCCATGATTTGACATATCATATAAATAAAAAATGATATAAAGTATGTAGGTAACAGCAGGCTGTTCCAACACTAGCGTTGCGACATATATGTCTATCTCATCCGACGTAGTGCCACTGGACACACTACGCATGCGTCAAGTTCGTGCATTCGATTGGCTGGATTGGATCCATACGCTGCCACAGTGCTGCCACTAGCTGCCACATGTATAAGGTCATCTATGGGCTGTCACTGGTTTGGCGTTAGTGATATAGGACAAGCTCCGTATAATCCCTAATACGTATATGGATAATATTGACAGTGGGTATTGTCAAAAAAACACCCTTTGACACTACCTACTGTCAGAATGAAAATACTTGTGAAATCCTCGCTATAGGTAAAACCACGAGAGCTGGACGTGAGTCATCGATTTCAGCTGTTATTTTGCTGATACGTTACAGACCATTCCCGTGCGTTAGACAGAAACGCCGTGCTTTTTTATGCGTCTGTTCTTACGATTTTAAGCGATGACTCACGCCCAGTTCTCGTGGTTTTACCTATAACTAAGTTTTAATGCAGACACGATCTCTATCAAAAAGAATTTGCTCATACAGCTAAATTATTAATTTTACCAATAAATGTCATAGACTTAAATTATACAAAATTTCCTCTACTTTAATTTATTATTTAACTATTTTGACGAAATTACAGAAATGGTGGCTCATTTGCAAAATCTTTGAAAAATGCGTAGAGGATACATCCACTTCCTTTGGACCCTTATGAAACAAAAGCTTTTCAGTTCTAAGTTTGGTCATGAAACTTATAAATATGAAGTTTCGTCCCGATACCTTTATCAGTTTCTCCGGAATCGTCGCCACAAAAATCGGGTACACGCATACATACACACAGACATACACACACACAGTTTTATGAGCAAACTTAGAGCTGAAAAGCTTTTGGTTCAAAAGGGTCCAAAGGAACTGGATGTTTCCTCTAAGCATTTTTCAAGGATTTTGCAAATGAGCTGCCATTTCTGTAATTTCGTCAAAATGGTTCAATAATAAATTAAAGTAGAGGAAATTCTGTATAATTTATGATTATGACATTTTTAGGAAACTTAATAGTTTAGCTGTATGAGCAGATTCTTTTTAGTAGGTAGTGTCAAAAGCTGGCTGTTTGACATTACCTACTGTCAATATTATCAATCAAAATATCTGTCAAATTTTGTTTTAATTTAATGCAGACAGGACCGATTTCGATCAAACACAATCTCATGCAGCTAAACTACATATTAATTTTATATATTGAGTGATAAAGTCATGTGCTGGCCACATCAGATGTTTTTTCAAATAAGGGTTAAATTTAGTCAAGATTACAGCTCGTGTAATATCATATAGAGGTCATATGTGTTTTTTCTTTCGAGCAACTAACGGTTTTAAGGAATGTCACGAAAAATAATCAACAGAAGCTTCCCAAATAATACAAAAATAAAATCTTTGTTAGCTAAAGTTAATATTTCTAAGTAGCTATGTAGTAAGTGTTCTTTTTCAAATCTACTTTTATTACTATTGTACAAACATTGCGGCGTTGCCTTTTTGAATAAACTTATACTGATGCCGTATCAACATTTGATTTAATATTATTCATTCAAAGTAGATAACGTTCTGTCTTTTCATGTTTGTTTTCATCTTTTCAAAAGCTGATTTGGAACTGAGAAACTTGCATATACAGATGAGTTATAGTTGTATTGAATTGGTTAGATGTTTCTTCAGTATATTTTTTCTTTATTTAGTGCATAGAAGAAGAGTTAATGAGAAAGTTTTGCAATTTTTGCACCAATCCTAGTAATTTAGTTAGAATAACTTTCAATTTGTCGTGCGTAGTTTATTTTCAAGGTCAATTGACGGTAGACTTTAGGACATTTTTATATTACTTTATCATACGTAGTATGGTAAAGTATTGTAATCATGCCGAAAAAAAAAATTGAGATTTTAGCGGAAATAGGTCTTTTTGGGTCCCCTGAACATTTTTGACCAAGGTACAAAAAAATGTCTGTGTGTGTGTATGTGTGTGTGTGTGTGTGTGTGTGTGTGTGTGCGTATGTGTGTACTCGATTTTTGTGACGACGATTCCGGAGAAACTACTAAAGGTATCGGGACGAAAGTTCATATTTAGAAGTTTTATGACCAAACTTAGAGCTGAAAAGTTTTTGGTTCAAAAGGGTCCAAAGGAACTGGTAGTTTATTCTAAGCCTTTTTCAAGGATTTTGCAGATGAGCCGCCATTTCTGTAATTTCGTCAAAATAGTTAAATAATAACTTAAAGCAGAGGAAATTTTGAATAAGTTATGCCTATGACATTTTTTGGTAAAATTAATAGTTTAGCTGCAAGAGCAAATTCTATTTGATCGAGATCGGTCGCATCTGCGTTGATAGGAAACTATATAGTAGCCAGGATTTTGACAAATATTTTTTTTGTGCTATCACCACAGAAATGTCTATGGCTGTCACCACGCTGTCACACTCGGAGAACCGCTATGGAACGTCATCTACAGTGTCATGAACGAATATATATCTGTCAGAATTTGAATTAGCTTTTTAAACTTGACATTTCGTAGAAGTGGTATCAACCTAACATTTTCTATACCGAAATATAACCATTTTAAATTTTTTTTTTAATACGTATGTCTCAAAAAGCAACACAAAAAACGTTGATGTCACTCCTGCCGAAAACAACATAGCGCGACTCGCTCACATGCGACGACGACGCTCCGCCATCGGTGACGGGCCACATCACCGCTCGTTGTGCTATTCCGTACTTTCGGCACTTGTGAGATAAACAACTATTATTCTGATGACAGTAGGTAGTGTCAAATGCTGATGCTTTGACAATACCTTCGATTGATACTATTGACTATCAAAATATCTGCCAAATCCCGGCTAACTAGTTTAATTTTAATGCAGACACGATTTATCTCAGTCAAATAGATTCTCATGCAGCTAAACTATTAATTTTATATATTGTATGATAAAGTCATGTGCCTGGCCACATCAGATTTTTACTTTATCGTACGCAGTATGCTGAAGTATTGTAATCATGCCGAAAAAAAAAATTGAGATTTTAGCGGAAATAGGTCTTTTTGGGTCCCCTGAACATTTTTGACCAAGGTACAAAAAAATGTCTGTGTGTGTGTGAGTATGTGTGTGTGTGTGTGTGTGTGTGCGTATGTGTGTACTCGATTTTTGTGACGACGATTCCGGAGAAACTACTAAAGGTATCGGAACGAAAGTTCATATTTAGAAGTTTTATGACTAAACTTAGAGCTGAAAAGCTTTTGGTTCAAAAGAGTCCAAAGGAACTGGTAGTTTATTCTAAGCCTTTTTCAAGGATTTTGCAGATGAGCCGCCATTTCTGTAATTTCTTCAAAATAGTCAAATAATAAATTAAAACAGAGGAAATTTTGAATAATTTATGCCTATGACATTTTTTGGTAAAATTAATAGTTTAGCTGCAAGAGCAAATTCTATTTGATCGAGATCGGTCGCATCTGCATTGATATGAAACTGCATAGTAGCCAGGATTTTGACAAATATTTTTTTTGGGCTGTCACCACAGAAATTTCTATGGCTGTCACCACGCTGTCACTCGGAGAACCTTATGGAACGTCATCTACAGTGTCATGAACGAATATAAATCCGTCAGAATTTGAATTAGCTTTTTAAACTTGACATTTCGTAGAAGTGGTATCAACCTAACATTTTCTATACCGAAATATAACCATTTTTGATTTTTTTTTAAAAATACGTATTTCTCAAAAAGCAACACAAAAACGTTGATGTCACTCCTGCCGAAAACTACATAGCGCGACTCGCTCACATGCGACGACGACGCTCCGCCATCGGTGACGCGCCGCATCACCGCTCGTTGTGCTATTCCGTACTTTCGGCACTTGTGAGATAAACAACTATTATTCTGATGACAGTAGGTAGTGTCAAATGCTGATGCTTTGACAATACCTTCGATTGATACTATTGACTATCAAAATATCTGTCAAATCCTGGCTAACTAGTTTAATTTTAATGCAGACACGATTTATCTCAGCCAAATAGATTCTGATGCAGCTAAACTATTAATTTTATATATTGTATGATAAAGTCATGTGCCTGACCACATCAGATTTTTTTTATCACGAAAGTCCAAGAGTTCTCTAGTTAATACAATAATTATGAACTTTCTATTAAATACAATATGATGATTGTTCTACTGGATTTAAGGTTAGAAACAAGTCCTTTGTTTCTCTTGAATTGTTTTGACTGAGTTTTTGTTAATATAGTTAAAACGGAAAAGGGTATATTTATATTTTTCTAGAATCATTTTTGTATCTCCTGAACGAAACTACATCTTCTAGCATTCGAATAAAGAGTCACATATTAACCTAATTTAGAATTAACCTTAAATTATTTTTGGTCCACTCTAAACAAGATATAAAAAGATAAGCGCGCAAAAATAAATTACAACGTGTGTTTTTGATATGCAAATTTCCAAGGTAAGACTAAACAATTACTTAGTTTTAATATTCATGTTTTTAATTGAGATTTTCTGTGATTTAGCGACAATTTATAAACTAAACTACGCGTCCGAGTTAACACACTACTAAAATGTATCAGTGCTTTCAAAGTTAATTTCCCTCACACCGACCATCCAATTTCCAATATATTTTTTAGTTGCAAGTTGATACTTTTTATTATTTTTTTTGTTTTGTTTTCTATGCATTTTCTGGAATGCTGCGATGTTCGTCTAGCTCATATACAAACTAGGTAATTAAGTTTTAAATAGTTTCTTTTAAGATAAATCACATGCACATTTCATAGCGTATAGACATTAAAAAGTAATGCTTAACTGCAAACTCGACATAAATTACCCACTGTATACGCTATATCTAATAATACAGCGATAACCTTATCTCTGTTAAGATAAAATTAGATAAGATTGCCCTTATCCAGGTGAAAATATAACAGTAATTCATCCTAGGATTACAACAACACGCACTCGCTAGATTTTCTGTCCTATATCGAACATCCATTTTGTTATGGACCAATAAAATTAAGATTCCACTTCGGAAAAATTCCAATCCAACTGATTTTTTGTATACAGCTTTTCATTTATTACAAAAAAACGTGCTAAAAGTCCCCATCGATACCATCGATACTGTATCTGCGTCGCGAAATATGATAGGTCTAAGATGACAGAACTGTTTTTTAACAACATCTTGATTTCTATTGATCAAACGATAGGTTGGTAATATACAGAGTTAGCCAAAATTACCGGAACACCCAAATAATTCTTCCAAAGGAAAGAAATTTAAAAAAAAAATCAAGGAAAGTTTTTTTAACCTTAAACAAACATATTTTCATAGTTTTATAACTTATAACTAAAAAATTATGAAATGATTCCAATAAAAATGTTTAGTATTAGTCTGAGAATTATAAATGTAAAAATATACAGGCTGTTCCATTTGAAAAAGAAAAGCTTACCAAATGTTCATAATAAAATGAACATCCTATATATTAAAAATATAATTTAATGATAGCTTGTTTAATGTCAAAAAACGTTTGTTTCAATATTTTTTGAAATTTTGTACGGTTGGAGAGTTGTGTAGGTGTTCTGGTAATTATGACTGTTTTAATTAATTGCTTCAAACTCAAAATTGATGCATTTTATTAAAAGATAATTTTAATAAAAGATGTTAATAAAAGGTTAGAATTAGTCCTAAAATTACAAAATGTAAAAATATACAGGGTGTTCCATTTGAAAAAGAAGTTTAGGAAATTTCTATAATAAAAACCCTGAAAATATATTTGAACGATGGATTGTTTAAAGTGAAAAAACTTTTGTTTGAATTTTGTTTTGAAATTTCTTACCGTTGAAGAATTATTTAGGTGTTCCGGTAATTTTGGCTAACCCTGTATATATGTATATAACTCGCAACGGAGATACGTAAACGATAGGGACTGTTTGCACGTTATTTGTAATGCCCAATTTTTCCGCATTTTGCTTATTTTTTGTCTCGTTTTGTATCGTTTTATCGACTCGGTAGCTGCCAAAGAGCTGTCATTTTTCGTTAGGTTATGTAGCACGTTATGTAGCACGGAATGTTTTAATAATTGTAATTAAAGAATTAAAGAATAGGTCTGATGGTTGTTTATTTCAAGGATAGCGACGCAAAACCGCGATAAACTTCCTTAATTTGCGTTTTTAGGGAATTTCAACAATTAGTAAGATATATTGTTTACAGCTAGAAGAATGCTAGCATTCTCGCACAAAGCTATAGTTTGTTTTCGACTTTCGAATCATTAAGTAAGCGGTAATACGAATTCTATTCTAATAATTTATTTCTTATGGAAGAATACGTTGAATAAACAAAACCAGTTTTGTACAGATGACTCAATGTGACATTTACTGTACGATTTTAGATCACAGTTTCAATGCGCAACAATTCTATTAAGAGACTGCTTTTTTTTGTTTGTTTAGAGTATTTCGGGGTCTGTATTTTAATTTAGCAGCCGATTAGAGATCGCGATCTTGAAGTTTTGCGTTTGCTAATTAATTGTATCTCGTTAATGTTCCGCTTATCTATTTCCTTTGGCATTTGGAGTCAGTTGAGTGTGTTTATTTATAGTAATGGTGATACTGAATGGATATAACAAGTCTTGGTAGATACATATGTTCTTGCAATAATTTAATGATAACAAAAAACTTTGTATTTCAACGCATTGTTGTTTACGTATGGCATGTTTTGTCTGCTAAACTTCTAATATTTTGATTAATTGCTTAGACGTAGACAGAAAACGATTATTTTGGTAGAAAATACGGATGTTAGCAGGCTTGATCAAATCACACTGCGTAATTATTTATCTATTTGCGTGGAATTTATCTATTTGTCTATTAATATCTTTACTAAATTTGGGCAAATGTAGAAAAAAGCACTGTAAAAATTGGCACTAAAATTAGTCACAACTTCTCTAGATTTGAGAATGCGACAAGAACAGTAAGAACAAGGCTGAATACACGATAATAGACATATTGTATGTTCAGGTAGAGCTCGCATGTGCGTAAGATTGAATTTTTGAAAAACTTGCACTGGCAAGAAAATATTGCTATACACTCGATATATTTTTTGCGAGAATGCCCTATTGTAAAGGGCGATCAGTCACAAGATTGAATTTTAGTCTAATACCCTACATATTGATATAGCAAGAAATAGCAATTATTTGAACTTGGTCGCCTTTTAAATGTTAATATGGTATAATAACAATAATTTTGGATTTTGTCGCCGATGACTGTTTCTCGTTAAGTCGACAAATTTAAAAATCTTATTGTCGTCTTTCTATTATTTACTAACTTGTTATTAACAATTTTTATCGGATGGTTGATGGAAATTTTCTAAAACCACCAATGAGTTGTTAAATCTGTGTTATATTAATGATAGATTTAAAGGAAAAAATACTGTGTAACCACGTAAACTAATGGTATTTTTATAACGCTATGAATAATATACAGGGTCATTATAAATGATTGTAGTCGAATTAGGCTGTGTCAATGTTAATAATTTTGTGCCGCTATATCCAAACAACTGTCACACGTGAAATAGGTTATGTAACCCAATTAACTTTTGTGTGTAGAAGTGGTGTTCCATTCGAATAGAGCGGCAACCAGCAATATTTTCATTTGAATTCATGGCATACTTCGACTACAATCATTTATAATGACCCTATACCATGCATTGTGTGGATATTTCATTGCATACCTATATAATATACATGCTACATAGTGGTTGCTAACCATCCGATTGATGTGAACCAAAAAGTAAACGTAATGGCATATTTTATGGTATAAAGCTGTGGAACTTGAATCCCCATACCCAATGTGTTTTTACAAGCATCAACATGTTACTTTATCATACGTAGTACGACAAAGTATTGTAATAATTTTAACCAAGGTAGAAAAAATATCTGTCTGTGCGTGTGTATGTGAGTGTGTGTACCCGTTTTTTTGTGGCAACGATTCCAAGTAAACTACTAAAGGTATCGGGACAAAATTTCGTATCCAAAGAAACAGGCGATTTACTGTTACCATCTTTTCAACGATTTTGCAAATGAGCCGGTATTTTCTGTAATATCGTTAAAATAATTAAATAATAAATTAAAGTAGAGGAAATATTTGTATTTTACGACTATGATGTTCTTTGGTAAAATTAGTAGCTGCATGAGTAAAGTCCATTTTATCGAGATCGCTCGTACTGCATTAAAACTAGTTAGCCACGATTTGATAAATATTTTGATACTCTTGACAGTATTGTCAAAACATCAGCGTTTGACACTGCTGTATAGTATGATAAAGTCATGTGACTGACCAGATTTTTGTTCTTCAAAATGATATAAAATTATGATCAATCAATGCTCTAAGCAAACTTTTAATGTGTAAAGTAAAATCCATAGTTTAATGTTTACTTCGACATCCGTTTGAAGTTTGTACGGCGCTGGGTTCAAATAAAAAAAATCTGATGTGGCATGACTTTATCATACAATATATATATATAAAATTAATAGTTTAGCTGCATGAGATTCCATCGAGATCGATCGTGTTTGCATTAAAATAAAACGAATTAGCCAGGATTTGACAGACTGTCATTAGAATAAAAATATCTGGCAAATCCTATATTAATGCAGACGATGTCGATCAAATAGAATTTGCTCCTACAGCTAAACTATTAATTTTACAAAAAAATGTCATAGACATAAATTATACAAAATTTCCTCTACTTTAATATATTATTTAACTATTTTGACGAAATTACAGAAATGGCGGCTCATTTGCAAAATTGTTGAAAAATGCATAACAATATTGCTATCCGCAATCCGCACTTGAAATACATATTGACTTTGTAAACACCATGGAAACACCAAGATGTTTCAATATTGTTTCACATAGCGTACGTGCGCTCGTGTTTCGCCTCCTCATCGCATTCTCCATGCATTTGCGTGTTGAATTGACGTTTCGCAACCGCTGACATTCTGAATACTGTCAAAAGTTTCAAAATATCCTGGCTACCTACTATTAATGCAGACACGATTTCGATTAAATAGAATTTGCTCCTGCAGCTAAACTATTAATTTTTTCTATCTATTTTGACAAAATTACAGAAATGACGGCTCATTTGCAAAATCGTTGAAAAATGCTAAGAGTAAATAGCCAGTTCCTTTGGACCCTTTTGGACCAAAAGCTTTTCAGCTCTCAAAAATGTTCAGGGGACCCAAAAAGACCTATTTCCGCTAAAATTCCTATTTTTTTTTTCGGCACGATTACAATACTTTACCATACTGCGTATGATAAACTAAAAATCACAAAAAATGACATTTATTCGTAAACGGTACCTTAAGAAAAAGCTTTTGCATCCGGATTTGTATTCTGCGCAAAGGAGTCTATTGAAAACGTCTATGCAATATTAGCTATTTTCAATTGTCTTGTTTTCGAATTTTTGTTTGCAATTAGAAAAGCGCCCATCACTAAATTGCTAAATTTTTTAGCATAAAAATTTAACTAATTTACAAAATTTTAAAAACAAAGCACGCCGTACGCGTGCAAAAAAATGTGGTTGTTAGGGGGAATTCACCTTCTAAAAACGATGTTGTAGATTGTTCCGTCTCTTTTTTGTACACCAACAACAAACATTACAGTAATTATTATTATAATTTCAAAACTAAATACTTTGAGATCGCTAACACCTGTCAAAGTTCAATTATTATCTTCACAGACTTGTTGTCACTTGCGTGTTTCATGTACTTGACATATATAAACAATAAACTAACGTTACTACAATAACTGTACCCGCCATATTGAATAAACAGAAATATCTTTGTTTGCTCTATATTTTTCAGTTTATTATTAACATTGACTAATAATGCACTTTTTAGTGTAGATGGGATGTATGGAAAAAAATTAGTGCGGATTCTTTAGTGATATTTTTCCGTAGAATCGAAATCCGCAAGCAGACAAGGAACATAGTCTAGTTTTAGAGAATAATCTGTGCTCAAACACTAATTCACAATATCTAATTCTTCATTTTTGTCTTAATTTATAGTAAAATAAAAATAAAACGTTTGCACACCTTTTTTTAACGAGAAAATCACTATAACTGTTTTGCTTGTCAATTTTTACAAAAGAAGAACCACACAAAGAATTTTTATTGGAAAGAGAAAATAATTTAATAAATAACGGATGTCATTTAATGTAGCACTCACTGTGTTGCCACTCACGTCTTCAGTTATCCCAAGACTTATTCAATACATATTTACAAAGAAAGACTGAAATTTTCGTGGGTGTTTCCAAAACCAATAATTTATTTCGAATATATAAAACAAAAACTATTGTAACATTTTGCACAACTGAACGTTTTACACAACGTGAAACAATTATATACGATCCTACAAAATAAATAAATCAATTTAAAAAAATCTTCACTCCAAATGGTGCCTGTCCCCCATCTGTGACTATGGAAATCTGCAACCCTGCATGGAACTGATCTATTATATGTTTTTTATGTTCCACTAAATTGATTAAAGGATGGTATTTAAAAATTTGTATAAAAAATAATTTGTAGTAATTGACTAACAGAGTTGTAACTTAGACGTAATAGAATTCCTGGAATACCATATCAACGTTGGAATAATATTTGGCATTGGCAAAGCATTTACATTTTATCTGGGTATGGAACAATAACAATTGCACGCTGACTGTTGGAAAAATAATCAGCAGAACCTAATAGCGCGCAGTATAACGTGTTATAAATGTTAAAACTTATAATACTTCAATAGAGAATGAAATATTATTAATTCTCTTTCTGTAAAGTTTCTCATCAACTTCAGCACGAACATAAATAAATTATATAGCTTATAGCTGACGCGTCTGTGCTGCATTGGTGTTGCTTGTCATCTATAATACATCCTGATTTCCCTGTTCATGACGACTACCAGGAAAAAAATACTTACGATGTGGCGCTCTGTGTTGAACGTATCGATTAGGAACTAAACGTAAACACACTGGATCATGATGGCCGACTTTAATATTTAAAAATGGTATCGCAATATTAAAATAGACCTGTAGTCTAATGTGCTTGTAACATGTGCAGTGCATGTATGTGCATTAGGGTGGTCTAAATTTATACCTCTCAATATTTTTTACTTTATTATACGCAGTATCGGGACAAAAGTTCGTATTTAGAAGTTTTATGACCAAACTTAGAGCTAAAATGCTTTTGGTTCAAAAGGGTCCAAAGGAAGTGGTAGTTTCCTCTAAGCAGTTTTCATTCATTTTGCAAATGAGCCGCTATTTTTGTAATTTTGTCAAATAATAAATTAAAGGAGAGGAAAGTTTGTATAATTTATGTCTATGACATTTGTTGGTAAAATTAATAATTTAGCTGTATGAGCAAGTTCTTTTTGATCGAGAGCGTGTCTGCATTAAAACTTAGTTAGCGAGCATTTCACAATCATTTTCACTCTGACAGTAGGTAGTGTCAAAGGCTGGTTTTTTGACAAAACCTACTGTCAATATTATCCATATACGTATTAGGGATTATACGGAGCTTGTTCTACAGAACCAATGTGTAGTCTCGGTTCCAATAATGTGAGACGGAGATATATATTTTGTCTATCGATGTGGTGCCCGGGATCAAGCTGCGCATGCGTAGCCAGTAGTTATTAGGACTGTCGACAGATGGCGCTATTGTAGCTTAAAGTGCGCGGTCGGTATTACCGCGGCCGTTCGCCGGTAATATTCGGCATCACTAACCCCAAACCAGTGACAGCCCATAGATAACCTTATACATGTGGCAGGTAACTAACGCCAAACCACTGACAACCCATAGATAACCTTATATATGTGGCAGCTGGTGGCAGCACTGTGGCAGCCTATGGATCCAATCCAGCCAATCGAATCCAGGAACTTGACGAATGGTTAGTGTGTCCAGTGGCACTACGTCGGATGAGATAGAGATATATGTCGCAACCTAGTGTTGCAACAGCCTGCTGTTACCAACATTCTTTATATCATTTTGTATTTATATGATATTATCAAACTATCTGTCAAATCCTGGCTAACTTGTTTCATTTTAATGCAGACACGATCGATCTCGATCAAATAGAATCTCATGCAGCTAAATGCAGCAATATGTTTCTTTTCCGAAAAAAAAAAATCCTTCAAAATTTGAGAAAAATTGGTTAACGTTAACACGTGCCACCGAGCACAAATTTCAAATTTCTCCCTCCCCTGCGGTACTCAAAAAATGAGGCAAAATTTTCCTCAAACTTACAATTTTACAAAGTGATTTACATTAACTTTAATTTTACGTATATTATTTCTTTGGCAGAAATTACTATTATTGGATTATTGACATGTGTTTTGTCATTTATTAACTAATTTAATTGTTTAAACAATTACCATTTGTTTAAAAAATATATACGATGTAGCGAACATTTTTTCCATTTGTTGATAAAGTAATTAATTACTTACTGCTTTTTTGTCATTTATTAACTAATTAGCAATTGTTTAAACAATTACCTACTGTTTAAACAAATATATACATTGTAATGGACATAAGATTCTATATTTTTTGCATAAATTATTATTAGATTATTGGCATTTTTTTACATTTATTAACTAATTTGTAGTTGTTTAAACAAATACTAGTGATTTAAACAAATAAAGACATTGTTGTGGACATATTTTGTATATATTATTGCATAAGGTATTATTAGATTATTGGCATTTCTTTGCCATTTATTAACGAATTAGCAATTCTTTAAACAAGTACCATTTGTTTAAGCAAAAATGTACAATGTTTTTCTGTTTTTCATTTTGTAGAAATTATTATTGTTATATTGTCGGTATGTTTTTGTAATTTGTTAGTTAATGTGCAATTGTTTGAACAAATACATTTGTTTAAACAATAATATGATTATAAGAGATGGCAATAATCTGAAAAGGAACTGGTTTCAAAAGGAAATTAATTCCAATAGATTTGTTAATTACCATTCTGAGCAGTCAATAACACAAAAAATAGCTATAATTAAAAAAAATAATATACAAAGCTGTCCAATTGTCAGAACCACAATTCCATATAAACTTTAAACTAAGAACTGTATATTTTGTTAAATGCAACTACCCGAAAGGCCTAGTACATAGGGTACTGTTTAATGAAAATAGTGCAAGGAACAACCAGGGGAACCAGGACAATAAAACTGATGACAAAGTAGCTATAAGATACATGACTTTGCCTAACATACCGGGACTAACAAACGGATACCACTCCACGCTTTAACAAACAACTATACATTTGACTTTCAATCAGTGAAGATATTAAATAAAGAAGTAAATTGTAGGAAAAGATGTATAAAAGAGATGACCTAATTTAAAAAAAGACAGTCAATACGTGTAACTTAAGAACAGATACCGACAATTTGAGCAATATTTATTCAAATATGATTTCGTTTTTACCATCTCGATTTTATACCATAACTTTAGGCAACCCATCCGGCATTTATCTAATGTAGAATAGTTGTGGAACATGACCGAATCGCAAATCTTGTCATTCTGTTATGTCTGACGATCGAGCAAACGCGTAGATTTATTTGTTGTCATTTATTATTATTATTTTAGATTATTGTTTGTTATTTTGTGTAATCTGGGCTAATCTGATTATATTTTTGTAGCTATGATTAGAATTTTAAATAAATCGAAACGTCAGCAAGGATGAAATAGTTTTTATTTGAATTCGACTGCTCCCAACGCCATTTAACTAATTAATCCAAAACGAATTATTTGTGGAGCGAAGAAAGAAGAATACTAAATAAAATACAATGTACTAACATAATGCACTAACATAATGTACGTACTAACGTATTTTTTGGCAAAAAATGTTATAGAATTTCTGGGTCTTTTTTTGTAGTTTTGGAGGTTTTACGATATTGGTCAAACCAGTTATGTGGTTGCAACAGTAATTATTATTATTATTGGTTATAATTGAAAATTAGTTAACAAATTTGGCTAGAAAAAATCACAAGAAATACAATAATAATTATTGTCAAAAAGATACGTCAGTACCATTGTATATTTTTGTTTAACAAATGGTATTTGTTAAAAAATGGTATTTGTTTAACCAATTGCCAACTAGTTAATTAATGACAGACAACGCCAACAATCTAATAATAATTTCCAAAAAAAAAAAAGAAAAATATGTCCGGAATATTGTGTATATTTTTTTAAACAATTTAAACAATTGCCAATTAGTTAATAAATGACAAAAAGCCAATAATCTAATAATTTCTGCGAGAAATGAAAAAAAAAAATATTCGTAACGTATATAATTTTGTTTAAACAAATGCTAATTGTTCGAACAATTTAAAATTAGTTAA
The DNA here is from genome assembly GCA_964023965.1 of Melinopterus prodromus. Classification (NCBI taxonomy): domain Eukaryota; kingdom Metazoa; phylum Arthropoda; class Insecta; order Coleoptera; family Scarabaeidae; genus Melinopterus; species Melinopterus prodromus. The sequence continues at coordinate 32,592,790 of OZ030396.1, forward strand.
TAAATGATAAAAATATGTCAATAATCCAATAATAATCATTTCTGCCAAAAAATAATAAAACACGTAACATTCTAAAATTGTAAATTTGGGGAAACTTTTGTCTCATATTTAGGGTACTATGAGAAGGGTGGGGGTGGCGAACAAAAAATAGTGGTTGTGGATTTGTTCCTTAGGGAGTTCTGAACAATTTCTGATAATCTTCCGCACCTTTCTTTTAAATACGAATCGTGAAAAAAAGGAAAAAAAAGATGCAATTTTGCAATGTATATTGAATGGGAAATTTGAGGTGCTCGGTGGACGGTGGCACGTGTTAACCGGTTTGAGCGTTTAACTCAAATTTGGGATTTTTTTTTCTGGAAAGGAAACAGATTGGGGGTGATCGTTGCCCTCTAGCGAAAAATCAGTTTTTTGGACCACCCTAATGTGAATATATACAGGATGTCTCACGGAACTGGTACATTAGACGTTTCACATGTTCTACTATTTCAGGAAACTTGAAATTTTGGAACTAGAATTTACTCGATCTGAGCTCTTCAGCTAAAATATTCTCAAGTTAACTGTCACGTCCGGCCACCGGAAGTCGGTATCAACTTTGTTATTTTAAATGGAACTATATAATTTTAATTTTATTTTTGGTTTCTACGTATGAAAATACATCATTTTTGATAATATTTCCCTATACCTAAATAATACAATTTTTGAGTTTTTTTGATTTTACTAATTTCTTGGTGATTTTCGCGGTTACGTTTAAAATTGATTATCTCGGTTATTATTCAAACTAAAAGTTTCATGATTCGTGGTTTAAAACTAGAAACATAACCGAATAAGACTATGTATAGTTCATCATGATAACTTATTAGGGTGTCCAAAATTTACAACACAATAATTGAATTTTCAAACTTAAAAAAGTAATTTCTTTTCAAATGGAACACCCTGAATACCGATACGCCATTCGATAGGAAATTTTACCCCCTATCAATCAATATTAGGGTTCCCTATATCTATATAGTTTTTGAGATATTATTGTCAGTATAAAAGAATGCCAACTAAATACAAAACGATTTATTCTTCATTTGTAGGAATGTAACAACTTTGGAATAGCAGGAAAACTGAAAAATATTGAAAAGGTTTGTTAAAACTAAAATAATATAATATTTGATCGTCTTAAAAAAAACTTAAAACTTCTAGTTTCAATAATAACCGACATATCCAATTTTAAACGTAACCACGAAAATCACCAAAAAATTAGTATAATCAAAGAAAAATCAAATGTGGTTATATTTAGGTATAGGGAAATCTTATCAAAAATGATGTATTTTATTTTAAGACGTAGAAACCAAAACTAAAAAAAAATTATATCATTCCATTTAAAATAACAAAGTTGCTACCGACTTCCGGTGACCGGACGTGACAGTTAACTTGAGAATATTTTTGCTGAAGAGCTCAGATCGGGTAAATTCTAATTCCAAAATTTCAAGTTTCCAGATATAGTAGAACATGAGAAACTTCTAACGTACCAGTTTCGTGAGACACCTGTAGACACCACATTATATTATTTCGTTTGTGCTTACATTTAAGTTGACACATTTAAGAGTCCAGAGAAAAACTAGGTTGGCGATTTTCGGTGAATAACGTACTTTTAAAGCCTATCCAATTAGTTGTACAATACAGGGTGAGCCATTTTAGTTAATATGGAAAAAATAAAATAACTACATAGACGATAAATGAAGGTTGATTGTGTGATATTTAAGGTGACAAGACGTCCAGACAACAGTTAGTTTTTCAAAATTAGTATTATTCAAAAAAATAAATGAATTACCCATTTTAGGTAACTTACATATCACACTAAATAACTTAAACTTTAACTTACTATTCATTAATTTGTCACCAACAAGACTCCAAGCTAATGACTACAAACCAGTTCCTTCTGTCATTTGCAATCAAAATTGCACTGATAAAATTTTTATGCATTTCAAAGTTTTATTCCACCCCCTGTGTACTAAATAGTGTTTATTTGACAATTGTCGACTATTTATTACCAATTCATAGCCACCTAAATTAATAAACAAAAAGTTATTTTTTTGTTGCCTTGGTGATAAAAGTGAACGATCAATCTGTTTTTGTGTACATAATATCCTCCTGATTGAAAATATCTCACAAATAATATAGTGTGCCATTAAAAATTTTAATGACGACGTCATTTCCGGAAAAAGCGGAAACCATACTAACCTCAAGAGTATTAAAAAAAAATTGATTTTTTGTCTATTATATGGATCTTTTTATTCGTCCATGGTCATAAATAAAAAAAATAAACGGGCAAAATTGTGTACCCATGGCGTGGGTCAACCTGCACCTATAATAATGTTTGTTTTGTTGTAATTTAGCACATTTTCCAGCTAATTCATATAAAATAAAAATTAAAACAATTATATTTATGTTTTAATGAATGCGCTGCATATCTTAAAGTACGTATGCCAGCTAAATGTACGGTGTAAACCCAGTCTACTGCGACTATCATAAATTCGCGATATTTTGCGATGGGTTAGAGACATCGGAAATAGTTATTAGATAAACGAGTTCAAAGTCCGAGTTTAACCCCATATACCGGATTACAACGCAATACTTTAAAATCCGCATAATTTTCACGCGAAGTATAATATTTACACTATAGACCGCCACGGAGACAATGGAAATTATCAATATAAAAAAAGCCGGGATAAATTCAGCCATATTTAAACAGGAGTTAAAAAAGAAAACCTAATTGGGAAAAACATTTACGATTATTATCAAGTGTAGCCTTCTTTTTCAGCCTTTCACAATGCTTCCAACAAATACCGCAGTAGACTTGAGGAAAGCGTTTAAATCTTTGTAGGTATGTTTTGTGTCCCATTGTGTCTCACAATAGGATAGGTAGTTCAGACCCATAGATAGTACGTCGTGTTTTGGAAGCCACGTAAAGCATTTTGTCCCAACAATCAGACCAACCGCCCTCTGGTTGTTATGATATTATGGCAGTTAGCGTTGGAAGGTTACTTATGAATCTTTGTGGAAAACACAAAGCTCCACTAAAGCTTAGGTAACCTCTAAAACAATATGTAACGAGTTTGATGCAAATATTCTAAAAACATACAGTTGGGTAATGACAGCTGACTTGACAGAATAGGTATTAATTCTTATTCACAAAATATCAATTTTGTGACCGGGTTTGCAACCCGGTCTTTAACCTTCTCTCGATCTTAGACCTTTCAGTATTTCACAGTAGTTCTTTATCATGTCCACATTATCTTTGTTTATCATGTACACACATCATTCGTCTTCAATATGGAGCATAATTTGTTTTCCTAAGCTTACTACGTTCGGAGATATCGATGCAAACATAAGTGAACGGCATTTTGTGACGATTTTTTGTTGATATTTTCTGTACGGATTGTTTGAGAACGTTCGGATACTTACTTCAACCTCCAACGCCAAACATACATACCCTCGCATTCGTCACTCAAAGTTTGTTGAACATCATCGTTTTTAATACACATGAAAAAAACTTGGAGGATTGGACCATTCAATAATTAATACATTTGTTTAAATCGTTACGTTTCGTTTTATTATTCAAAACTTCCTCAGAAAATAAAAGTGGCGAATTGCATGAACTTAACAATAGGCGGGACATCATCAAGGACATTAAACTATTGACATTGAAACTACATCAATCAAAGGCACACATGGCCTAACAAGGGGTACATTCTTAAACGCACTACTAAGCGGAAAGAATATACACTACTAAAATAACATGTCGACTCGGCGAAAGCTAAATGAGCGTTTTTAACCACTTTGTCCGACATGTGGCCAAAGATTCAACGAATTCAGTCGATTTTCTAAAAAAATCAGTCACAGAAATCCTCAAATCACGTCTGCGGCCAAAGATAGCAAATGGCGACTGCACGCTTATATTTATTCGCGCCGTATGTCGTTCCTGATGAAATACAGAGTGTTTATGGAACAGCCTGTATATTATTATACCGGTGTAACATGCATAGGTGTGAAGGTATAATCTAAAACAACTTGATCTGCCTGTAATGCAAACTTTAGCATTACAAATAATATTCTTATTTGTAATTATCATGAATCACTGTTCTTTGTTTGAAGTAACGGAATCTGGAACGAAAAAATAACATCTACACATGTACAATAGATGACTACGCGAATATTTTTATACATTCCGTATAGTGACTACCTACTTAACTCTGCTCTTGTTTCAGGATATCTACCAGTGTTAATCTCGGATTGTTTGGAATTCTGCGATAGGTAGCAGTGTTTGGGTTTTCAACGATAAGTTCTTGGTAAGGTTTCAACGCAGGGGCGCCACCTACACAACTTTCAGACCGGCAAATATGCACAGACCAACATTTAAAATGCATTATTATACGAACTATCCGTGCTGTGAGAGCGACCATAATGGAAGATGCGTCCAATAGATGTTTAGAGAAGCTTATAGTGAGGATACCAAAGAGTAAATTGAGTGGGTTGGAGAGTCTTTGGGATAAGAAGCAGAAGAAGAAGGCGAAGAGAGCAAGACGGAGGAAGAGAGAGACGAGAGCGGTGGAAGATGTGCTGTCTTCACAACTTGCACAGTTGGAAGACAAAAAAGGGCCGAAAAGCGGGGAAAGGACAATGAACGAGGACGAACGGCATGCCGAAGAGAGCCAGATAACGCACTTCAAAAAGAGGATCATCAGGAATCATTCAGTTACCTCTGATGTCTATTGTACGTCACCAAATATCAGCGAAGATGATAGGAGCTGGCAATATAAGACCCAGCTACGCTTACCTGGGGAGCTCAGTTGTAACCAAACAATCCAACAGGAAAGACCACCACAGCAAGGTAAGGTTATTTATTGCCTTTATTTTATAACATTAATCAATCGTACATTGAGACCATAATGACTATTTCGGACTTTGGATTTTTTTGATAATTTAAGGTTCTTGTTTTCTCTTCATGCTTTTGATAGAAGAACTTATGTAAGTAAATTTGACTCGACGACACCAATATATAGCTGCGTATACATGATTATGGTCAAACGGACTTATGCTTATTTATTTTTTGCAGGTCATAGGCAGGAGGAAAATTCGTCGTCTAAGCAGAATATTCCTCTCAGATATATTGAACAGAACTCTAAAGAACCGGTAAGTTTGGCTTGGACTTGAATTGAATTGAAAGTGCCTTGGTATTTGAAAACAATGGACTTTTCCATATTTAAAGTTTATTGAAAGTATTGGATGCTTGTAGAGATTAATTGTAACTAAAGATGAATATACGGACATACATATAGATTAATTGTGCTTGCATACTTAATAATTGTTGTTCAAAATTCGTTTTGTTTCAAAGAAATGTAATTTAGCAACTCGTCCTATATTCCATTCTGAAAAAGACGAAATATTTTCGTCATCTATAAATTGTGTGTCACCACAACAATGTATTCCAAAGAAGAAAGGATTTCAGGCATCGATCAGGAAATCAAACATCTGCGCGTAGAATTGCAAATCTAGTTAGCAAATAGCTTGCAAAAACTTGCATTACAATCCCAAACTGCTCCAATTTCCTATTGACTGGACACACTCCTATTTAAATTTATTACTTTCTTACAATATAATTCAATAACATTATACAACATAATATCTAAAACATATTATTACGATAACACGACACACGCCATATTAGGATTTGAACCTGAAAAGAAAAATGTAAATCTGCAAAATCGTAAATATGTTCTATTTAGCGCCCTGTATAACAGTGGTGTCAAACTGATTTGTGAAAAAATACTCAAAAAAGTGATTAAATCCAGGTGAGGATAATCGAGGGTTCCTGGTTCAAATCCAGGCGGAGGTGTTTTTTTCCAAAAATTTATTCTCACCTGGATTAATTATTATCATTCGCTTCTTTAGTTGGTCCTACGTTATTACTGACGACTATGTTTCGGTGAGGTTTAGTAATGATAATTAATACAGGTGAAGATAATGGAGGGTTCTTGGTTAAAATCTAGGTGGAGGTGATTTTTTTCCAAAAATTTACCCTCACCTGGATTAATTATCATTCGCTTCTTTAATTGATACTACATTACGTACAACTTTACGTAATAGCTATTTTCCCTTGAATTTCTACAAAGTAGCTTATAAACTTGACTACACCTTCACCTTTCATGTTTAAAAACAATTACTACAGTACGCTTTTAATGTCAAACCCGCATTCAAATGATATTAACGAAAAAATTTAAAAAGAATCAATTTTTAATATTTTGTTGTCAAAAAAAATGTGTACCGACTAATTCTTTCTGCCCGTATATGTTTAAAACTAAGGAATCAACTCACATGTGAATAAAAAATCATCAAAACCAGTTAATCGGGTCTAGAGAAAATCAACTTTGAAATCGTGCCATTTTATTATTACCTACTGTTGTAGTATGGCCTTTAAAAACAAAGGTAATGAAGTGACTCGAAAATCAATATGTTCAAAAATTATTACAGTGTCATTCCAGTTATTGCCAGTTTGTTATAGCTGACACTCCATATAGTACTTCAAAGTTCATGCAAAAATCATAACATCATTCTTACCCTGCCTATACTCAACACTGAAAGTTGAAATAAAAGTTCTTCATCCGTACATCTTCTGAAAATTTAGGCTACCAGTAAGTGAAATAATCATCAAAATGGTTGGGGAGAAAATCGACTTTCTATTTTTAACATATTTTTCATTAACCCCTAAATCTTTTTCCCAGTTTAGTGCAAAAGTAGCCACAATCTCCAAATACAGAATGATGAACATTAAATATGAATGATGAATCATGAACATTAAAAATCTCAAAAGTTTTAATCTCAAAATCCCATTCAAATGATATTTACGAGAATATTTTAAGAAAATTTCGATTTTTAATAATGATTTTTGATTTTACAGTATTTCGGGCATTCTGTTCATGTTGTTTCTGGGCTATTACTAGTAAATTTTTTAGTAAAAGATTGAAATGGTGTTATACTCTTCATGGGTGCAGTTGCATAACACGTCGTAAAATGTCTTTAGTTTCATATTTGAGAGTAAAATGTTGCGACGATGAACAACGCAAGTGGACGCGTGGAATGATTTAAACACAAGGTACATATTTAGCGCATAGATGTTCCGAAAACTCCTTGTGACATGCATGAAATATGTGAAAATTCCACTTGAACGATATATTTACGAAAATTTCACCTTTAAATTATTTACATACTTTCTATTTATAGTAAGCCCAATAATGTAGGAAGACCCAAATAAAAATGGTTGCTGCTCTGGTACTTAATCAGTAATACGGTACCTAATAGCTAGTGTCCCTGCTCCGAAAGAGAAAGGTATTGTCGGGGAATACTGTGTCCGAAGCTCATTGCAACTTTAGTAATTAAAAAATATTACAAAACAGTTTTATATTTTTTATATTTTATTGTATTGTAATACAATTTTAGCGAGAGCTGGTGGGCCGCAAAATGAGGTGTTGCGGGCCACACGTTTGACATCACTGCTGTACAACATACTTGAAGTTCTAAAAAATCCTGTGTCTGCGTTATCGTATTTTGGGGTATTCTACCCGTACCTACAATCTAGCTATGCCATATACGGGTTTGAATGATGCTGTATGAATGATGGAACCAAAATGGCGGACCACAACATGAAAATTAAGGTGAATTTTCGGCCAAAACTAGATAAGTATTTGTATAAGTTTTTAAGGACGAATCGAAATCTGGTATATACATTGTAAAATTCAAAATGGAGGATTTGAAAATTATAATATAAGCAAATTTCTGGCCATTTTTTAAATGTAAATAGGATAGGCAATTAATTATTTACCACCCTATGTCGTTGAGCTTGCTTACTAAAGTTCAACCAAATTTGTATAATTTAATAGGTAAATGAAAGACTACTTTAAATGAATTGATATTATATAATGCTCTTTTCATCTTCGCAAGACTATAATGGATAAGTTTAATATAATTATTAAAAACAATATCTGAACTAAACTTTAACTGGCAGTGATTAATTCAATTAATCTATTGATACTCTGTGTCATTTGCTGCACAAATTTATTTTAATTTTGGAAAATTAATTCCCAGCCCATTTTCTAATCTACATATTTCTGTCCATTCTAATGTCATAATAATTACTTTTTACAGTGTGTCTCGCGGGACGTTGGATAGTATGGGTACTTTTGTTATTATTAGAGATAGAAAGTCGGTTAAATGGCCAAAGTATGTGCTCTTTCATAATCGGTTCAGAAATCAGGAATTCCAAATGGTTCTCCCTCTATTTTGAAAAAATCTGATGTGGCCAGGCACATGACTTTATCATAATATGTATAAAATTAATAGTTTAGCTGCATTAGATTCCATTAACCATTAACATAAATATATTAATTAAAGAAAACACACATTATGGATTAACATAATTTCAAATGCTATAAAAATGGTGCCTTGCGCCATGGGCGCTTATCCAAAATTGTATTTACAAATTTGAAATCTTTACGATTTACCCGGGTAAATTTTTAAAACCAATCGACGATAAAATAATAAAAAAATGCTTTACGAAAATATTTAAAGGTAAGTACGTAAAACGTTTTGATCGAAAAATTATTGAATAAAACACAGCACGCACACGCAGCTACCGCCATCGCCTTCGCCGTCTCCTTCGTTGATCAGGATCAACGTCATCTTCATCGCTGACGTCCCGCTCAGCATCTAGTTGCAGAGGTCCTGCATCCGCATTGTCTCGTGCTCGTCTCCAGGCTGATCTTGCGAATATTTTTTGACAGTAGACATTGTCAAAACATCACCCTTTGAAACTACCTACTGTCATTAGACTACATCCGTCATATCTGTCATAACATTTATAAAATCCTCGCTTACTAGTTTCATATTAATGCAGACACGACCGATCTCGATCAAATAGAATTTGCTCATGCAGCGGCTAAACTATTAATTTTACCAAAAAGTATCGTAGACTATTTTGACGAAATTACAGAAATTGCAGCTCATTTGCAAAATCATTGAAAAATGCTAAGAGTAAATAGCCAGTTTCTTTGGACCCTTTTGAACCAAAAGCTTTACAGCTCTATGTTTAGTCGTGAAACTTCTAAATATGAAATTTCGTCCTTTATATATATACCTTTAGTAGTTTCTCCGGAATCGTCTCCACAAAAAACGGGTACACACACACACACACACAGACATTTTTTTGTACCTTGGTCAAAAATGTTCAGGGGACACAAAAAGACCTATTTCCGCTAAAATCTCATTTTTTTTTTCGGCACGATTGCAATACTTTATTATACTGCGTATGCGTAAAACCAAAAAATGTCATTTTCTAATTATGACTATAACTTATTTATTTGTGATCCAATCAAAAAAGCGTTTGGACATTATAAAGGCAATTTTTTGTCTAAAATCTGATAATGTCAGTTTAAATTTTTTTCCGCCAATGAATTCGTCAGAAACAAACGAACCTATTGTTTTTCTTATGGACGCCATATTGGTTTTATACATGTTTGGATTCATATTTTTTTTCTGAGTAATTTGGTATGCCACATGCCATATTTAGAACACAATCAGCCGACAAAATTGATTTTTTTCTAATATCTGAAAATCGCATGGTGCCATGAAAAGCACATTTGAGTGATATGTACAGTATTTATGGCCTATAGTCAAGTTAAACTAAAATTTTGGAATGTATTTATTTGTACCAACTACACAACATAAAAAAGTAACAACATCTTAACAAACTAAATAATTAAAATAATAAATAATGTTTTCAAAAATGTCGCCATTTTCGTGGAGGCATTTTACACAGCATTCCGTAATACGGTGACCTTACCGAGGGTCAATCGAATTGAAAGCGGCGATGACGGTGTCACATAACTCCCCAACGTTTCCAAAATTATAAACACCAAACACCTTATTTTTTAAGTCACTCCATAGATAAAAATCACAAGGCGTAAGATCCGGCAATCTTGGTGGTCACAATATTTTTGAATATAACCAAACCGCTGGGTTTTCACCAATTTTGTTCAACAGATGTGTACAGATGGGTAGGTCACTCGGTTTCACTAAATGTCATAGCACCATGCAATTTTCAGCAATTCTCGAAGTGTACAATATTCAGTTACTTCTATTATCTTATCGTATTAAAAACATGGTATGTGGCATACCAAATTATTCAGAAAGAAATGATGAATCCAAATATGTATAAAACCAATATGGCGTCCATAAGAAAAACAAGTTTCGTTTGTTTCTGACAAATCTATTGGCAAAAAAAAATTTAAACTGACTTAATCAGATTGTAGACAAAAAAGTGCCTTTATAAAGTCAAAACGCTTTTTTGATTGGATCACAAATAAAGAAGTTATGACAATAATTAAAAAATGAAATTTTTTGTTTTTTTCAAACTAGCATGAGAACCATTTGGAATTCAACTGTTTTCTAAACGGATTAAGAAAGAGCACATAAATATGCACTACTTTGCCCATTTAACCGACTTTCTATCTTAAATAATAACAAAACTACCCATACAATCCAACGTCCCGTGAGATACACTGCATATGATTCTCTCTACGTATTCCACGAATTGCCTATATTTTGCATCGAGCCGATTCATTTCTGTATTGAAGGTGAATAACATAGTTTCATATTTAAGGCCCGCTAAAATTTAGAAATACTTTTAAAAATAATATTTTTGCATAGCTTTGAAGATGAAGGCACTTTACTCTCATTTTCATCTTTGTGGAAACTCTAATATTGCCAAATATTGAGGTTTTTAGGGACGCCGAATCGAAACAAAACGATATTGCTGATAATTTAGCCGCAGGATTTAATGATGGCTTTTTTGTTATCTTTAAAACAATAACAATGAGAGGAATGGACAACAAGCAACGATATTTGCGAGTGTGTGCGACAAAAGAGGCTCGGCCAAATCGTAGACACGAGAAATTGTCTCAAAACACATTCCACGTTGGAGATGAAGGAATACTGTACGACCCTGGTATTAGGGATTGTAAATTTACAGAATTTACCGGTATTTTTATAATGTTATGAAAAACAATCCATGTTACTAACTAAAATAGTTTATTAAAATATTAAAAACGACTTGGAATAATATAATAATAATAATAGAAATCTAATATAAACATTTATGATTTCTCAACTTGTTTTAAAAAATAAGCTCGCAGTAAACTCCCGGCGCAGAAAATGGTATTTCGGAATTTACACTTGTTGGTCGGGTAGTCATCAGATAATCATTATACCTTTTGTATATATTTTCGTCTTCCCTTTTCTTCCTGAAAATAGGTCAGTTCTTTTTTAACTTCTTGATTCAAATGTAGAATTGTTTTTGTAGCAATTGTTCTTTTATCATGTCGAATCTCATGTCGAAAGAATTTGCATCATATTAAAATTTTCTATATCAAAATTACTTTTACTTCTTGCGATAATTCAGTAGTATCTATTTCGGTTTTACACAAAAGTTCAATTAATTCTACGATAATCTTTGAAACTGTCGTTTTGCTGGTTTTATTACAAATTCTGTAGCCTTCCTCATTTCAATCTTTCACATCAGCATCAGAAATAATATAGCAATATGTCAGAATAAGATATTCGTCTTTCTTTTATACGATATATCAAAGCACTACTAAGTGCATTGCTTAAAGATGTGTTTTGATTTGCTAGTTCGTCAAGCATGAATTTTAGTGTTACATCAGCAATATACAAATTAACATCTTCACCACAAAGTGTTCCAACAGCAACTGTTATCAGTTGTAACTCTAATATTACATCAGACAATAATTTAAGTTTATCATCGGTAAATTGAATACTTGATTTTATATCTATGAGATTCTTTCTAACACAATCCTTAATCTATAAGAAACGTTCCAACATATAACTAGCAAACTATTCCAGCGAGTTTGAGAGTCTAGTATCAACGCAAGTTCTTTACCAAACTCTTCTTTCACATGTTTTTGTAATATACATTTCATCGTTTTTTTTGTAGGGTTTTTGCGAGACAATTAATTTGTATGTTTTGAAAAGAATTCAAGTGGGAATCAGTTATTCTGTCTTTTTCTGTTTCTAAACCTTCGCCCTTATCTTCATCATATTCGTCGTTATCATCGTCATTGTCAATAGACTTAGGTGCCTCTTCATTTTCGCTGAAATTATGTTCATTATTGAGAAGTTTGCTTACAGCCAATTGTATTCCATGTGCAAGACATAGGTAATTAATTGATGATTCGCATTAGTCAAATGTATTGCTTTCTTCATTACCGAACCTCCATCTGCAGTCATTGGCACAATATTGACACAATATGTAATTGAATAAATGGAAAATTTAATACTAATATTGACTGTGGCATACCAGGGACACCAAGTAATATTGCAAATGAGTTCAATAACTATCTAATGAATATTGTACCTAATTTAATGGAAGGTCTTGGCAATGATGATTGCCTTAAAGTTCATGATAATATAAGAGAAAGTGTCTGTTCAATGTTCCTAATACCTTTCACTGACAGTGAAATAATTGAAATATCCAAAAAAAAGAAAAACAAATTTCGTAGTGGCATAGATGCAATTCGGATTCCGGAAGTCAAATCAGTTTTGTGTCATATATAACATATATAACAATTCTTTTCGATATGGTATCTTTCCAAAACAATTAAAATGGTCCTTGATTAAACCAATCTTTTTTCAAAAAAAAATTTAAGCGATGGTAAAACGGCTTAATAGATTTTTTCAATAAATGTAAATTATTTAATCCACCACAACACGGATATTTAAAAGGAAAATCGACAAACACTGCTATCTTTCAGTTCACTCAATCGCTGGTTGCTTTCCTAGAGAGCGGCTTGACAGTTGCCGGTGTCTGTGTTGATCTCTCGAAATCATATGATTGTTTGGATCACGACGGGTTGTTGAGAAAGTTGGAGAGATACGGTATCGGAAGCAAAACAGCAGATTGTGGCAGGTCCTATTTGTCAGGTCGAGGGAACATCTTATGTTACAAATACATGTGTTGGAATTCCACAGGGTAGCATTTTGGGACCTTACCTTTTTTTGATTTTCATAAACGACTTAAGTCTCATTATCGATACAGACACAGAAAACACGCCATCACCAACTTTGCAGACGACACAAATTTAGTAGTAGCCAGCAATCAAGCTAATGACTCGATAGAATTGCGCGGAAAACTTTTCAATAAAGCAGAGAATTGGTTCCATTCTAACAAATTAAGGATAAACGACGACAAAACAAGTGTACTAATATTCTATACCAGCAGTAGTAAAGATACCAGTAAAGATGCAATAAAAACTCTGTACTATGCTAACTTTGAATCCCTGATAAGATATGGGGTAATATTCTATGGTGTGAACCCAAGATCAGAGGCAATTTTCAAAACCCAAAAGAGGATCGTAAGGACAATGCTGGGCTCAAAATATAGGGAGACATGCAGGGGAAAATTCAAGCAGCAGAAAGTATTAACGTGGGATTTATTTGATGGAGTGTCTTTTGTTCCTCTTTAAACATTCAACGACAACAAACACAATACAAGAACATGAAATTACCAATATCCGATTCATAGGCTTTCTAAAACAGAGAAGAACCCTTCCTATATGTGTGTAAAAATTTTTAATCATCTTCCAGAGCACATAAAAAGAATAGAAGATTTTGTAATGTTCAAACGCGAAATAAGGCAATTGTTAGAGGCCTTAGAACCTTATAGTTTAGGAGAATATTTTAGTTAAGTTTATTATTGTTGTACAACGTTTTTGAACATTTTTCAGTTTGTATTGTGCTTTATTGAGAGATAGTGTGCGTTATATATGTTACGGTTAAAGTGATTAATGTGGTTTGTAATAATAATTACCGGCTATTATTCATAATAACCGCATATTTTGGTCAATGTGATTAGAAACACTTAAATAATCACATGGATCGGCTATTGTTAATAATTTCCTAACGGGCACGGTAAAAGTGATAAACACGTTACTTTTTACAAAAGATCTTTTGCATACAGTCTTCAAAGAAGTTAGCTAAGTTATTTTGTTTACTATGTAAGCTATTATATTTATTTACTCGACGCAAATCATCAGTACGGCTAGCCAACTGACCAAACTTACGAATAATACAAAACATTGATAATACAGAATGCTTTCTTTTGTCTCCCTTGTACTTTAGAAACTACTGGATATAGTTGGTAATATTTCGTATACACCCAAGGACGGCTCAATGACGAAAACATAAAAAAGAACATTTTATATAGAGTGTTCAAAAAAGTTAACCATTTTATTATCAATAACACCCATTTTTATATTTAATGCATGTAGGTAGTTTTCTGTAAATGTACAAGAAGGTATAATAATCATCTTTAGAGAATACCTGATGATTCTTTCCTTTTGTTGATTTAAGCGTCATAATTCGATCGTTAAAACGTGTCTTCATCATGTCTAAATGGTCAATTTTGTCCAAATTATTACACATGCAAGTTGTAACAGACAGAACACAACGTTCAACGTTCACATGACAGTTGACAACTACCTCGCAGTCGCTTGACAGGCGCCCGGTATTCCACCCAGTGCTGCCACCTTGAGCTCTGTTGAATTCGGTAGAGTCGTTAGTATAGTCGGTAGTGTAAAAAAAGCGGGATCAACGGAAATACAATTACTATGACTTTTGCAGTACTTTTTTTATTAAAAAAATACACAAACAAAGGAAGATGACGTCCTATTGTTACAAACTTTATCTTGCTTTATTTTTACTATATAAATGGCGTAATTGTTCTACTACCACAAAAAGAAATAAAGGTCTAGAAGGACTTTTGTATTCAAAATTAAATGTATTTTTTTAAATATAAAATTTGTATTAAAACGATAATAAATAATAAGTTACAAATAAAAACAATTTTTCCTGCCACGAATTGCAAAATACAGAAGCACTATGTACGTATGCACTGGCAGAATAATAAAGCCGAGTTTCTAATTTATTACTTACTTAGCTTTTAAGAATTGCGCAAATAAGCATGACCGAAAGAGTGACACACTCGTGCATGCAATTAGTATGGATTGGCATTTTTTAGTCTCGTTTTGATAATCTTCCTTATTTTAGTCATGAGTAGTAACTAAATAAGTTAGTTAGGACTAACGTCACTAAAGGCCCAACATTGAAAACCCAGTAAATAGATTCGTTGTGTGGCGATTATGTAGATACTAACATAATTCCAAATCTGAGGCTATTATATTGTAGCATCATTTTAATGCAATATCGAATTGAAATATATCACATTGACCACAGCAAGCTGGAAATTATTAATAATAGCCGGTTCATGTGCTAAATTCTTCACTTTAACCTCGCCACTTGGCTATTATTAATAATAACCAGTAATTATTAATAATGACCTATTTGTCACTATGATCGTAACATATCTATCTATCTATCAAATAGTAGCTTAAGAAATCCCAAACTCTTTTAGTTTACTTTCAATGAGAACTACACATCAGCAGGCACAGATCCATGAATCCGAGATAATCCAAGTTTCCAAAATTTTTTGCCACTTCTCTGGACATTAATGTTCATATATCGATAATTATTAATAGATGTCCATTCCTCTGATGTTAGGCTAAACGACTTGCTATTGGTGATATCTTGTTCACAATTATTATTATTTTGATTTCTTGTGGGGAGGGAGGCGGAACTATTTATAATGATGTTTTATATGTATTATTGATTTGTAAGAATGTGGGTTAATTAATAACTAATAAATAAATAAACTAAATTATATCTTTCGTTCACAATTCCCTGCTTAACTTTATCTGCAGACTGCAATACAATTTTTCGAATTGTTTTTGAAGATTTAGGAATGTCAGTGTAGCCCTTAGCGATTAATAACTTTTGCAAATCGTGTGATGAATTTTATAAACGGGATCCCATCTTGCGCGTTCATCCGCGCTACTACAGCAGGAAAATAATCATCAATTGATTTCTTGAAATATGAAGTAATTTTTGTTCGCGAATCAGTGTAAATAGATGAGTCATCAGCCTTTTCTGTTGTTATCTTTTAAATACATTATTTTATGTTAACTTTTGAGATGGTCATGTAAACCACTCGTACTTTCTTCGGCTGCTATTATTTTTTTAATACTGTTTACAAGTAGCTATATCGTTTTCTACTGTTCGAGTAAAATAATACCACACCGAATTTTTATCCATGGCTACAACAATATATAAACATTTATACTCGCATTAAAGTTTTATAAATGAATTTTCTACCTTCGATTTGTAATGTATCACACAATAAATCGTCTAACCCAGTGATGCCAAACCTGCGGCCCAACACCCTACGGTGCGGCCCGCGAGACCTTCGCAAGATTGTATTGTACAATATAGTCAAATTTGAAAAATATAAAATTTGTGTATGATGTGTACATTCTTTAATTATTAAGTTTGCAAAGTGTTTGGTGTATGGACACTACTTATTACTTATTAGGCAGCAGAACAGAAATAATTTTTATTTGGATATTCCTACATAACATCGAGGGATTCTTTAAATATAAAGAAAATAATTTAAGGGTGGAATTAATAAATACATTGTCCAAACTAAATTTTCGTGTAGCGGAATTTTATTCCCAATTATGAAACTAACGGTTTTTAATGAAACACTGTCCATTCGGTCGCGAATTTTTCCGCGTTTATTAGATATAAGAGTTGTTATGCAACTGCACCCATGAAATGTATAACACCATTTCAATCTTTTTCTTTATCCGAAAATTTTATTAGTAATAACCCAGAAACAACATGAACAGAATTCCCTAAAATTTTGTAGAATAAAAAAACTTTATTTTCTTGAAATATCTTCGTAAATATCATTTGAATGTGATTTTGAGACGTAACAATTGTTTTTTAGTCAAACGTGAAATGCGAATACGTTGTAAATATTCAAAAAAATAGTATTACATTGTTTTTACTTTATCATACGCAGTATGTAAAGTATTGTAATCGTGCCGAAAAAAAAAATTGAGATTTTAGCGGAAATACGTCTTTATGGGTCCCATGAACATTTTTGACCAAGGTACAAAAAAAATGTCTGTGTGTGTGTGTGTGTTTGTGTGTATGTATGTGTGTAAACGATTTTTGTGGCGACGATTCCGGAGAAACTACTAAAAGTATCGGGACGAAAGTTCATATTTAGAAGTTTTATGACCAAACTTAGAGCTGAAAAGCTTTTGGTTCAAAAGGGTCCAGAGGAACTGGTAGTTTATTCTAAGCCCTTTTCAAGGATTTTGCAAAAGAGCCGCCATTTCTGTAATTTCGTCAAAATAGTTAAATAATAAATTAAAGTAGAGGAAATTTTGAATAATTTATGCCTATGACTTTTTTTTGTAAAATTAATAGTTTAGCTACAAGAGCAAATTCTATTTGATCGAGATCGGTCGCATCTGCATTGATATGAAACTAAATAGTAGCCAGGATTTTGACAAATATTTTTTGTGCTGTCACACTCGAAAACAGCTGATTTCATCAGAGGTTGGAGAACCACTATGGAACGGTGCCGCTCTAGTGCAGCAAAGTACACAATACAAATTTCAAATAAAATAAGGTCACCAATTTGATTGTTTGTTAATAAGAAATATCAACCCGCCTTTATATCTAATTCTAAAAACAATAAGTTGAGAAAATTATAAATAAAGTATAGCGATGAGTGTAGTTTTATTTTAGTATGTTGGTAGGGATCTGTCATGAACAAATATAAATCTGTCAGAATTTGAATTAGGTTTTTAAGGTGTGTTTTCATTAGTGATAATGGCAGTGGTAGCAGACGCCATTATAGTATTTCCAATAGAAAAATGGTAGTGACTCATGTTTATGTACATGCAAACTAATATGTGTCATTATCACGATATGTAAGAAATACTCTAATTTCGTATTCTACCACCGCCATTAGCTACCATTACCTACCAAGTAGTATGTTTGTACGGATGGTAGATTCTCATGCAGTTAAACTATTAATTTTATATATTGTATGATAAAGTCATGTGCCTAGCCACATCAGATTTTTTTAATGTTCATAAAACATTGGATATACAGATTCTTAACTAAACTGGTCAAAAGAATTAGGGAATAATAAAAAAATTTTAAAAAATTTACGATTTTCTCCCCAACCATTTATCCGGTTTTGATGATTCTTTTATTCACTGGTACCCTAATTCTTCAGAAGAAGTACGGATGAAGAGTATTTATTTCGACTTTCTGTTTTGAGTATTGCCTCAACTTTGAAGCACTATATGGGGTTTTCCAGCTATAAGAATCTGGCAATAACTGGCATGAAACACTAATATTTCTGAACATGTTCTTCAATTCACGGTATTAACTTTGTTTTTATATGACATACAACAAGAACAGTAGGTAATAACAAAATGGCACGACTTCAAAGGCTAATTTTCTCTGGGACCGCTAACTGATTTTGATGATGCTTTTGTTCACATATGGGTTGATCCCACAGTTTTAAACATATACAGGGAGAAGGAATTATACATTTTTGACAACAAAACATTTAAAATTGTTCTTTTTTTTGTAAATGTCTTCGTAAATATCATTTGAATGGAAGTTTGAAATTAATAGCGGACTGTAGTAAAGTTTATAAGCTATTTTTTAACATTTTCGAAACAATATAAAAAATTATCATTATTTTGTAATGATCATGTAACTTTATAAATAGAACTTTTAGGTAATTCTGAATTTCAAATGAAAAATGATCAATAAAAAATTCTTAATATGATTTTTTCATTTATTCTGTTATCTCCAAACTTGTGTTCGCACGCGCACATGTAGATAAATGCAAAAGAATGATGTGACTCACAAAACATATCAAAACTTAACAGCCTAATCGAACACAGTATTAGCAACATGGTATAAAAACCATAATAAACCTGCTAGTTTAGATTTTCATATGTAATTTAAGCAAATGTTACTAAACTCCCTAGTTGCGGGTTTGTGGTATTTTTTTCTAACATACATTTTTCGAAATATTATTATTGCATTATAAAAACCGCGCTTCCAGAAAAAAATCTAGAAAAAATGTATTATTCTTTTTATTTTAAAATGAAAAATGCAAAAACTGTCAAAAGCTGTATTACCAGTTAATCACTTGAGTTTTTTTTGTTGTATGCGGCCCGCCGCAGTTCCGATCAGAATTTTGTGGCCCGCGCCCATAAATGAGTTTGCCACCACTGGTCTAACCTATCGATTATAATGGTACTATGCCGTGGTACTATGCACTCAAAGTTTGTAACTGCTATGCTATTGCACGTCACCCATAGCGAGGAAGGTTGTGACTTGTGAGGGTAAAAATCACGGGAAATCACCCAAGTTATTTTTAACAAGGGTACGGTTATTCCCCGAAATGTCGAGTTAAAATTGTGGGCGCAGGCAGCCGAACTAATACGTGCTAAAACTAAAACGTCATTTCTTAGCTAAATGGATAATTTTGCAATGTAAATGCCATATTCGGATTCAGCGTCATTCAAAACCCTTAGATACCATGTTTAAAAGGAGCTATGAGTGATTTCAGAGGAGGTAGTTATGCCATTATTTCACACACAAAAATCTGATGTGGCCAGGCACATGCCTTTATCATACCATATATAAAGTTAATAGTTTAGCTGCATGAGATTCTATTTGATCGAGATCGGCCATGTCTGCATTAAAATAAAACTACTAAAACTAGACAGATATTTTGATTATATTGACAGTAGGTATTGTCAAAACATCAGCGTTTGACACTACCTACTGTCATTAGAATCAAAATATCTGACAAATCTTGGCTAACTAAGATGCAGACACGACCGATCTCAATCAAATACAATTTGCTCATGCAGCTAAACTATTAATTTTACCAAAAAAATGTCGTAGACAAAAATTATTCAGAATTTCCTCTACATTAATTGATTATCTAATTATTTTTACGAAATTACAGAAATGGCAGATCATTTGTAAAATTTTAAAAAATATTAAGAGTAATTAAGGTTCCCTAGGACCTTTTTGAACCAAAAGCTTTTCAACTCTAAGTTTGATCATGAAATTTCTAAATATGAAGTTTCGTCCCGATGCCTTTAGTAGTTTCTCCGGAATCGTCGCCACAAAAATCTGGTACACACATACACACAGACACATACGCAGAGACATACACACACACACACACAGACATTTTTTGTACCTTGGTCAAAAATGATCAGGGGACCAAAAAGACCTATTTCCGCTAAAATCTCATTTTTTTCGGCACTATTACAGTACTTTATCATCCTGCGTGTGATAAAGTAAAAATTACGCAGACGCAGCGTTTTAGAGGAGTTTCAGTAAGTTGTTCAGGGCTAAAGGTATACAGGGTGTTCCCATATTCGCGCATACGGACAGTGACGGGTCGTTCTGCAGCCAAAACTGAACAGAAAGTTCTTTTAAGATTTTTCGATTAGACGAACACCGCTGTGCGTATAAACGTGCCGCCTGTCCCGCTTGATTACTACTAGCACCTAATGCCATCAGCATGTCGTAATACTCCCTATTAGAATAATTACCAGCCATTTGACTAATAATAGCTTGTTATGATAGACTACCACACGATTTGACACTTTAACATGTTTTGTTTGTTGAATGTTTGTCATTTTTTTCACCATGTTGACAGATTTTGTTTTTGAATCTGTATTTTTTTAAATCGTAATTAATTGAAAAGTATTGATCTGATCGAAAAATTATAAAGGAACTTTTTATTCAGTTTTTGTTATATATTGTCACCATACTGTCCGTATGCGCGAATATGGGAACACCCTGTATACCAATTTGCACTTTATTTTTTCAGGGTATTGATAAAATTTGGTCTTAAATGATCGAGCTCCAAGTAAACAAAATTATTAGTAATATACTGAAATAATTTAGACAAAATGACTTTAATTAAATCCTATGATATAGCAATCAACAGCTTCGCAAAAATATTGCAAAAACGCAATTAATTTTGTTCATTTTTGATGAATAGTTTAAGTAGGCCACACAAGGAACAGGCGAAGAAAGGACTGCAAAGAAATGTTGCTGCGGGAATTATGCCCAATGTCGGTGGCAAAATTGTCCCCCCTTGCTTCAAAAAAACACATTCCAGAACCTACCCAATGAAGAATTCAAACATCACCTGAGTCACTGCCAAGCCTTCCTCGAGCTAATTGCAAAGGAAAAGTAATTTAAATAGAATGTTGATTTATTTCAGTTTAAGTTTCGTGTTACCTACTTGTTTACCTTTCATTATTAAGTTACTTTTTCCTTTAATACATTTGATATTAGTTGATTGAATTACACCTTGTTGACTTAAAATTGCTTCCCTTGCTATTCTGAAAATTAAGCCATTTTCCTGCACGGATAATTTCCTCTAAATTATCTTCATTAGAATCCTCAATAATGAGGTTACCTCGTTTATCTGAACGATTCAGTTAGTCCAGTCAAGTTATATTGCTTTATTTATACCTTTTAAACAATATACAGGGTGTCCTACTTAAGAGTGTAACACCTTCATATCTTTTTATATTTGGTCCAATCTTTGTTTTTTTTTTCAAATATTGAACACATATTTCTCTATTTACTGCGAAAAACCTATTGGTTTGTTTATATGCAAAGCACCTTCTGTAGGCAAAAGTCAAGAAATCACTTTTATCGAAAAATTTTACTAGTAATAGTTGTTCAAAATTGCCCAAAACCACTAAATCCAAAATTTCATGAAAATTATCAAAGTGCTTTGTCGTATTTAAGTATTGTGTGAATAATAATGCTTACACTCGCTAATCTTATTATTTCCACCTTTTCGGCCAGTGTAAGCATTATTATTCAGACAATAATTAAATACGACAAAGCACTTTGACAGTTCAGGTTTTATTTCTAATAAAATTTCCACACCACACTTTTGTTGAGCGCAGCTAAAAACTTATTTTTTAAAATTAAAATTATTTTTGAAGAAAAGTTCAATATTTTTTAATTTTCATGAAATTTTGGGTTTAGGATTCACCTAAAGAAATCTATGGGTTCGAAATTAAAATAAGAACAATAACACGCTTTAAAGTTTGACAAGTTTGACACTTTTTTTAGTTACGACCGTTAGATGGGCATTTAGTTACTAGCATTGGCATTCTGGTAATAAGATTTCTATGCTTCAAATCCGAAGTTAGAAACTAAAAAGAAAACACAACAAAGTGGCGGTTCAAATACGGCGGACGAAATTTCTAAAAATACTATTTAGCTGATATGTAGTAATTGGTGGTTTCTGCGTTCACTAATTTCAAATTCGACGAAAGAAACGAAAAAAAAAATGGCAAATCAAATATTGAGGAGATGTCTGAAAACATTTTCTATTTTGATGAAAATTAGTAATTATTATATTTTAAATTAATTTAATTTCATCGCCAAAATTTAAAAAAGAGAAAACACCGGATCATATATGACAGTAGAGATTTGTACAAATATTTTCATTCATTCTGGGCCCTCTCGGGGCCCAGCTTTGACGCCACTGGATTTTTTTAGCAAACATTTTATAAAAAATAAAATATGTTTTTACGCTTATGTATCTTTTCATAATACATTTCCAACGGGAACCTTTTCAATATCAAAGACACATGTTAAAAATTCAATTTTTAAGAAGTTCTAATTTGTTAAATCGGAAAGTCTATCTTATATCCCATAACCACCACATCATCTGCGAAGCATAGATCCGACACCTTGATCTCTTTTCTTTTGATCCATTTTGTTCCACCTTGTCAAAGATATCACTACAATATGTAGGTACTAATCAGTACGATTTTTTCAGATAAACTACTCAACAGCGAATTTGTCGACTCAAATAGAATCATCAATTGAAAATACAATGAAGGAGAAAGACGCGAAGAACCAAGTTGGGAAGCACCAACTTCCCACTGTCGTCATGCCTACAAATACGAGGACAACAGTGAGACCGACGATATCCAGAAGACTGTCGCTTGGGGAGCCACTTTTGAATCGAGTATCACCAACTGGACCAACCCAAAACCAGCCTCTCAGTGCACCAATCTTAACCCAAAGGGAACATGTCCAACCCCAACTGGTGGAACGGCCAGAATCGTCGGTAGTCGTCGATATTCAATTACCGAAGACATCGGTACAAAGGAATCAGATCAGAGGTCCAACTATCCAAAATTTCCAAAACCAATTCACTGGATATCCTTATCCGAATATGAACCACCGACCAAGGTATCCTTTACCAGTAGTCCCGCAACCAAATTTTATGGACTACTATAGAGGGAATATCAACCATATGGAGAAAAGGACGGTCCAGAGCAACATGGAACAACTCAACCATTTGCACCACCAATTGATGGAAAACAGTAGGAACCAGTTGAGGCAATCCCATGAAAGGTATCCACCATTCAATCCAAGAGCTCCTCCTGCATATACGGATGTCGCTCATAGGCAAGAACCTACCAATCAACAGCAATACCAGAGTCAGAATCCTCAGAATCCGTTCATGGCCCATGCTAATCAGAACTTTGATAGGAGAAGGATACCACACACTGTAGTGAGCCCGCAAGCCTCAATGCTACCCCCGAACATAAGTCCCTCGATACCACAAGCCCAAGATAGTCACGACCATGATATACCAGAAGAGAAAATTGAAGAGACCAAGTTGAATATCTATGAAGCGATGGAACGCGAATGCGCTAAGGTTCTGAACAATTTTTATCAAGTGATGGACACAATACGGGATAGTGAGCGGTCTAGGAAGAATAATAGTAGTTCTAGGGCGTATTTCTTCCTGGCGATGAATAAGATTTCCTCGAAGATTGGTGAGATTGAAAGCTTTTTGAACAAATGTAACGAATTTGCGGAAAAGAGCAAGTCAAACCATGATGAGCATCATATCTTCTATTCTCTCTTGGATTGTATGAAGGATTTTACAGCTAGGATAAGAACCATGGTCAGCAAGGCAAGGAACAACACTGATAGAAAGAAAAATGCACCATTGATAAGCGCTGTTGAGGAGAACTTCTATAAAAATGTTTTCTATAGAATGTTCGATTACATAACTTCGAATGCATCCCCAAAGAACGACAGCAAGGATAATAATAAGTCACAGGAAACATCACCAGCCAGTGATGATAACTTATCGACCATCAACTGCATTATATTCAAGCAACAAGAATCTAATACCAGGAATATGATTGTTATGCCATTAGTTGGCCAATGTCCCAATAGATGTTGCTCCTCATCTTGCCCAAACCATCAGTGTCTCGAAAATGATAATCCCGATGAAGAAAAAACTGAATCTCAATCAAATCAAGCCGTAAAACCAAAGGAAGATCAAGCCGAGAAACCTAAAGTTACCACTGAGAAACCAAAAACTATAGAAGACCCTGTTTTGGAGAGAATCGAAAGAGAACTCGAACTTATGGACAAAGACAAGAAGCAAAGTGGTGGAGAAACGAAAGATGACGAACCGGTTGACGATAAGGCTGAAACTCTCAAGCAAATTCAAGAGATTGAAGCCAAGCAGAAGCCAAAATATAAAATATCGGAGATTTTGTGCATCGAAATTGATTCTGAGTGCGATTCATCTGATGAGAAGGTGGAAATCAAGAAAGAACCCCCCGAAGAAGATAGCATCCTAAAACGTAAACTAGAAGAATCCGAAAACTTCGAAATAGCCAAAAAAGTTAAATTAGAAGTTGGCTGTGAAAAAGTTGCGCAAACATTGAACGATGAAGTTATAATAATTGACGACAATGATACTTTGGACGATTCCGTCGAGATAAGTGAGAAGCCCTTAGAGGAAAACCTTTGGAAAACGCCTCCAACCTTCAAGATGCAGTTTCCTAATACTGTTATTAGCAAAAATCCGGATATTCCAACCGGTAATGAAGAAATCTTGGTTGTCGATAAAGGGAATGGACGACATAACCAACAAAGGAGGAACTCCTTGTATACAGAAAGAGCATCATCGTTGAATATGCATCGCAACAATGCCCCAGGTAATTTTTTTATGTTTTATTATGTCAGATCGGTACTAAAACCCAACATGTACTCACACATTGTGTTTGTAGATGGATTCTTTTTAGATTAAGTCGATTAAGAAGAATTATCACAGCATAACTTAATACTACTAATTTGTGGCAGTAAGCCGGTAAGTTGTTCGTTGTTGACTAATTCTGGAAACCGGTTGCACTAACACATTTATTCTTTAGAATAGAAAAGAAAGCCAGTCATTATTATGTTCTAAGTTTAATTTTGTAAATTTAGGAACATCAGTGAGCCACAGACATTTTTAATCAAAACGATTGACTCGTCATTTTGATAGCCTTTTCCTCGTCGATTACAAATCTGAAAACCTGATACCTGATATGTGATAACACTATTCAATTTCAGCAGAAAATGACTGAGTTCGTGACAAAAATACTAGCAGGAAGGTCTCAGGTCATGTAGAACAGTCCGTAGATGTAGTGTGATGTGTTTCCTACTCGATAATGTCATTTGTTATAAACCAAACATCTAAAAAAAACGTGCTTTTCTCCGTTTAACTCTTGTAAAAACTGAACCGATGGAACAATCTTGATGCTTGCAACAGACGAATTGTAGAGAATGAAAAGCCGAAAAAAGTGAACCCTGCAAAGACTCGATTGAAGTAATATTAACGGAGGAAATTTGGAAAAAACGGAAAAATCTGCGTTTTCTGCAAAAATTCATACCTCCGCCATTTTCAAACTAGTAGCGGAAGCTTTTCGCGTGAGAGCAGCGATAGATGGGTACTTTGAGTGTGGACAACCCAGGCGTTGTCCGATGATTAGTTTTTGCACAATTGCGATTTGAATATTTTTATGCAATATGTTTCGGCAAGACTGGATGCGTCGGAGGTGGTCCGATTTTAATATTTTTACGTGTTTCGAAAGTAGAAGTATTGTGCTACAAAACACCTATTCTGATTTTGTGTTAAAATGTTGCGAAATAGGTGAAAAATGCTTGCAAACATGATCGAAAACTGCTACGTGCTCCAAACCGGTCAAGTAGTGGGGGTAGGCGGTCGACGCGGGAAAGCGCGTATCTATAGTAATACAAGCGCGCTGCAAGCTTCCCCGCGTCTGCCTCCTACCCGCACTACTCGACCGCGTTGGAACGCGCGGCAGTTTTCGGTCATGTTTGTAAGCATTTTTCACCTATATCGCAACATTTTAACGCAAAATCAGAATAGACGTTTTGTAGCACAATACTTCTGCTTCCGAAATGCGTAAAAAATCAAATCGGACCACCTGCGACGCATCCAGACTCGCCGAACCATATTGCATAAAAAATTCAAATCGCAATTGTGCAAAAACTGATCATAGGACAACGCCTACGTTCACGCGAAAAGCCTCAGCTTCAACTTTGAAAATGGCGGAGTAATAAACGAACGGTAATTTTTCCATTTTTTTCGAATTTCCTCGTTTAATATTTCAATCGAGTCCGTGCAGGGTTCATTTTTTTCGTCTTTTTCATTCTCTGCAATTCGTCAGCATCATGATTGCTCCAACGGTTCAGTATTTACAAGCGAAAAACAAAGAAACTCACTATTTTTTGATTTTTTTTTGTTTATAACTAATTAAGAAATGATATATGCGAGTAGGAAACACATCACAATACATCTACGAACTGTTCCACGTGACCTGCGACCGTCGGCTTCCTGCTAGTGTTTTTGTCACGAACGCAGTCATTTTCTGCTCTATTGCCTGGTCTACTAGTACTTTCTCCGGAACTGTCGCCACAAAAATATACGGAGCTTGTCCTATAGCGCCAATGTCTCGGTTAAAACGGAGATATGTATTTTGTCTATCGATGTGGTGCACGGGATCAAACTGCGCATGCGTGGCCACTAGTTATTAGGACTGTCGACAGATGGCGCTATTGTATCTTAAAGTGCGCGGTCGGTATTACCGCGGCCGTTAGCCGGTAATATTCGGCATCACTAACGCCAAACCACTGACAGCCCATAGATAACCTTATACATGTGGCAACTGGTGGCAGCACTGTGGCAGTCTATGGATCCAATCCCATGTTGGTAACAGCAGCAACATTATATCATTTTGTATTTATATGATATTATCAAAATACACGAGCGATCTCGATCATTAGAATCTCATGCAGCTAAACTATTAATTTTATATATTGTATGATAAAGTCATGTGCCTGGCCACATCAGATGTTTAAGTAGTTAATCGAAAATTGATTTTTCCATGCAACAAAATAAACCTACACAGGTTCATACAATCGATGTAAAAATGCAATTATCCCCACAACAGAAGATTTCCACAAAAGTATGTGAAATACTCTGCAGGTGTTTTGGTGGAAAATGTTGCGGAGTTTTGGCATTTGGCATGATCCTAAGTATGACACCAACTTTGCAACCTCAGCAGACAGCCGTTCGCGCTGCGAATTTGAAAAAAGTGCGCCTAAAAACAGTTTTGCGCATATAACTCAATTTTAGCAGGTTTTAGAGAAAAGGTTTTGTTATTGATAGTTTGAGAGGATGATATTTCCTATAAAATAACTTGGCGAGTTTGGGTTTACGAAGAAAACGCACCGCCCAACATGAGGTAAACCTCATGGGTGGTGTAATTCGCAAAGTATGAGTCTGATGCAAAAATATGTAAGTAATTTTGTAGCAAATTTTATCCTCTCATATTTTCAACAGATACTTTTTCTTTAAAATCTACAAGAATAGAGTTACAGCTGTATACAAACAATTTGAGTTGGAAATAGGCATGCAGAAGAATACATTAGATAAAATAGAAATAAAAAAATACTTTACTATACACTATATTAATCTGTTATCTTATCTATCACCATTATCTGCAGGCAGTCGCCATTAATAATATAATCGCACTGATATCACTCAAACAAATCAACAAGTTAAATCTGATTTCATCGTATCACTGTACAGTGTACATGTTGGGTTGGTTTATTCAACCATCAGCAACACAATTTATTAACCCCTGAAAATATGACAAAACTCCAAAAATATTTAACATTGCCTCTTTGTTTTCAGATACAACTCGCGACCTAAAAAAGTCTTTTAGTACACCGCCAGATCTTACTTACCCAAATACAACAGCAACATTTACAAATACCACAACAAATAACAACGTTCCAACTCCAGGTGTTTTAAATTTATCGAATACTGTTAAGGAAAATTCAAATACCGTAGTGAGAAACCTTGAACCAATATCCCATCAAAATCATCAGTCAACGGCACACAAGAGCCCTATTTTGATCAAGAAACTCGTAAATATTACCGAAAATCAAACTACGCCGCCCATGGCACCACAAGAAGAGGCCACGTCACCGAGAATTCCAGTTTTTCCAAAACTGGGAAGCATCTATGATGAATCTGTCAAAACGGATGGTTTTGTCTCGCAGATTATAAAAGAACAAATCATCTGTTTGTCGAAGAAAGAGGCACTGGAACCTTTGGAATATGTGAAGGAAGTGGAGACCCTCCAGAAAATTCGAACTCTGCCAGACGAATTTAAGGAGTTTTACGTTTATATAACGAAAGTGCAGATTCTGCATAAGCACAACCCCATAGCTTTTAGGTTATTCTTGGAGCTGTTGAACCAAGGTGGCTTAATTGACTATCACAAGAAGTTTAGTGAGTACGTTACTAGGAAACGGATTATCAATAAGTCGATTGGCAATATGAACAAAGGAAAATCTCGAAGAAATTCAATAAAAAATAAATAGAATTGATATTATATTAACTAAAGTTCTGAGTCTTGTATCATCGTCACGATTTGTTCACGTAGTTTGATTGAATACTGAAAGACAACCCACGCACGCAATTCATTTTGATATTTTATTAAATAGAAATACCTAACTTAATGTACGTTTACAAGAAACTTCTAATGTGAAAGATATCTAAGATAATGGAGAAAAAGCTCTTATACTAAGCTAGTGTAAAATCAACCGAGTGAATTATAAGCACGATGTGCGAGATGATTTATCTATTGTTTTTGTTATCACTAATCACTATCATTCACGTATCACTATTCTTATCACTCTTCTTTGATTCTTTGTCTCTTCAAATTGTTGCAATGGCAGTTGTGTTTTCTAACTCATACAACAGTTATGTGAATGTATAGAAAACGAAAAATAAATACCGATTACTCAATTTGAAGATGATAAATAATCTGTAAGATAACATAATGTTAATACTTCCACCACCATGTTGTAGAACATAAGTTTGAGCGTAAACGTACCTTTATGATATGCAGTTAAATATACATTAGGGTGTGTCTAATGTTTTCAAAATATATAAAAAATAGTCAAGAAACACTTTTTCAAAATGTTATACAGGCTGTATTAAAGAAAAACGGAACAAGCCATAACGTCGTGTTAAACGTAAACGTAAAGTTAAGAAAAACGAATTAAATTACCAATGTATTTAAAAAAAATAAAAGTACACGTTTTATTTTTTAGCAACAATAAAGTTGCTAACCATGATAAAATAATTAATTAAATAAACAAGACAACCAATGTATTGGTGAGTGTAGATGTCAGAATATTTCACACATTTCCATTTCCATTACATACTAAATTTGTAGAAAAT
Organism: Melinopterus prodromus; assembly: GCA_964023965.1. Classification (NCBI taxonomy): domain Eukaryota; kingdom Metazoa; phylum Arthropoda; class Insecta; order Coleoptera; family Scarabaeidae; genus Melinopterus; species Melinopterus prodromus. Next base: position 32,622,476 of record OZ030396.1, read on the forward strand.
ACAATAATCGAAGCTGTATACAAAGCTGTAATACAATAATCGCTTTTTATTTTTTAGAAAAATCATAAAACTGATAAAGATTTTTTTTTGTTGGCCAGGTTAGCTTATGCTTATCTACAGTGTGTTACATTTTAAGATGATACATCCAAAATTTTTTACTTAAAAAGCAAAAAGAGTTATTTTTATCAAATATGAAGGCCAGTCGGATGCACCTTTTTGTGAAAGTAGTCTCTTTAAAGTAAAAGGGTGGCCAAGTATGATTAAAATAGCAAGTAGTGGTTCAACTAAAGTCATGTCAGTTACTTAAAATAAGATAACATAAGTAAAAAGGTTTATTCGTTATTCTTCATTTTGACAGTCAGTAGCAACAACTAATTTTTCTTTTAAATTATCGAAAGGTAATATTCGAAATTGTGATTCCGATCACTGATCAAAGTGAGCATGTAACATTTTTAAAAGATGTCGCTTGAAAAAAGGTATTTTGAAAACAAAATCGAAGCATTATACATTGTTAAGTAAGCAGTTCTTTCTTTAGCGAATTTCAGTATTGTAGTACTACTTACCCATATACATGATGGTTCATTAGCAGTGACTAACTTTGGCAGATATATAATCAACAAAAAATATGTTCATGGCTTGTAACTACAAAATATATCGGTTTATGGTCATACCTATTTTTGCTTGGAATCACCTTTTATCTGTCAGAGTTTGTCAATGAGCCAATAAGTTACGCTTTGGCCTGTATACTGTCTATGAATTAGGTTTGTCGTTAAGCGTACGTCAAACGAAAAGTATATGAAGTGTCGCTTTAAGACATGATATCAATAATGACTTATTAGTATATGATTATCTAATTTTGCAAACTGATTTATCTTCCGTATTTGGGTTGTTCCCATTCTAATATATGCGTCGTTTGCTCAAAATTGATTTAAATTGTAACATTTCTGTGATGTGTAAAGCATATTCACGAATAATTGTGTGAATACAAGTTTGTATATTATGTAATTAACTTAGTTAATTATGAGAGTGATTGTTAATACAATAAGTTCTAAGACTTGCTTGCAAGAAACGGTTGTCCACAATCTCAACCTAAATTTATATAGTGTTTATATAGACAATCTCACGTATAGGTAACTCACAATATTCATATTTCTATTGCATTGTTGGTTGTGTATATATGAAATTTGTTTGTCTAGAAAAGTGGTTGCTATGTTAAGCTTCCAAGCAGATATAATTTAGTTAGAGATTGATGACGGACGCCGCGAAGGAGTTGGTTAGATTGTGCTCTCTAAACAAAGCATTTTTAACTTATATCGTTAAATTATTGTTCATTCTCCCATCTCATTATGTTTACGGGCACAAAGGTAATGTAAAAGACTTAACCCTCGGTTAATACACCGAGCCACGTTTAGCTTGTTAACTATTTTGTATTCTGATCTTACCTATAATAAAGGAAAAAATATGTTTTGGACATTTTTCATAATCCTTTCTCTTCTATCAATTTGCTCGAAATGCCAGCTGAATATGTCACAGGCATCACAGACGGACTCACAGTTATTCTCAAGTAACAAACTAATGCAACATATTTCACTACTAGAGGTGGGAGTGCAGTTTGTCATCAACAAGAATATCTCCCACTACGAAGATATCAAAATTGATGCAGAAGAGTTTCAAGTGACAACTGCAAGAGCCAAAACCTTTAATGGAATGATTACAACAGCAGCCAATTACACTCTCCGCCAAGACACAACATAAAAGCACAACAATATATAAACCTCTTGACTAACTTCACAGGAAAACTAATTCTGGGAGGAGATTTTAATGCTAAACGCGTCTTCTGGGGATCACGTTTAACTACCACAAAAGGAAGAGAGCTTTACCAAGCCACGAAACAGTATAAATGTGAAGTTCGTTATACAGGTAAACCCACTTACTGGCCCACGGACACAAATAAGATCCCAGACCTAATAGATCTATAGAAATAAATATATGTGCTGGAATACATTCAAACTCAGTCTGGAGAATAGAATAAATATACACGTACCAATCAAGAATATCCCACAATTAGAAGATGAAACTCTTGGATTAATGACAGATATACAAATATCCGCTTGGGAAGCCACGCCTGTCATTCCAAGAAAGGTGAAAGGTAATAATTACCCAAAGGAAGTAAGGGAGATAGTCATGGAATAAAGGAAAACGAGAAAACGTTGGCAGGTAACCAGGGACCCAGCAATCAAAACTAAATTAAATTAGCAAACTCAGGAATTACGCAGAACGATTCAAGAGATTAAGCAACAGTCAATAAACAAAAGCTTACGAGAAATGACAAGTGACGTAAGCACAGATTATTCTCTCTGGAAGGCGACTAAAGGGCTTAAGAAACCAATCACCCAAATTCCACCTATAAAAAAACCGGAACAAAAAATGCACCTGTTTTGATCTGATAACAGGTGAGATTTTAAAAGAATTGCCTAAAAAAGCCATAGTAAAGACAACTAACCTCTGCAAAGCAGCATTTAAGCTTAAATATATGCCATCTGTTTGGAAAACTGCGGAGGTAGTGATGATTCCCAAGCCAGGGAAACCACCAAGTGAAGCATCCTCCTACAGGCCAATTTCTTTACTGCCCACATTCTCAAAACTGTTTGAAAAGCTACTTGCAAAACGACTGAAGCCAATCTTAGATGAATAAAACAGCATACCCACTCATCAGTTTGGATTCAGAAACAAACATTCCACAATTGATCAGGTGCACAGAATAACAATGATCATAGAAAGAATTTTAGAAGAAAAAAGTATGCTCCTCCCTCCATATTCCTGGGTGCGGCAAAAGCCTTCGACAAAGTTTGGCTCGAAGGTCTACTCTATACGCTGGATTGACTACTACCCTTCGAGTATAGCAAACTATTAGGATCATATCTTTCTTACAGATACGTCCGCATAAAGCAACATAATGAGTACTCAACCCTCAAATGTATTAAATCTGGAGTATCACAAGGTAGTGTACTTGGTCCAATTCTTTACCTTCTATATACACATGATCTTCCGCAAGCAGATGGTGTTACCGTTGCCAAGTTTGCTGAAGATACAAATGTTGAAGGAGCAACACTAAAACTGCAGAATGCTGTCAACGATATTAGTGATTGGATGGTACGATAGCTAATTACATTGAACGAAATCAAATCCGTTCACATAAACTTTATCAACAAGCGAATACGATACGTTCCAGTTCCAATAAATATCACCACCGTACGTACCTACTCGAACACGGCAATATACCTCGGTATGACGCTAGACACCAAGCTCCGCTGGAAAGCACATGTTAAAAAGAATCGAGAAGAATTGGGCATAAGATACAAAAAATGTACTGGCTTATTGGTAGGAAGTCCTCTTGGTCGACATATAATAAACTCCTACTATACAAGCAGATACTTAAACCTGTGTGGACCTATGGTGTCCAATTGTGGGGCTGCGCTAAGCCAAGCAACATCATCATCATTCAACGCTTCCAAAATAAGGTGCTAAGAAATATCGTGGGTGCACTGTGGTATATAAGAAACAGAAATATCCACAGGTATCTTGAAATGGAATTAGTAACGAACGAAATTGGAAAGTTTGCAGAGAATCATCAGCACAGACTTCTCCAGCACACGAATGTCGAGGCAATCCAGCTTCTTGACGATTGTGACAGTGTGCGAAGACTCAAAAGAACCAAACCTTTTGAGTTGGTGAAGTGAAGTTAAAAAAGCAGAGCACAGTGTTATGTGAGTGACAGCTGATAGGTGAACAAAGCAGAGCCACGTTCAGTGTGTGAAGTTTAAAGCATCAGCATCCAAATTAAATTTAAGTTACACCAATGGGGACCTCTTAATATCGAACACTTTTTATACGTAGCAATTTAGGTTATATTAATATAGCTAGATAGTCGTCATTAGACTAGGTGTTATACACAAGTACCTGTGGGGTACTGTTACTTAATAAAAAGAACAAATTTCAGCATCTCGGATTTAGAATTTTTATAATTTGGCCGGTACAGGTTATTTATGCACTAAAACATTTTGATATATTTTTGTTTCCTTATTCACCACTCAATACTTCGCCCATCCTTGTTCCATATATTATTTGGCCACCTTTGCAGCAAGCCCATGCCATTCGAGGAGCTGTCAGAGAGACAGCAATATCTCCAGTTTTCGTCAATACTATCACACCTGAGAAATTTATTTTAGTTAGGAAATGTCAAAGTATACCACGTATTTACCTGCGGTTTCTTTGAAACGCCTATGCATATCTATAAGGCAATCCGTTGCTGCGTCCATCGGATGTATATTGTAACTGAGTTCGTTCAATATGTTGTATGTAAGACACACCTTAACACATGTCTCTCCATGGCCTAATAGAAGGAAGAAAGCTTTAGAAGGTGGTAACTTTTAAATTGTTAAGTAAAACTACAATATCAAGGTGTTATGCCCATTACATGGCCCCAGCGCAATACCACCGGTTAATTTAATTAGAAGAGGACTAAGATATTTTGGAAGTAAAACTTCTTACTGGACGGTGTGAAAGCGGTTTCTAACGAAACAATGTAAACAAACGTCTGGTTACTGAGGTAAATGTTTATCAGCACAAGGCCGCACTCTTTAGCGCTGTGGAGACCGCTGTGGAAGAACTTATCTCGAGGTGGACCGACGTCGACGGTTTGAAATTTAATAAAATTTTCTGTTTACAAGGTAGGCTAATTGTGGAAACTAAGGTAACAGATTGAATGAAATACACGATGTTTGCTTGAGCAATAGATAATATATTCACCATACCACTTTTGTAATCAATTTTCAGCATTATGAATAGTTATTTACGGTGTTTTGAAAATATTTTTGGTTAGGTGTTAGGTTTGTGGTAAACTTAAATATTAGTTCTATAATTGCTGTGTACGTAGATTGTGTAAACTAGCATCCAATACACACTCGGGTTTTGAAATAATTTTTTCTAATTTGCGTCCATTATAAACTCATGACGAAACCGCTTTCGGTGTCGAACTAGTTTTTAGTAACTTTTAGTTTTCAAGGATTAGTGATAGTGATGCTAAGCATCAAATAATACGGACTGGTGGTCAATTCTTAGCCTAGCGTGACTTTACGAATGCGGGAACGCGCGTATGGCCTTGGAGGCAATCAGTTCGAACCGTATTCTATGGGCAGTATCGGCAGTGCAGTGTCCTTTACTATCGTTAAAGTACGTGCGTTATGTTTCTGTACTCTAACGCACGTACTCTACCGGTTTTCTTGTTGATCTTTCCCCTGTTAAAAGCCAGGGGGTGCAAGTGCACCCCCTTGCGTCTCTCTGCGGGCGCCCATGTCTGTGGGGTGGAGTCCCGGACCACATACATGTCATGGGGCCGCATATTCCTCTAGGCGGCCCTGCAAACATTAATTAAAAAATAAAAGAAAATACATTAGTTATTTCATTGTTTGGTCGCCGACTGGTCTTTAGCTCGGACACCCTCATAGATATTGGTTTGTTCTTGCTATAAAGTTTTTTTTTCATAAATTTGACTGTTTTCGGCAGGTTAAAGAACCACGATAATATCACTGGTAAAAAACATTTAGGCAAGTTTGCATTTCGATGGCTAAATTGTCGTCAGTAAAGTACAGGAAGAACTCGGCCGTGATACCATGGGTAAGTCTACATATTATTTTTGTAATAACTCTCTGGGTGAATCTTGCTTGCTTAGTTTTCAATTCAAGTCGCAACACATGCCTGATTGCCACATATTACACAGAGAACAAATTACCTGTTGATGATACAGCCCCCGTGGTGTTATCAGCATAGGTTCCGGCACCAGCAGCACCTGTATCACCGCACCGTCCACGAAGTTTGTTGTTCAACCCACCCGTTGATGTTCCAGCCGCAAGATTGCCCTCCAAATCCAAAGCGCAACATCCGACGGTTCCAGTTTCCAGCGCACCAAAACCAGCACTAGCCTCCATCAGTTTCTGAGCTGCAGGACTGACCAAAGCCCCAGGCGGTAAGATCTTCATGCCGTGCTCGTTTGCAAATTGTAGAGCTCCGTTTCCGGTTAGGAGACAATGCGAGGACTTTTCCATGACGAGACGAGCCAAGCTTGAATGCCACGTAGAAGAGAAAACAATGATTATAGTGCTCATTAAATATTAATAAGATCTCGGAAAACCAGCAAGAACTGGTGGATTGTTTTATCAAATTCTAAATATGTATTTGAAAAAAGTATTTATTTGATATTCTTCCTTGATAGTCTATTCTTCCTATTTGCACAATTCGTCACTTGCTGTGATGTGTAGTCAGCACCTAAACCATTAGGTAGCCGAAACTAAGACCCTAAGGGAACAAGCTCCGAGAATAATATTGGAGGTTCATAGCAAATACCCAGTAAGCCGCGCCCGTTACCCAAGATGGCTGTTAAATTTATACATGCAACAAGAAATAGTTTGTTGGATTAGCCGTTTGCTTTATTGGACTGTCTTGTCATCAATGTAATCAATAATTATTTACAGCTACGCTGACCAGGGAGTCTCGTAATCTTTTTGAGCGAATGAGAGACTTCTTGAATGGTGAGGTGAGACGGAGTGGGGATATCAGCAGTCGCCCTCTGTTTGGTACGTGTTGGTACGTATCTATGAGCAACTTTGTTTGTCGCTAAGAACAATAACGCACGCGCCACGCGCATACGTTCCTAACACAGGGCAACCGCCGATATCACCACTCCGTCTCACATAACCACTAGCATTCGCTTCAAAAAGACGACGAGAGTAGACTCCCTGGACGATTCCAAAAAAGAGCTACGCTACGCTGAGAAATACAGTATTTCAACAATACAATACTGCGAAAATATACCTTACATAGTGTAAGTAAATCGACTTACGAAATGGGGTGAGCAATATTCTTTACTACAAAAACACCTCCATAGTTCATGTCTTTGCCGTGGACAATCGAAGCATCCATTTCAACTTCTCCTGTGTCTGTCAAAACGGATCCATAACCTTAAATAATCGTCCAATGTAAGGCCGACATCCACATTCAAAGTACAAAGCAGTGAACTGCACATACTACGTATAACTGGAACGGACCCGCGCTTTATATTGGCTGGCGAGAAGTTTTGCAGGCGCAAGCAAAAGAGACAGAGCGGTACCGTGGGCCATGTGTCACTGTCTGACTACCGTAGGTAGATAGCGGAAGGCAGTAGTGTTTCGCTTTTTTATTTTATTCCGGTTTGTCCTAGAAACCTCAAAATGGTCTCATAGTAAACGTAAATCTCTGTATTTTTACGTGAAATTGCAAACATTTGTTCCCAGATGTTTTTGACGCATTTACAACGATCTTTAAGTGGGTGCGAACGGCTTCATATAATACAAACGTAAAAAACGCAATAACCTGACAAGATATGCAGCTTTTGAAAACGCCTATTCGCTTATCACAAACAAACAAAAATTATTAGCCTAGGCTTTTGCCTAGGCAAAAGCTATTTGCCATGGCAAATAGACATTGAGTCTGCTTTTATATGTTTAAAGCTACTTGCCTAGGCACATGTATTTGCCCAAGCAGTTGTTAAGCAAATAGCATTTTGTTGTCGCTAAAATACATTCTGTACGGGTAGCGAAGTCCGTAGAGTCATCAATTAATGGGGGTATCTCGTCCTTCCTCTGTGTCGGTTATGCTCATTTGAATAACAACAACTCTTTGACGACAGGCATTGCCATACACATTGCAGCAATATTTTTTTTTTATTTTTTTCTGTGCCGATTTGATTCATACGGGAAAAAAATAATGACGTATGCGAATGGTTTTAGCGAGCAGAGTGTAACCGCAATCGCAAGTGACAGTGCGCATAGCAGCATACTGTCACATACTGTTGGTTTTTCAAATTATGTGAGGTTATGTGATTGCTGACAGCGTTGTTAAGTTCATCTCCATTTCTTATCACAACAGTAGGCACTTGGTTCAGCTACTGTGTTTGGAACATCATAGTAACCTCTGCAGCATATCGGTGTGCCATTATGAAGACATGCAAACTTTTTAACACACCATATGTTCACTGAGTTGTACATTTGATTCGCATGATATCCGTATGCAAAATAGGAGTTAGGTGATATCATCATCTGCATTGATGCGTAAAATCGGCCTTTTTCAAGGATTTAGCAAATGAGCCGCCATTTCTGTAATTTCGTCAAAATAGTTAAATAATAAATTAAAGTAGAGGAAATTTTGAATAATTTATGCCTATGACATTTTTTGGTGTAATTAATAGTTTAGCTGCAAGAGAAAATTCTATTTGATCGAGATCGGTCGCATCTGCATTGATATGAAACTACATAGTAGCCAGAATTTTGACAAATATTTGTTTGTGCTGTCACACTCGATAACAGCTGATTTCATCAGAGGTTAGAGAACCGCTATGGAACGTTGCTGCTCTAGTGCGGCACAGTACAAATTTAAAATAAAATAAGATCAACAATTTGATTGTTTGTTGATAAGAAATATCAACCCGTTGTTATATCTAATTCTAAAAACTATAAATTGAGAAAATTGTAAATAAAGTATAGCGATGAATGTAGTTTTATTTTAGTAAGTTGGTACGGATGTGACAATACAGTGTCATGAACAAATATAAATCTGTCAGAATTTGAAATAGCTTTTTAATCTTGACGTTTCGTCAAAGTGGTACCAACCTAACATTTTCTATACAGAAATATAACAATTTTTTAGATAATATTTTTTTAAATACATTTTTCTCAAAAGGCTACTCAAAAAACGTTGATGTCACTCCTGCCTAAAACTAGATAGCGCGACTCGCTCACATGCGACGGCGACGCTCCGCCTTCGGTGACGTGCCGCATCACCGCTCGTCACGCTATTCCGTACTTTCTGCACTTGTGACATAAATAACTATTACTTTAATGACGTAATGTAGGTAGTGTCAAATGCTGATGCTTTGACAATACCTACAATTTATCTCAATAAAATAGATTCTCATGCAGCTAAACTATTGACATTATATATTGTATGATAAAGTCATGTGCCTGGCCACATCAGATTTTTTCGTTTTTACTTTATGGGTACCCTGAACATTTTTGACCAAGGTACAAAAAAATGTCTGTGTGTGTGTATGTGTGTGTGTATGTGTGTGTGTACCCGATTTTTGTTGAGACGATTCCGGAGAAACTACTAAAGGTATCGGGCCGAATGCTCATATTTAGAAGTTTCATGACTAAACTTAGAGCTGAAAAGCTTTTGGTTCAATAGGGTCCAAAGGAACTGGCTGTTTCCTCTAAGCATTATTCAACAATTTTGCAAATGCGCTGCCATTTCTGTAATTTCGTCAAAATAGTTAAATAATAAATTAAAGTAGAGGAAATTTTTAATAATTTATGCCTATGATATTTTTTGCTAAAATTAATAGTTTAGGTTAATAATATGGTGATATACAGGCGGGATGTAAATTTTAAATAAATCAAAAATTACAGCCACATCCTGGATTTGAACCAGGGACCTTTGCGTTTCTAGCACAATGCTCTCCCATCTGAGCTAATGAGGCCTATGACATTTGTTAGATATAATTGTTTTTTTTAATTGTTAATTGCTAGAAACGCAAAGGTCCCTGGTTCAAATCCAGGATGTGGCTGTAATTTTTGATTTATTTAAAATTTACATCCCGACTGTATATCACCATATTATTAACCTATAATATTAATTTGACAATATGTCGTTAAACATTTTCATTTTTAATAGTTTAGCTTCAAGAGCAAATTCTATTTGATCGAGATCGGTCGCATCTGCATTGATATGAAACTACATAGTAGCCTGGATTTGACAAATATATTTGTGCTCTCACCACAGAAATGTCTATGGCTATCACACTCGAAAACAGCTGATTTCATCAGGGGTTGGAGAATCGCTATGGAACGTTGCCGCTCTAGTGCGGCAAAGTACAAAATACAAAATTCAAATAAAATAAGATTACCAATTTGATTGTTTGTTGATAAGAAATATCAACCCGTTGTTATATCTAATTGTAAAAACGATAAATTGAGAAAATTGTAAATAAAGTATAGCGATGAGTGTAGTTATATTTTAGTATGTTGGTACGGATGTGACATCTACAGTGACATGAACTAATATAAATCTGTCAGAATTTGAATTACCTTTTTAAACTTGACGTTTCGTAGAAGTGGTATCAACCTAACATTACCTATACAGAAATATAACCATTTTTGATTTTTTTTAAATACGTATTTCTCAAAAAGCAACGGAAAAAAACGTTGATGTCACTCCTGCCGAAAACTATATAGCGCGACTCGCTCACATGCGACGGCGTCGGTGAAGCGCCGCATCACCGCTCGTCGCGCTATTCCGGACTTTCGGCACTTGTGAGATAAATAACTATTATTCTGATGACAGTAGGTAGTGTCAAATGCTGATGCTTTGACAATACCTACTATTGATACTATTGACTATCAAAATATCTGTCAAATCCCGGCTAACTAGTTTAATTTTAATGCAGATACGATTTATCTCAATCAAATAGATTCTCATGCAGCTAAACTATTAATTTTATATTTTGTATGATAAAGTCATGTGCCTGGCCACATCAGATTTTTTGCTTGTAAAAACTGAACCGATGGATTGCTTTTAACAGCCGAATTGTAGAGAATGAAACAACGAACAAAATAAACCCTACACGGATCGCATTAAAATTAACGGAGGAAATTCGGAAAACCCGGAAAAAATCTGCGTTGTTTCAAAAATTCATAACACCATTTTCAAGGTAGTAGCGCAGGCTTTTCGCGACAAAGTAGTAATTGATGGGTACTTTGAGTGTGCGCAACCCAGGCGATCTCCGATCATTAGTTTTTGCACAATTCGGTATTCAACGTGAATCGTGATAGAACATCCTTGACTACGGTATGTATAGAGTTTCGGCACTGGTTTCCGAAGTTTCGTAAAATCATGATATATTCCTTAACGGACAAATTTTCGTCTAAAGCTAATGGAAACTTGTTCCTTCACAGAAATGTCGGCGGTTTCATCTATGATGATAGAGTAAAATTCTGACGATTTGATTTAGTTGAAAAGAACCCTTTGGACACTTTTTGCGATGAGCGAAATCATTTCATTAAAAATATCGTGCGAGTCATGAGTGTTGAGTCTATGTTGTCGCCGCGCTGACTGTTAAGTACTGGATGTGTGCGCGTAAAATATTTTTAGGAAATACAAAAGTTTGTGTTTATGAGGAAAATGTTCTGCCATACTTGCACTTGCAGGCTCGCATTAGAATTTTCAATGTGTGCTCTGCACCCATTGGACTGTTTCAATGGGTGCTTGCGCCCCGATGCACCCATGTAGTCGGCGCCCATGCGGCATGTGCTACTGATCTTACCCATTCATATTATAGTTTTAAATGTTTTTAACTGTTACAAGCCGCTCAAATTTGATCAGGCCGTGTACCAACCGTTGAAGAGCCAACTGGTGGAAGACAAGCAGATGTGTGGTATTAGGGATGTGCTAGTCTGAGTCTATAAATCCCAAAATTTTACCGCAATTAAAATCAGGGTCATCCTCAAAAAACGAGATAGCGGTTTCCACTGCATCTGTTACGCATCCTGTCAAAAGCATTGCATCATAAGCCAATTTTGCCGCTTGTTTGCAACCACAGATCTTCTTATTGGCTTTTTCGTCATTATAAGCTCCACAACCTCCATGAACTATCACGACAGCTTCTTTTGAGGAGTACCTTGAAAAACATGTATTGGTACATGTTTTTTGTTGATTATAAACGTAGAACTTACCTTAACGAGAGAGTTTTTAATGGAGAACAGAATAGAATCAAACTTCTCTTGAGGAAGTTCATGATGAATAAAACAGAATCTCACAAAATCAACGTTTCTCAAGATTTTTGAGCATGACGTTTCAACCGTGACAGAACATTTTCTGACACTGATCGGCCATCATCCAACATCCAAAATGTTAGTGAAATTATTATCACATTTTAGACGACCCAATACTAGAATACTCAGATATTATACCATCATCAAAAAGTCCCAAGGGTTTGCTTTTTATATTGGAAATGTTTGCACCTATATTAGCAATTTTGAATTGTTTCTTTATTGCAGAGTTGATGATATATTGTTTGTCCATGGCGGAGCCTCAAACTTTGAGGATGAACTAAAAGAGGCGAAGATGACTGGTGTTAAGGAGGCTGTCAGGGAAGCATTCGATGTACTTCAAAACACCGGAAATGTCCTGGATTCTGTTGAAAAGGCTGTACGTATTATGGAGGATAATGAGGTTTTTAATGCAGGTTTGTAATTTCCCATTGAACAAATGTAATGTAATAAATAAAGAACAATGTAAACCAATTATACAAAATAGTTTTTCGTTGTTGGTTAATGTCATGGAGCGTTTTGTTTTAGGTCGAGGTTCTGTGCTGAATGAAGATGGTCACGTCGAAATGGACGCCTGTATAATGCTTGGCTCAGACTTGAGTGCTGGCGGAGTGACAGCTCTTAAAGACGTGAGAAATCCAATAGAGTAACTATACCTTCCTGTATTCAAACTGGTTTAAATATCGATATATGGATGAAAAACCTTATAGCTTCACTTAGCTTTTCTTGTGGTACTATTTGCCTGTGTTTTCAAGAGTGTATAATGTGTTTATGGCACTTTATTATTATTATTTTCAATGGGTCTTGTTTATGTCTCATTTTTTTTAATTGAAACTACCATTGTACTGTAATGTTATCTTCATTAAGCCATATTAGTCCACGTTGTTGATTTTTTTAAGTATATACACCGTAATAAACTTTGTAAAAACTGTTATCTGGCACACCAGAAAAAACCTACAGCCGTTAATAGTGTGCTAACTTTTTAATTTAACAAATAAGTTTTTTGGCAATTCACTTTTATAAGGGGTCAGTCCATCTGAAATGGTCCAGAAAAATATAAGTTGGTCGCTTGACCATTTTAAAAAAAATCATTTTTTTTATTGAATTTGCCTATCTTCTGGAAGTCCAAAACCTTTTTATTTTTTTATTATTTTATTCAGTTCAGAAATGACGTTGGTTTTGACATTGGTATGTGTTTGCGTTAAACGAAATAACTTTGTTTGAAATTGTTATAGAGAGTTGAAATAAAAACCACGCGATTAAGCACATTCCAAGCTATCTGTTAGGTTTATAATGCACAGAGTTTACGCTTATTTTCTGTTTAAAAAAATATCTTAGTTTACCTACGATAGTCCATTAGGATGCGTTTTCATGATTTTTTTAGACATGAAGGGGTTACTTAATTTGTCCATTCAATATTTTTTTAGTTATAACCTTGTATGCAAAGGGCTTATAATAAAATAATAGCTTTCTTACTCCTTCTGCCAATTGATTACAAGCTATTGAAATTTAAGAAATTCTTATTTTTACGATGTTTAATGTCAAATATCTCTGATGGGACCAGGACAAAAATCTGAAACTTTCAAAGTTAATTCATCTTTTTATAAGGTTTAATAATAAATAAAAACATTCTTGTGTATTGCACTGTGTTTGGAATAACAGCCCCTTAAAATAAGAGCAAAATCACATGACGCTAAAACTGATTTAATTAAAAATTCTGAGTAAATACAAAACAAAGCATATATTCATAACAATTATGACATTTTTTACAAAAGAGACTTATAAAACTAAGTGATGTTCATACGTTTCTGAAGTTGATATGATGTAACATCTTGTTACACCATCTTTTGGTTGAGAAGAGAATTTGTGAAAACTTCTAGTTCCTTTTATCTGTTTAGATCTCTGAACTCTATCATAAAGGTGGTTTTGTGTTCTGAAACATATTCTTTGACACTAACATGTAGTTTATCCCTGGTAAGTGTCCATTACAAAAGGAGAACATATCTTCTACATTAAGGATTTCGCTATTAAGTGACCTATGTAAAGTTAGCCCCAGCCCCCTCTTATGGGAATTTACGTGTATAGAAAAAGTCTAATTACTCGAGTGCCCTTTTAGATATTGCAATGAAATTAACACTGTTCGAACGAGCTTTCTTCGGCCAATCTAAAAATGGAAAAGTCCGATCCGAAATATGTAAATTAGGGCCCGTAATTAATTAATAACTGATTTGGTGACACGGAATATTTGCAAAAATCGGGATATTCAATGGGCTGTATCTCGTTAACCCTTTGTTCAATCTTATTAAAACCAACACCATTCGATTCCCCGCTTCTTCGACTATAGAAATCTCAAAAAGTCCGATCGCAATTAGATACGTTTGAGGTATTATGCGTGGGCGAAGGTCGGCATGTTTTGCGACAGCTTACGTTGTTAAACCGGACGGCCGTCTTCCAGCCCCCTCATATGGGAATTTACGTGTATAGAAAAACTCTTATTACTCGAGTACCCTCAGCGATACCGCAACGAAACAAACACTGTTCGAACGAGAGTTCTTCGGCCAATCTAAAAGTGGATAAGTCCGATCCGAAATATGTAAATTAGTTTCCGTAATTAATTAATAACTGATTAGGTGACACGGAATATTTGCAAAAATCAGGATATTCAATGGGCTGTATCTCGTTAACCGTTTGTTCAATCTTAATAAAACCAACACCATTCGATTTCCCTCTTCTTAGACTATAGGAATGTCAAAAAGTCCGATCACAAATAGTTGAGTTTGCGCCATTATGCGTGGGCGAAGGTCGGCGTGTTGTGGGACAGTTTGTGTTGTCAACTCCGGTCGGGACTGTAAGCTAGAACGTGCTTGGTATAGAAGTGTTTACGATAGAACCCGAACGATGCCGACCCTATGATCGAATTCTATCGTACAGACTGGTTCTCCCTAGATTTGAATTGACTGAAAAGGGCGCGCTACCGATGTAAACAAAACAAACCAAAGACATCATACCAAACATAAGCCCAAATTGTTTTTATTATACGTACGTCGATAAACGTCTTTATATATTTAAATAGTATCTAGGTAAGAGCTCCAAAACTTATTTTATTTCTGTCTACCTCGAAAACCTAAAATGTATATAAATTTTCTCTGTTGAATTGTAGGTTAATTCCTTGTCAGTTATACTGTGATTCAACAGAAACATTAGCATAAAGAGAGAAGTTCTAATCCGAATTTGATGATCTTTTGTTCACATGTAGGCTAAATAGTTGGTGGGAGAATACTGTGGTAGAAATGAACTTCCACGTAGAGATGAGTTCTGGGCGACCTTCCAAGTCGGCTTTCATCCGGATAGTTGGTTGGTAGAGTGCTATATTTACTGCCCTTTTCTAGCCTGATGTAAGCACAGAGGGTTAGTATGAGTAAAGTACTGAAGATAGTCAGCGCAGAGTAGTGTAGATATCAATCAGCAGTGTGCGGTGGAGAAGAAATAGTTGGTGGCAAATTGACCTTATCAAAGATAGCTAGTTTCACATTATATTGCTCAAAACTGAAATTTGAATGAAAATTTGTACCACATTGCTGATACTGCAATTTAAATAAAAGTTCTTGATTGTAATTTTGAAAATCCACAAGTGATCTTTTTGTGTTTTTTTTTTTTTTTATTTATTTGATGCATTTTTTTTGTTATTTGTGTTTATGTTTATGTACTCACCTTTCTTTTGCCAACAAACAATTAGTATACAATGATATGGAAGTTTATATAAATGATGATCGACAGTAATATATTAATAATTTTATTGAAATTGGATTTTATTAATAATGTTAATAGTGTATAATTCAGCGTTATGACAATAAAAACCTTACAATAATCATGGAATTTAATAAGTAATACATCCAACATATTGTTACAGAGGTACAGCAGTACATTGTACAATTAATTTACAAACTTCAAGAAATTCACCTATAAAAAAAGTTAATGAGTTTCCACATCACCTTAGTATTTATTACCCTGGCTATAAACAAAATATCACAACAAAGGCGTCCACAAAGCATTGTTGTCTGTTTGCCTGTAACGGATAACCTAAAAACAAAAAATGTTTTAATGTTGGTTAGACAATGAATAGTCAAGCCTTGACAAATCATAGTAAGTAGAAAAATCAATACACAGTCACACACTTACTCAGACAAAAACTGACTTCAGACGTGCTTCAGACTATCTGCCAAACGTCCTTAGCTTTGTGACCTTCAATTCCATTTGATATAAAACCAGTCTTCTTTAAACTTCAATATTCTCACTTTTAATAGTATAATTACAATAATAAAATAGGTACAAATACGTAAACACTTCCTAACCACCTTTCTCATGTATTAAATAGCAGCAATTGCCAACCCACAAAAATAAAAATCACCGCAATTCTGTCGTCAGAGATCGGGGACCTCCGAAGTCACCCGATCCAACCCGAGTCATTCCTCGTTATCTTTCTAGCATAAAAGCATTCGCTCCTAGACTACCCACTCTGCACTCGTCAACTCGACGTGACCGCACGTGCCGTCTTCGAGGCCCCCCTCTTAGCTCTTAGCCTTGTCTTGTCGTTTGGTTTAGGTTAGTTTCGTCTCAACTCTCGACTGAATAGGTTCTGTCTACTTCGCCGCTGTGTTGCTTACTACTCTTGTTCCTGAATTTTGAGTTTAGGTTATTGTTAAAATTAAGTACTTTTGATTTTTTTTTATTTAATTTTGGACTCGTTGGAGTATTCCGAGGTCTATTAGTGTTAGTATTTGCTTACTACTTTGGTTCCTGCATTTTTAGTTTAGGTTATTGTTAGAATTAAGTACCTTTGATTTTTTTGGTTTAATTTTGGTCTCGTTGGAGTATTCCGAGGTCTATTAGTTTTTGTACAGTATATGTTTTTGTAGCATCATAGGTCTTGTAATGGTAGGTTAATTTAGGATTTGTTATTTCGTTGAGGTGTTTATTTCTCTATTATTGTTTCTTGCTAGTTTATCGTGTACGTTTCGCATAGTTTTTTGGTTTGTTATTGCTTCCGTTGCGCTTTTTATCGTCTCTATTCGAATATTTTAGTTGGATAGGTTACTTTTCAACATGCCGAATAAGGTAAAGGAGTATCAAGATGTTATTGAGCTATTCCGGGCTGCTAACTTGTATACAATACAACAATTACATGAATTGCATCATTCCTCCGAGTTAATCTTCTCCGCAGCTGAATTGCTATACAGTTCAACCGATTATGAAAGTCGACGAAATGCGGTAAAATGTATAAATCGTCCTACATTTTGCAAGCAGTTTGATTTACTAAATTTGTCAAATAACACCGTAAAAGACGTGAGTACAGATGAAGTTGTCGTTCCTACGCCCGTCAAAATGGCAATTTCCAAAAATCACGACCAGGCATCCAAAATTCAGCCACAAGGAACTTATAATCTTATTAATTTGAACGTAGGAAAATGTAGTAATTTTCAGAAAGATTGTAATATCTTTGAAGGAAAATTTGAATTAACTAGAAAGGATATAAATTTGTATAAGAATGCAAAAACAGCTTATGACAAGTCCATGTTCAACACAATTCTTAAAGAAAAGATGAAAACAATAAACACTACGTGTACGATATGTATACGCCGTACTAAAGTAGGGCGTCGTGACATGGTTGTACATTGCTATTGTACTTATCAGGGCTGCAAAATTTTTAAATTGAATGTTGAGCAAATAGATAATAAAAGATACAACGTAATAGTTTACAGCACATCAAAATATTATTACCATGGAACACCAAAAACAAGACAAGTTCGAGGCATTGAACGTACAATTATTGGAGAACAATTACGTAGTACGACAACATTAAATTATAAATTAAAGACAATAAAAGAACAACCGTCTGCATTAATTTCCGTAAAAAACTATGGAAACATCAAATCAGATAGCGTTCTAAGAAAAATTAAACAAGAGCATTTAATTTCCCAAGACCGTGCCTCTGATGATTTTCTTGATGTGTACTTAATGGCGAAAGATCATCCGGAATACATACATTCGGTTACACATCCATTCGCTGTAATAGTCCAAAGCAAAGAACAAATAGGTTGTTTAAAATTAGCAACCATTCAAAAAGATTTGCCATCATTATTTTTAGATGCCACAGGTAGCGTCATAAGAAAAGTTGCGAATAAACAAGTGCTTTATTATTGTGGAGTGATCAATCTTGCAAACAATAGAGTATTTCCCATAACAGAAATGATCTCCATCAGACAAGATCAAACAACTATTTCTACCTGGCTTCTACATTTTAAACGATTTTGTGTACAAAATTGGAAATGGCCGGCATTTTCACAAGTCACAACTGATCATAGTTTCGCACTTATTAATGCGGTATGTATAGGATTTAATGAGATGTCCTTAACTACATATATCCAATCTGATTACGATCTCATGACCAATAGCGAGCATAAATCTACAACAGTACCTATCCGATTATGCTGTGCACATGTAATTAAAAATATATTTCATACGGTAAATGATTGTTACAAATCAACCGACACCCGAAACATTTTGAAGAAGGTTTTGGCAACATTATTTAACGTCACAGATATTGAGGATGTTGACAAAACGATTGCCTTACTAACAGTTGCCACTTGTACAAAATACAAGTGTGAAATGGTAGATGTAGCAATTGAGCAATTGAATAAAATAACCAATAACATCGTCGATTGGCAAGGAGAATTCAATTACGACATGGACGAGAATAATATTACGACCAAAATAGGGGTGAATTCTGTATTGCCACGGTATAAATCTTCTCCTTTTTATATCCGCTTTAACACCATTGTTGAATTGAGGAAGACTAAAACTGAAAGTGTATCGGTTGGAGAAATTTACAAGTTCCATAGCAAGTTAATGGATAGTCTTTTAATCTATTATCTTCCCTATATAAACATGTGGGGATCAGTTGTCCATTCATCAAGATCGAGTAATGCTAGTGTTGAAGGTTTTTTTGGTATCCTTAAAAATAAAGTACTTCAAGGTAAATTGTTTATGAAACCATCACGATTTTTAAGGCAGGTACGAGGTTATGTACTTGGTACACAGAGAATTACTACATAATATACCAAAACCTTTCAAAAAAGACAAAATCTAAAAATCCCTGCTGATGACGAAGAAAACATGGAAACCTGGCGTAAACACAAAAAACAAAAACAATCATATTTAAAAGCGAAATATAATAAGAAAATGCTGAGAACTGCAGAACCAGTAAAAACCTCTCGAAATTATATTGTCAGTTTATTTCAAAAGAACAAACTCTATTTTGAGAGTTGGCAATGTTTGACATTTTCTGCCAATCCTTTAGATATGTACCTAGACAATTTTACAATTGATTTTATATTCAAAATATTTGCATATAAGTTTGCAAATCCTAAAGTGCATACATTAGAATGTTACCAGGCATTAAATGTATATAATGGTGGTCAACAACCTTATCAAATAGGATCGGCAGAAACTTGCTTGTTTCCATTGAATATAAATAATAATCATTGGGTACTGATTGTTGCAAATTTATATACCCATACATTCATGGTGCTGGATCCACTAACAAATAATCCTTCCACATCCACATATTTAGATAGAATGCAACATTTCTTAAAATCAGCTGCTTTTCCGCACCCATTTGTGACATTCAAATGCAAAAATATTTCATACCCAATTTAACGCCATTCCTATAACTGTGGTGTTTACGTAATTCATTACGCCGAATGTATTTTTAAAGAAAATTCGATGGCAACGAACTTTATACCAGCTTCCTATAGAGCATATATAAAAGACACCATACTAAGTTATTCTGAACTCACAGTTAATTCATGTATATACTGCGGAGAAGGTGGAATGGAGCCTACACATGAATGCAGTAAATGCAACAGGCGATGTCATCAAGTTTGTTATGGCAACTCAACAAAATATTTTGTGTGTGATTTTTGTGGCACAACTTAAAAGACAATCATTAACAGACTTTATCCATCCATCTGGATTTTGGCATAAAAATCCAATAAAAATGCATTAATCAGACAAAATAAATAATAAAATAAAAGTAAATGTGGCTTTTCCACAGTTACCAGGTTCAAGTGACCGAGTCGAATATTTGCGCTCTACGAAAAAGTCTTAAAATCTTCTTACCAAATTTCTTCTGGGCGTACGATGACAATACCTGTTTTGTCCAATATGACGTTCTTATTGCTATAGTCCACATCAGCTTTTATTTTTAAGCAGAACGATTTTTTTATACATATTCGTATACATATTCATATAAATGTACTTTCAGATAGGACTTTTCCACTATAAGATTCGAACGGACTTTTTGACATTCAGAATTTTATCCCGATTTTTTCACATATTCCATGTCACCTAATCAGTTATTAATTAATTACAGACACTAATTTACATATTTCGGATCGGACTTTTCCACTTTTAGATTGGCCGAAGAACGCTCGTTTGAACAGTGTTAGTTTCATTGCGATATCCCAAAGGGCACTCGAGTAATTAGACTTTTTCTATACACGTAAATTCCCATAAGAGGGGGCTGGAAGACGGCCGCCCGGGTTAACAACGCAAGCTGTCGCAAAACACGCCGACCTTCACCCACGCATACTACCTCAAACCTATGTAATTGCGATCGGACTTTTCGCCATTCCTATAGTCTAGTAAAAGGGGAATTGAATGGTGTTGGTTTTATTAAGATTGAACAAAGGGTTAACGAGATACAGCCCATTGAATATCCCGATTTTCGCAAATATTCCGTGTCACCTAATCAGTTATTAATTAATTACGGAGCCTAATTTTCATATTTCGGATCGGACTTTTCCATTTTTAGATTGGCCGAAGAAAGCTCGTTCGAACAGTATTAGTTTCGTTGCGGTATCTCTAAGGGTACTCGAGTAATTAGAGTTTTTCTATACACGTAAATTCCCATAAGAGGGGGCTGGAAGACGGCCGCCCGGGTTAACAACGCAATCTGTCGCAAAGCACGCCGACCTTCACCCACGCATACTACCTCAAACCTATGTAATTGCGATCGGACTTTTCGATATTCCTATAGTCTAATAAAAGGGAAATCGAATGGTGTTGGTTTTATTAAGATTGAACAAAGGGTTAACGAGATACAGCCCATTGAATATCCAGATTTTCGCAAATATTCCGTGTCACCTAATCAGTTATTAATTAATTACGGGCCCTAATTTTCATATTTCGGATCGGACTTTTCAATTTTTAGATTGGCCGAAGAAAGCTCGTTCGAACAGTATTAGTTTCGTTGCGGTATCTCTAAGGGTACTCGAGTAATTAGAGTTTTTCTATACACGCAAATTCCCATAAGAGGGGGCTGGAAGACGGCCGCCCGGGTTAACAACGCAATCTGTCGCAAAGCACGCCGACCTTCACCCACGCATACTACCTCAAACCTATGTAATTGCGATCGGACTTTTCGACATTCCTATAGTCTAATAAAAGGGGAATCGAATGGTGTTGGTTTTATTAAGATTGAACAAAGGGTTAACGAGATACAGCCCATTGAATATCCCGATTTTCGCAAATATTCCGTGTCACCTAATCAGTTATTAATTAATTACGGGCCCTAATTTTCATATTTCGGATCGGACTTTTCAATTTTTAGATTGGCCGAAGAAAGCTCGTTCGAACAGTATTAGTTTCGTTGCGATATCTCTAAGGGTACTCGAGTAATTAGAGTTTTTCTATACACGTTAATTTCCGTAAGAGGGGGCTGGGGGCTAACTTCACATAGGTTATTAAGTGCTCTTTGAAGACTGGCTTTAGCCACTAGTCGCTTCGTTGTCCCCCTATACCGTCGCATACCATCGCATGCGTTTCTTTCCATGTGCACATCCAAAAAAATGCCATTCTGCATCTAACCCAACATCGTTTTTATGATACGATAAGTTTGCAAAGTTCTTTTTGCTCTTGTATTGACTTGCTGCACCACCAGAGAAATATATATGTTTTGATATGCTTGACCGATTTTGTTTTATATAATGAGTTAAATGTTTCTGAAAACAGTCACATATAACTTGTTTCTGGCTCAGCTCATTAGTTAGCCTGTTAGAACAGGCTCACAACTATGGGAGCTGTGGGGACAGTCCAGTAGTGGCCAACATTAACATATTGAAAACATCTAAGCCTACTGGAACTGTTTATTTATTTACATTATATTTTTATAGAAGCAGTAATATAACATATTCTTACTGATATTATATGTATATTATTATTTAGAAATATGTGTGTTGTACAATTAAGTAACTATTCTATTATAATTATTTTAAGCTGAATAAAGTTAATAACATTGTAATAAAATCTAATAAATTTAAATACTTGTGCTTTTCCAACTTCAGGACGGAATTATCGTATTTATTAGTAAGCGCTGATTAACGTTTTTCCCCATGTTTGAGGGCATGTTACTCCAAACACGGTGCAATACACAAGAAAGTTTTTATTTATTATTAAACCTTATAAAAAGGTAAATTAATTATAAAAGTTTTTGATTTTATGTCCTGGTCCCATCAGAGATATTTTACATTAAATATCGCAAAAATGAGGAATTTTCAAATTTGAATAGCGTGTTATCAATAGGGGGAAGGAGTAAGAAAGCTATTTTTATTACAAGGCCTATGTATACAAGGTTATAACTAAAAATTATTGAATGGTCATGTAAAAAAAAAATCATGAAAACGGCAATCATAAAACTCCTAATAAGCTATTGTAAGTAAACTTTAGGATATTTAACAGGTAGCTTGAAATCTGCTTAATAGTGTGGTTTTTATTACAACACTCTAGGACCATGCAAAACAAAAAATATTCAGTTTAATGCAAACGCATACCAATGTCAAAAATGTCGGATTCGCTGACACAAAACTGGGCGCCATTTCTGAACGGAGTAAAATAATTTAAAAAGAGAAATGGTTTTGTACTGCCAGAACATAGGCAAATTAATTTAAAAAATATTTTTTTCTGAAATGGTCAAGCGACCACCTCTGGACCACTTCAGATGGATTGACCCTAAGTACAGTGCACGCCGCTTAATGTGCTGACATCGAGACTCGGAGCTTTTTCTTTATTTGTTGAAGCAGGCAATAATTCTATAGTATCTTCGTCCACTTCCTGTTGTTCACATTCGGTATGGGAGATTGAAAACATGACAGATTCACAAATTTCATCTTGTGTAGGACGCTCCGCGGTAGTTACGTTATCGTTAATTGCCAACCACGCTTCAAACTCCTGTGCGGTCATATCAGGCAGATAAGAAATCTTTTGCAATATCTTCTGTCAAGAAGCCACAGTATCTAAAACAATTTTTATTAGATGTGCTGGACACTTGCTCCCACGACATGGCAATAAGGTGTAATGCATCAAGCAAGTTTGTTTTCTTTGCTAATTCATTCGCGCTCAAACCATTCGCATCATCCATATTCTCCAAAATTGTAGCACCCATGTTGTTGCGATAATATACTTTTAGGGTTCTGATAATGCCTTGATCACACGGCTGTATTGTAGAAGTCGTGTTAGCCGTTTAAAATATTAATTCCTTAAACGAATGACCGCTCGATTCACAAAAACAAACACAGCTTATTTGATTTTACCGCCTCGGTTCTTCGCCGCGCGTTTATTATTTAGCTTATTCGTTGCTCAACGCACGAAAAAGTGATAACATAATCCGATGTGATGATTCCTATGTGGTAATATACGGCCGGCCCGTTTTTGACAAAAGTGATAGCAATAACCGATTGATAACATTAACCGTGATTACAATAAGCGGCGTGCACTGTATTTCGAAGTTCCATTAAGATTTTGTCCGTAGGGTTGCTAGGAAAGTCATGGACAAATCATCGTACGTCGTCTTAGGCGGCGAAGGTGCATTCCTATTCGCAAAAAACATCGGCTTGGAATTGGCAATGCCCGGAGGCCTTGTGACCAAACGTGCCAGGAAGCGCCACAAGAACAATACCATCTTTGATCAGAAAGAACTGGGCACTGTTGGCGCCATAGGACTATGCAAACACGGACATACTGCGGCTGCGACTTCTTCCGGCGGATTAAACAGGAAGAAGGCGGGCAGAGTTGGTCACGCATGCCGACCCGGCTGTGGTATCATGGCGGACGACATTCTTGGTGCAATCGCAGCAACAGGTTGACTGTACCGTAGACTTTACCTATACAAAAAAGAGGGCTTTAGAGGCAATCTGAAAATAAGCATATTTCGATCCTTTGGTGGTATCCGTCAATAATAGTAGATTCTTACAAGGATTGCTCAAGCCCTATCTTCCAATGTTAACAGCGCTATGACGTCACATGCGTTCATTGTCAAATGGTCACTTTGCCGTTAAAACTCCTCCGGAGTGGGGGAAGTAGTCCCATATCCTAGCGCATAATATGTGACCTGGTCTACGAAAAAGGGGTTTATGTGTGAAGAAGTCGATTTTGAGGTTTTGAGTGATTCGAATAGAGAAAAGTCCCCTCTTTCTAACGAATCCAAGCTCAGCTTGGTAGCTTTCTTAACGGCCGAGTTATTCGTATTTGAAGTTAGAGTACACTCAATAAAAACATTATTATTATTTTAGCTATTTTTTTTGTAGGTACTGAGTAAAATAAATTAACCTCTCTAATTTTTCGTCTTCTTGGTGTCTTTAGCATCTCCTTTTTCACTCCGCTTCTTTTTATGATTTGTTTGGTCAGTTTTAGCCTGTGATGTACCAACATGAGGCCTTTTTTCTGGCATCAGTTGCTAAGTTACGAACGGTGTTGAATGTGTACCACTGCCTTTCGAGTTACAATCCAACTGTTTAGAAAATGTCTGGCATTTATTCACTCAATGTTTCAAAAATAAGAGTAACCTGCTCAAATTCTTCACTGTACGCATCTTTTTCATATTCACCATTCAATTTTCACAAATTATAAAATAGTTGTATTGCGTGATACCTTTCAAGGGCCGCTGGGTCGCTTAGCCGGAAGTGGTTTGTTATGGCCGTGGAAGATCTTGTGATACATGTACAATATTATATTTTTCAAAACGTCACAATCCTTCCAACTTCCATACTTTCTTCGTCCAGATAATTCAGAATACCCTGTTCTAACTCATTGTTAGAGTTTCCTGCTGCTTCTAAGCTAAGAATGGCCAAGTTTTCTCAAGTTTCAATAATTCTAAAAATCCATTCTGAATATCTCTGGTATCCCACGAGGAATTTTGGAAATACATTCCCGGGTACAACAGAGTTTTCATCAAAGAATTGGGACATAATTTTCAAACCATTATCGTCCGTATAACTTAAGCCGAAACCCACTTCTGTATCTCCAGTCGATGGTTCTGGTTCGTCTATTTCGATGTCGCTGTTCATTACTTTTGCCGAAATATATATCGTTGCCAAATTGTAACGCGTCTTCTAAACACATCACTACACACAAAAAATACTTAGAACGTGCCTATTCAAAATCTTTAACATATTAGACACATTGGCGGCGGTGGGAGGGGGGTCAACATTCGTCACCCAAAGTGACAACAACACAGCTGATCACCAAGTGGGTAGATTTGTGGAAGACAACGAGCGCACCGTTGTTCAAAACTTTACCAGCGCTTATCTCGGTAACCGGTTTTCGCACATAAACCCCCTTTCCGTAGACCAGGGACCCAATTCTCGTCATCTTTTTGAAGCGAATGCGTGACTTTTCGAATGGAGTAGGGATATCACCGGTTGCCCGTATCTATGAGCAAGTTTGCTTGTTGCTAAGAACAATAACACACGCGCCACGCCCATACGTTCCCATACGTTTGATTGAAAAGTATGGGCGTGGCGCGTGCGTTATTGTTCTTAGCAACAACCTAGATACGAAGCAGAGGGCCAACCGGTGATATGTCTACTCCCAGGTCCCAGGTCACATATGTAGACTTCTCCTTCCTCCATGTTTAAATCTGTAGTTGAAAAACTTTCATAGGAGCAGGTTTTTTACGCAGCGTACAACGTAAAACGCTTAGCACAATACGCCGTCATTTCACCAATAGGGAAGCAGTCTGAGCCCACGGCTAGGCGAGCTGCAGAGCGGCACTACCCTGCAGCTTACTAGTGCCGCTCACTGCAGAATTAGACAGGATTAGCAAAAATATCTCGAACACCTAAATAATCCTCCAACCAAACAAAAATTCAAAAAATTGTTCAAACAAAAGTTTTTGGCTTTAAACAGGCTATCGTTTAATAGTTATTTAACCAACAAGTATATTAAAAAGAGCGATTAATGATCGAGACTGATTAACGCGCGATCGGAGCGAGCGCGTTAATTGTCGACATCTACTAAACTGACTCATAAATAACCGATCGACGGAAAATATATTTTCAATATATATGTATGTAATACATATGGCTGTTCATTCCTGGTGGAATGGTGGCCGCTTACAGGGCTCTGTTTAAAACTTTTTATTTACTGGTATTTTTTCTCTCTCTTGGCTTTTGTCTTTTTTTATTTATTCTTCTCTCATTATTCATATATAGGCTGAGTTATAAGTATCCCGGCGGTCGATAGCTACAAAATCGTTAGAGAAAGAAAAAAATGTTTAAGGCCAAAGTTGTTTGGCTCACTAGTTTCTATAACGTAAAACTGTTTTCATTTATACAGGGTGCCACATTTAGGCGTGACGTAAAGTATGTACATTTTTTTAAATGGTACGCCCTGTATATTTTATTATTGTATGAATACTAATAAGTTTGGCTATCCAACGGTATAGGTTGCTAACTCTCAGCGTTAATAGTACCTGAGATATTCAATTATTTGTCCAAAATATGCCCGTTGCACGATCTTCTTTAAAACTATGTAAAAATGACATATTGGCAGATTCTGCTTTTAAACTATGTCAGACAATAGTCAAAGCTAGTAGATAGATGATAGTATCCAAAGATATTAGAGTCACTATATATGTTCATAAAACGTAGTAAATTTTTATGTTTTTCAAATCGCTTTTCCATGAGTTTTTTAAATGGAACACCCTGTAATTTATGTGCTAGTTGAATTGCCCATCAAGTTCCCTTTCATTTATGTCAAATATGTCATATGTTGAATTTGAGTAGTTTTCGTGATAATTTAATTAAATTAATTCAATTTAAGGAAAAATGTGTAATATCTAATAATGCCATTATTTACTTGTTCTTTCTTTTTGGTTTGTCTCTTAGTTTTAAATCAGTAATAGTATATGCACATATAATTCAAGAAAAAAAACTTAAATACTATTAGCGTTTATTAAAAAATAAATCTCTTTTCACTTAGTAAGCTATTTGAAGTAAATTCAGAAACAAACTATAAACACTATAAACAATAAGTAACTATTATTTTAATTAATATTTGGAAGTTGTTTAAAATGACGGCCATTTTCTCTTCTGCAAGCATTAACGCGCTGTATAAAAGATCTTGAGATATTTCTTAACATTTATTTACTCTAAGGTTGTAAACATCATTGGTTATACGAAGTTTCATGTCTTCTAGTGTAGTAGGTGCGGATTGATATACCAGCACATCCCCATAAAAAGAAATCTAGTTTGTTGAGGTCTGGGGACCTGGTGGCTACAACGTAGGACCTCCTCTTCCCTATTGGTCACCGTTTTAGTTCTTGTTTTGTGCTGGTAATTATTATTACCTGTTTCTTCAAATTGCAACCGAACCCTGTTTATAACACTTGGTTGGGGATGCCGTCTATCCCGATATCGCAGTGCATACATTCTGGATGCTACTAATGTATTTCTGTCGGTTTCGCCATAAATGTAGATCATGTTAATTAATTCTTCTTTGCTATAATTATAACTCATCGTTCAGAGAAAAGATAAATATTGTTACTAATTTTGACAGCAATAACTTCTTTAGTGTCGTTAGATTTATTGTTTGTTTTAATGATTAATAAATGCCAATAGTATTAATTACCGTTTTTTTAAGTTGTATTACTGTACTACTGTAATACAGTATTACTGATTTACAAATGAGAGACGAACAAAAAATAAAACATGGCATTATTAGATAATATTGCACATTTTTCTTTAAATTGTATTTATCACGAAAACTACTAAAATTGGACATATGACATATTTGACATAAATTAAAGGGAACTGGATGGGCAATGCTACTAGCACATAAAATATAGGGTGTTCCATTTAAAAACTCATGGAAAAGCGATTTGAAAAACATCAAAATTTATACGTTTTATACGTTTTATGAACACCCTGTACAGTGAATCTAATATCTTTGGATACTATCATCTATCTACTAGCTTTGACCATTGTCTGACATAGTTTAAACGCAAAATCTGCAAATATGTCATTTTTACATAGTTTTAAAGATCGTGCAACGGGCATATTTTGGAGAAATAATTGAATATCTCAGGTACTATTAACGCTGAGAGTTAGCAACCTATACCGTTGGATAGCCAAATTTATTAGTATTCATACAATAATAAAATATACAGGGCGCTCCATTTAAAAAAAATTACATACTTTACGTCACGCCTAAATGTGACACCCTGTATAAATGAAAATAATTTTACGTTATAGAAACTAGTGAGCCAAACAACTTTGGTCTTAAATATTTTTTCTTTCTCTGGCGATTTGGTAGCTATCGACCGCCGGGATACTAATAACTCACCCTGTATACAATATCTTTGTTTTTTTTTTCTTTACTTATTCCTTTGCAAAGCATTTTCTGTTGTTATTTATTTATTTATTTTTTTTACTTTTTTCCTTTCCTTTTTCTTTTCTTTTACTTTTACATTTCTCCATCCTTCCATTCTTAGGTTTCCCATATATGCGTGGATTTGATCTTCCCACCTTGTCCTTGGTCTCCCCCTTGGCCTTCCTATTGTTGGTCTCCAGCTGGTGATTCGTCTGAATTGAGTGTTTGGTTCACTTCTTTGTATGTGTCCATACCATCTCAAACGCTGCGTCTATATGCATCTCACAATATCTTCATTTTTTGTTCTTTTACTGATTTCATGATTCATCAGTTTCCTTAGTTCTCCCTGTTCTGTCCTCACTTGGTCCGAATATCTTCCGCAGTACTCTCCTCTCGTTGATTCTGAAGGATTCTTCGTCTTTGCTTGTCATAACCGTTGTCTCTGCAGAATACATTATTGTAGGTCTTATCGTGGCTTTATATATTCTCAGTTTGGTATTTGTGCTGAGGTTTTTGTCTATAAGTAGTTTGTGATACCTCCAGTAGGCTCTGTTTCCTGCTTTCGTTCTTTCCTCCATTTCTATAGACCTGTTATTTTTTCTTTATCACTACTCCGTTGATTCTAAGAACTTTTTGTAGAAATAAGTTTCTTTGGGTCATTTCTGAGTTATGAGTAATTAATCAAAACTCCGGAACTTCAAATTAAGAATATTTTCCCACATACATACACATCTATTTTAATGTATCAGGTTGAACATTTAATTTAATCCTTATTTTTTCTTGGATTTTTTATTTTTAACCCGTTTGGTTCAAGTAAAAGTTTGTGTTTTGATTAATTGCTTATAAATGAGCACCCCTGTATATTGAAAATACACAGTGGGCCAAAAAAGCGGTACAAATTATTAATCACTCGTATTTCCAATAATATATAGTCAATTCGAATATTTCCTTTAAAAACAAATTGCTTGTAGTGTGAAGATTGCAACCAGACCATATTCACAATAACAGAACGTTTCAATCCAAAGTTATGTTGCTTTATGTTTGGCTATGCAACA
Source organism: Melinopterus prodromus (assembly GCA_964023965.1). Lineage (NCBI taxonomy): Eukaryota > Metazoa > Arthropoda > Insecta > Coleoptera > Scarabaeidae > Melinopterus > Melinopterus prodromus. Next base: position 32,652,150 of record OZ030396.1, read on the forward strand.
TTTCTGATAACATCGGGCCAATTTAATGTGAAATGAAAGGTGTAGTAAAATTAATAGGTAATGACATTTGTTTTCTTTTGGTCAACAGGGACAGTAGAGATCTTATAGCATAGTATACAGGGTGATTTTTCTTGTATACCGGGTGAAATTTTGAACCATCGCTTTTTGCTGGTTTTATTCAAAAAAGAATTGGAATTGCGAATATGGTATATTTTCAATCCTGAACAACATAAGCAATTAGATTTTCCAAGAAATGCTTGCTTGTAGTTACTTCAAATCTTTGGAAATATGAGTAATTGAACATTTGTACCGTTTTTTTTTTTTTTTGGCCCACAATGTATATTTAGAAGATAGGTCCTTTAAAGCCAAAAAACATTTGGTTCAACAAATTTTTTAAATTTCTTCTGGTTGGGGAACTATTTTGGCAATGTTGGCTAATCCTGTATATTAAATACAGGGTCTTACGGATCTTATTCAACCGAAGGTTATAATTTTCCGTGGGTAGCAGTTTGACAACATTACAGGACGACGAATTGTCACAACGAATGAGTCGTGCCGCTCATTGTGCCGCTTACATCGTAGCCAGGGCGCCGCTGTGCCGCTGGCCGCCCTCCGCCCGCCGCCCGCCGCGGCCCGGCGGTTCCTATACAGGCAGTGAGGCATATTTGACATATTTGGCACATTTGAAAATACTTAATTTTTGTTATTGAATAAAAATAACGGCAGACAGCTGTGGCGGTTCCAAGGTAAGGGCAATCACTTTTAAAAGTCCCAAAAAAAACGGTATTTTGACAAAGCTAAAAGTTATATTACACTAATATTAAAAAAAAAAAAAAAAAAAATAATTCACAGTTCGTGTAGGAAACTTTTTTGTTCCTTATTATTAATATAACGGAAAAGCTTGTTATTATTGGGTTAATAGAGCCACAAATAAAAGTGCTAACTAGTTAGACCTTTTTATTTCTTCCAATATTTCGCCAGTAAATAAATTCTGGCTTCTTCAGGGAACTAAAAACAAAATTACACAATACTGAACATGCCAACAATATAATCTAAAACGTTCGAAACATACCAAATAACAGTCTCAGCACATAGTCACAATAATCGACGATAACGGCATTTAACTGACAAACACAGGGTCGAATTTACCAGTGCAAACGTTCAACTAGGACTGAAGTCCTCGACAAGGTGTTTTTTCGCTTTCGTATAAATTTTAAACTGCACCACAACCGGTAACATTCGAATTGTCGCAAATAAATCAAAAAGTAAAATTGCCAACCTAACAAACTGAAAGTTTTTAAACGACTACCCACACTATGCCACAATGACACACACGATAAACAAACACACAAAATGAGTTGACAAGAAAATTACAATCTTCCATCCTCTTAAAAAATCAGCTAATATCAGCTCCACCTATGGTGGTACAATTTGCGTCAGTTGAGTCTTTATAATCTAAATTTAACAGAAAACTGTAAATGTTGCTCAAATTTTCTGTGTCCTATCGCATGTTCATGGCATTACTCGCCCCTTTTATTCCAATCATATAAAAAAAGCCTTTCACGGAGGTTACACTTTTTAAACAATATGCTTACGTTGTCGAAGTCGATATTAGGGCTGTTATTTATGGCATGTTGAGATAATGCGCTGGTAAGCTTATTATTTCTAATGTCAAGTCTGTGCTGGCTCATTCTTGTTGTCAACCAATTGCCGGTTTGGCCTACATAACTAGCATTACAATCCGCACACGGCACACAATAAACGACATTCGACATATACTCTGATGGAGTTTTCTGTTTTAGGTTGGTAAAGAAATTTCCCACTGTGCCCAGATTGTAGTATGCAATTCTCAAATTTTCAGTGCAAAATATTCGAGGGATGAGGTGCGAAAAACCAGGTTTAAAGGGAAACCTCCTATAAACAGTAGGATCACTCGTGGTCGGGGCCGTTATGTCAATGACCAGTCTTCTAGGATTGACACAAAAATTAATTTCTTAAGTATGTGTCTGGGGTAACCATTATTCAAAAACAGCTTAAGCAATTTGTGTCAGTTTCATAACTCGGCTATTCAAAGCCGTGACCATGTTAAGTTTTTGATTAATCGGATGGTTTGATTGAAAGTTCAAGTATCTACCCGAGTTAGTTTTTTTCTGAAACCAGTCCGTCTTAATTTCGCCTTCCTCACCCCTCACCAATAAAACGTCCAAGAATGGCAAAGACCTGTCGACTTCCCTCTCCACAGTGAACTGAACGTGGCCATTTGAACAATTAAACTTCAGCACCAAGTAATCTACATATTTTTTAAGAAAGTCCAAATGGCATGGCAATGTTGGTAAAATACGTAATAAAAAGTAATCCAGTACTAAATTAGCGATAATCGGGCTAAGCGGAGAACCCATTGGGGTCTCAAAAATCTGACTATAAAAGCCACCATCCCATGCGAAGTAATTACTTTCAAACAAAAACTCTAATATTTGCAAAAACAGAGCTTTATCGACCGGTGTAACGTCACTTATGAGTCGCCACTCCTCTTCAACTATCTGAAGGACCATTTTTACAGGAATGCACGTAAATAATGAGACCACGTCAAACGACACCAAAACGTGGCCTTCGGGTAATACAAAACCTTGGTACATTTGTACAACAGTGAAGGAATCCCTGATATTGAACTCACTGTAATTCTGAAAAGCATTGGTGAGAATGTCCGCGGCAAAAACTGACAGATTATAAAAAGGCGAGCCAATACAAGATACTATGGGCCTTAATAAAACATTTTCTTTATGAATTTTGGGTAAACAATGCAATTTTGGCGTCGTTTCATTGTAAACTGTTAACTTTTTCTTGACTTTGTCATCAGTATAAGACTTTGAGTGTCTTTACCAGTTTATTGTTCATTCGTTGAAACTTTTCAGTGGGGTCGCAACTCAGCATTTTATAGGTGTTATTGTCACTCAACAGTTGGTTGGTCTTTTCTGAAATTGTATTGCTGTCATGTTCAAGTATTGTGTAATTTTGTAGTTTCCTGAAGAAGCCGGAATTTACTGGCGAAATATTGTAAGAAATAAAAAGGTCTAACTAGTTAGCACTTTTATTTGAGGCTCTATTAACCCAATAATAACAAGGTTTTCCGTTATACTAATAATAATATTCTAAGCCTATATTCAGCGCGGCAGGCATTTTTGACAGTTCTAACATCCCCAGTTCTAACATCGCTCGCATGATTACACGCTCGCCTACGGCTCGCGTGTAAACTTCATGCTCGCGATTTATATCCTTAATTATGTGCTCTGACGAGCACGACAATAATATACTATTATTATCACTTTTTCGGTAAATTTTATTCCTCATAAAATCTTCTGGATTCTCTTGGACTTAAAATGTAAATCTTACTATGAGAGTTTTATGTTCAAAGGTATGCAAAATTGTTATTTGAAAAAAGTATTTAGAAATATTAGAGGTCATCAAACGCGAAATTATAATCATCCTCTCCATTGCATATACCGGGTGTCTTTATTACCAAATTAAATGTTTTTTTATTTTTTAATTTCTGAGAAAATTTTATTCTTCATAAAAATGTCTGGATTGCCTTAAACCTAAAATGCAAATACAGATTAGAATGTAAGTATTTGCTTGCATGTGCTGGGTGTTATCCGTCGTCTTCTTGTCAGGGGTATGTCTATGGGTTGGGGATGAGATTTATCAGGTGACGCCAAATATTGTTCAAACTAAGTTGAAATTTCCAAATCTTTAATTGAGAAACGAACAAAATAGTTTAACATTAACCTGGTTGTCTCTTAAGGTCATGGTGAGAGTATCAGCACTATGTGTTTGGCAAGCGCTATTGCCAAGGCGCTCGAAGACGGGGCTACTGCCAGTGAGGCTATTAGGGATAACTTGAAGTTGATGAGACATGTTCTTCACAATAACGGTGGTAGGTATTTTTAGAGTCGAAAACAATTTGGTACAAAGATTGCCAGATAGAAAGTTTATTATTTAGCCACACGATAAACATTTGAGTATAGATGCACATTAAAGCTTTGAATACACCAGTGCGGGCCCGAGAGACACTGCTACAGATATGTTCGTGTATCTGATGCCGCATGTCCGCGCTAGTGGGTTCAGACTTTTATTGTACCAAAGTTTCCTTTGTATTTGTTAAGCTTTGTACCCCAGTGAAATTAGCGATACACTTTCAGGGAACTATTCAAACCTAACGAGAAGTAACAGCACCTTAATGTCCATCTACGCATCGATTAGATGCGAGTTGACGTTTTCATGTTATGTGCTGAGTGATCCATTCAGCGTCCCAATTATTTAAAAACATTAGCAATGAAGTGCTCCATGCTTCCTGGATTGGAATAATTTAAATAAAAGGCGCAAGTTTGTTTCTAACGAATTTATTTGTTGTCTTAGGCTACTAGTTTCCATTCGTCTTCAGGCCAGATGCATAAAAAGAGTATGTTATACAAAAAAAGAAAAACACGTATTTCACATAGAACAGAGTAATAAATAATATACAGGGTGAGTTGTTAGTATCCCGGCCGTCGATAGCTACTAAATAGTTAGAGAAAGAAAAAAATGTTTAACACAAAAGTTATTTGACTTATCAGTTTCTATAACGTAAAATTTATTTCATTTATACATGGTGTTGTATTTAAGCGTGGTGGAAAATATGTACTTTTTTTAAATGGAACGCCCTGTATATTTTATTATATCAATACAAATAAATTTTGTTTATCCAACCGTATAGGTTGCTAACTGTCAGCGTGAATAGTTCCTGAGATATTCAGTTATTTCCCCAAAATATGCCCGTTGCAGGATCTTCTTTAAAACTATGGAAAAACGACATTTTTGCAGATTTTGCTGTTAAACTATGTTTGACAATAGTTAAAGCCAGTAGATAGATGATAGTATCAAAAAATATACTATACACTATACAGGATTCAAGGGAAAATGGTTATTACGTAAACTAGTCAGTAATATAGAATCAACTAAAGAAGCGAATGATATTCGCGGATTCAAATCCAGGCGGAGGTGTTTTTTTCCAAAAATTATCCTCGCCTGGGTTAATTATCATTCGCTTCTTTAGTTGATACTATACAGGATGTTCATAAAACTTTAATAAATTTATTAAATTTATTAAAGTAAATTTAGTAAATTTTGATGTGTTTCAAATGGCTTTCCCTTGAGTTTTTTAAATGGAACAGCCCTGTATATTATGTGCTAGTTGAAGTTTCCCCCCGAGTTTCTTTAATTTATGTTAACTATGCCATAAGTCCAATTGCAGTAGTTTTCGTGATATTTACAATTTAAAGTAAAATGTGCAATATTATCCAATAATGCCATTATTTTTTTTTATTGTCTCTCATTTGTAAATCAGTAATACTGTATTAAAATACAACTTAAAACACGAAAATTAATACTATTAGCATTAATTAATTAAGAATTAATTAACATAATCTACATCTATGGCGAAGCCGGCAGAAATACATTAGTAGCATCCAGAATGTATGAACAGCGTTATCTGGATAGACGGCATCCCCAACCAAGTGCTACAAACAGGATTCGGTTTCAATTTAAAGAAACAGGTAATATTAATTACCAGCACAAAACAAGAACTAAACCGGTGACTAAGGAGGGAAGCGGAGGTCCTACATTGCGGCCACCAAGGTCCCCAGACCTCAACAAACTCGATTTCTTTTTATGGGGATATGTGAAGGAGCTGGTATAGCAATCAGCACCTACTACACCAGAAGACATGAAACTTCGCATAACCAATGTTTTTGACAACCTTAGAGTAAATAAGAGGCACATGTTAAGAAATATCTCAAGATCTTTTATACAGCGCGTTAAAGCTTGCAGAAGAAAAAAGGGGCGTCATTTTGAACAACTTCCAAATATTAATTAAAATAATAGTTACTTGTTGTGCAGTGTTTATTAAGTGTTTATATTTTGTTTCTGAATTTGATTCACATAGGTTACTAAGTAAAAAGGATTTACTTTTTAATTAACTCAAATAGTTTTAAGTTTTTTTTTCTTAAATTATTTGTGAATTTACTATTACTGATTTACAACTAAGAGACAAACAAAAAAGAAAGAACAAGAAAATAATGGCATATTTAGATAATCTTACACATTTTTCTTTAAATTGTAAATATCATGAAAACCACTAAAATTGAACACAAATTGAACAGCGATTTGAAAAACATCAAAATTTACTACGTTTTATAGTATAGTATAGTGATCTAATATCTTTGGATACTATCATCTATCTGCTAGCTTTGACTAATGTCTGACATCTAAATCTGCAACAATTTTACATAGTTTTACAGAAGATCGTGCAACGGGCATATTTTGGAGAAATAATTGAATATCTAAGGTACTATTAACGTTGAGAGTTAGAAACTAATGAGCCAAATAACTTTTGTCTTAAACATTTTTTTGCTTTGTCTAACGATTTAGTAACTATCGACCGCCGGGATACTAATAACTCACCCTGTATACTAAGCGTAACCCTCAAACGTGTCACAATGGGTTTATGAGATATGTAGTAGTTCACAGATTTAACATTCTTCGGCGGGTTTTGTGAAATCTAAAAATATATCGAGCATATCACACACTGATGATGAACCTGAATGCGCATTATATTTTACAATAAGAAAAACAACAGCATGAAGTTAAAACTTAAAAAAATGAAATCACAATAAAGCCAAAATGACAATTTTTAACGTTTGCAAAAATACCTTGGTAGAACAATTTTGAGTCCGGATTCGTATTCAACGCATATGAATCTATTGAAAACGCCTATGTACTTTCCATTCACAGAGTCCAACCACAGAATCATCAATATTTGACTATTTTCAATTAACTTAAAAAAATTCAATACATAACACAATTTGACATACGCCTATCTATAAAATATGGTGGCTTGAGGGATTCTACTTCTAAAAATGGGTTGGTGCGCTTTTTTATACTGCAATAACAAAAATACCAGTAGACATTATTATTTATTACAAAACAAAATATTTTATGATAGCCACCGCCACCTGTTAATAGTTATTTAACAAACAAAAAATAAAAAGAGCGATTAGTGATCAAGACTGTTTAACGCACGAGGAATTAGCGAGTGCGTTACTTGTCGAGATCATTAATCGCCGTTTAATATTCCAGTTGGTTACAATATTTTTCGGTCGATCGTATTCTTCTGGCGGCCTCTACATAGATTTTATTCCTCGATGTCATTTGAGGTTATATGACCATTTATCTAATTTGACAGTGACAGTTCTGGACTGTGTGTCTGGATAATGGAATGTTTTGATTTTACCTATGTTCGATTGGCTATAATGAAGTCAGAGCAGTTTAATAAATGATTTTCTATTCACTATATGTATATTATGGTGGCCCTTAGCTATAGGGTATTTTCCGAAAATTAAAATTTTGCTGCGCCCACCCCCTAATCTTATTCTAATTGACAAAAAGACGGGCTGTACAACATTTGACTTGAATCGGACAAGTACTTGGCGACCCTCAAACGCTTTGAAGTTGAAACAATCCTTAAATACAATGAAAAATTTAAACATATGTTTCTTTTTTAATATCTCAGGAATTTCTATAAGGGAATAGTATATTAATCTATAAGCAAGAAATGCAAGCAATTTTTCACGAGAACTAAGTTTCGAGTGAGAAATTGCCATTACTTGCGAATGGAATACTATACTTTTTCTACGACCATGCAACGAAATTTTATAAATTAAATTTTGTGTATATAGGGACGGCTGTATGTCACTATGACGGTTTACAGGATTTTGACAGATTAAAATTGGTTGGTGCGCTTGTCACTTAGCGACGTTATCAATGCCTTGACAATGTCGCTAAGCAGTATATCAAAACAATATGGAAATAAAAAATCCAGAGCTGTGATTGGCTCTAATGCCGTGAGGAATGAAATATTTCTCACTACTCCCGGGGTATGAGGAGCCACAAATGAAATATTTGCCATATGTGTGGGGAATGGTTAGTATTACTTATCATAAATTGCTACGATAATGAATGAATTCCTCAATAGGAGTAGAAAAATATCTTTTTCTACTCCTATTGAGGAATGCATTCCCCACACACATGACAAATATGTCATTCCTGGCTCATCATACCCCGCCAGTAGTGAGAAATATTTCATTCCTCACGGCTTTAGAACCAATCACAGCTCTGGATTTTTCATTTCCAAATTGTTGATACACTGCTTAGCGACATTATCAAGGCATTGACAACGTCGATAAGTGACAAGGCGCACCAAACAATTTTAATCTGTCAAAATCCTGTAAACCGTCATGGTGACATACAGCTGTTTATAAAATTTCGTTGCATAGTCGTAGAAAAAGTATAGTATTCCATTCGCAAGTAATGGCAATTTCTCACTCGAACGCTTTGCAGCACTCGCCTACGGCTCGTGCTGCAAACTTCGTTCTCGTCAGAAATTGCTTACATTACTTGCTCATAGAATAATATACTATTTTGTTTAGACGATTAATTTCTATAAATACAATACTCTATTATTGTTATTACTTAGATACTTATCCAATGTACCCCTGTTACCACAAAGAAACAAACCCTATTATTATTATTATAACCCTCTGAAGGACATATCTCGGAAACGCTTAAGTTTTAACTACATGGTATTGTTTATATTGTTATAAAATATGATGCTCAATTATATTTTCAAATACTCTTACTAGATCAGGCAATACAGATTTTTGCGTGACAAAAATAGTATCAGCAAGCCGACGACCCCAGGTCACGTGGAACAGTCCGTAGATGTATGGTGATGTGTTTTCGACTCGCAAATAACATTACATGAACAAAAAACCTCAAATAATCGTGCTTTTTTCGTTTTTCGATTGTAAAAGCTGAACCGTTGGCGTGCTGGTACTATTTATGTCACGAAAAAATCTTTATTGCCTGGTAACAACTTCAAAGCGCAAACTTAACCGAAGGTGTATAGAAAAAAAAACAATAAGGTTTGAATTTTTTTGAAGTGAAATCCTAATTTTACTGCGACATTAGATCCTAATCAAATAAAATACATTTCAGGTGGAATTGTAATTACGAAACAAGGCGAGCTAGGAATTTATTACACAACGAAAAGAATGCCGTACGCGTACATTCGGAAGGGAAAGTTAGTTTACGGAGGAGTAGAGAAGAACGACGAGGTTTCAGAGGATTTATGAATAAGACCGTTTTTGCTGATATTTTGGAGAGAAGATTTTAAAAGTCAAACAACAATAAACTTTGATCCCAACATATTTTCGTTTATTATTTATCAGATCGTAAACCTAAAACGAGGTGCTAAGCATTCACACGTATACCTATTAATTGTAGTCCTGGCTAGGGTTGTAGCGGAATTTCATTTACTACCGCTTTCGGTTTCGCACTTTTGTAGTCTTGTATGGCGGAAGTGGGGTTGCCTAGCGATTGTCGAAGGTCGAGGGCGAAGGTCGCGGCCGGTATCAACAAAGATTTAAATATTTCCGACCATGCAGCCTTGGAACACTACATACAAACGGTTACAATTACATATTAAGCGTCTATTATCAGTAATCATGTTATGGTAACTACGATGGTAGAAAAGCTGTCCAAGGCTGCTTTAAACATTCTTCTGTCCAAGCAACCCTTGACGACCCACGCTCGCATTCCTGACGTCCTGACTCAGTCTGCGGTGTCGTTAACAGTCGGCCATTCTGCCGAGATCCACGTCCTCGTGGATTTGCACCCGTTAACGCTACCTGTCATTAAAAGAAACAAATGCACATGTAACCGATACACGGGCTCTTAACTATTAATATTCGCGCTCTTGCACACAAGCACTTTTACTTAACAATACGCTGTGGACGAAACACATGTATGCGTATGCTGGATAACGTCTGTCCGCAATTATCATCGTTAGGGGTCTTTTACTTTTTCGGATTCCAGGTCGGAATCCAAACTTATTTCGACGTTAAAAGGCATCAACTTTAACAACAAGCTGTGTACGGTTGGCGGGGTATCGGCCAGAGGATAATACAAAAAGAAGACTCCTTTGTGGTTTACTTAAGCTTTCGTCTTTATTGTTTAAGGCTTCATCAGAAGAACGTCCTAAAATTTTAAAAAATAGACACAATCCGAACGTGTAACAGTCACGACAACTTTTCAACATTAGGACCAGGGTCGATTTATCCATTAGGCGAGTGAGGCAGCCTTTTTTAGGGCGGCAAGTTTTCTTTAAAAACAAAATTTATAAATTTTTATTATATTTTCTATTTTTGTCACCCAGAGTTGAAGTTTTTGTTTTCTTCTAATAAAGTTATACTATTCTGAAAATATCAATTTTTATTTATATAAGGGGGCGGCAAAAAGAAAAATGCCTAGGGCGCTATCATGCCTTAACGCGGCCCTGATTAGGACGTAATTAACATATAACTTACATGGAACAAGAAAGTAGCCAGATTGACAATCATTAAATAAACTCGATGGTCACTAGAACGAAAACACAGAGCACACACGACACCATAACAAACAATCAAACACAGTCAACGGCATTGCAATTTTCTTGTTTACAAAACTCGTTTCGGGAACATCCAGGTGCCGAAACAAAATACGAGTGGTGGCAGCACCGATCAAGCGATCGCACCCAAAAACAATAATCATTAGATCATTAGATTATTTAAGTACAATTTGAACCAAAATATTATAATTGCGATAATAAAGCGTAATGGCCAGAAATGTACTTATTTGCCCATATTACTGCTGCCCGGTGTAGACAGCTTTAAACACCGCCTATAACTGGTGACTACAGATTGACGTTGGTGGGGGACAGGCTGACCACTCCGAGCAAAAAAAAGCGTCGAGACAAAATATTTCGTATCGGAGTTGCGATGTTTTTAGGACGGAACCTTAATGTTACAGATGACTCTCTGATTATGTCATGATCGGAATGAGTCGGAAATGGATCATAGATCTATTACAAGAGTCGCAAAAATTATGAGTGATTAGTTAATTATGTAATTGACTAATCCCATTGTGATATTATAATTCATTATTATTATTAAGTTCATTTTTATTATTTAGTAGGTACATATGCCTAATAAAAATAAAAATTTGTTTTTTATACTTATCGTAACTGAATTATATTATGCAGGCGTTTTTAAGTATTCCAGTGAAATCAAAATTAAAATATTTGAACTTTTGGAATCAAGTATGAGAATCAAAATACTACAAGCTTATGCAAACAAATATTTTTTCATTCACATATGACGTCACAAGCAGTCAATTTGATTTTTGAAAATAAAAATATATTAAAATATGCAAAATATTCTAAATAATACAATACGGTACTAAAAGCACTTTGTCCAAATTTAACGAAAAAAAATAATTTTTTTACCAAATAATTGATATTTGAGGAATAAATAACGTTTAAAAGCATTTTAATTGCGTTGATTTCGTAGCCTAATTACACCCACACCCTGTACACATACGTTGCTTAATTTGGTTCACCACATAACCCAAACATTCCCGATAAACAATCAATTTTCATAATCAAAGATATAATAAAAATTTACAAGGTACAGAAATATTAAATGAGCGCTATTTATTATTCGATAGATTCGACAAAATGACCACTGTGCGGCGCCGCTAATGTTATAGTTTGCATTGTTTCAAAGCCATATCTTGGCAAAGCGACTACGATACAATATGCGGCAAAGCAGCATCGCCTTCCCGTTCGCTAGTGTCGCCCGCCGCTCGCCGCTTGCCGTTTGCCGCGCGTCGCTCATATCCTAGCCCAGGGCTATCCGTCTGGTACCTGCCGATGCCGAACATGAGAAGGGAACTCGTTAGTTTAGCCGGCTGTGAAGCATGGAAGGTGAAAAAGTTTGAACAAGTTCAACGTCATAGCGATAAAGCTGCCACCTGGATATTTTAAAATATCTAATTATTCCCATTAACAAAATGGCAGATAGCAGTGGCAGTTCCAAGGTCATCGCAGACACTTTTAAATGTCCCCAAAAAAAGAATACTTTGCACTCGACAAAGCTGAAATTTATATGACATTAATATTAATATTCTAAGGCCTAAGCCTATATTTAGCATGGCGGACAATTTTCACGGTTCCCGGCAGACAACCAAACATACATAATACATGCGTATGCTCGCTGCATGGATCACGGCAACGGTAATGCTTGGTTATCTGCCGGGATATTAGAACCGCGAAAAATGTCAGTCGTTCTAAATATAGGCTTAGAATATTATATTATTAATTAAGTACGTAGGCTTTCACGGCCAGAATCATTTAGAAAATAAATTGCTTCCGGGTTATGCCGTGTGTCAATATTCGTAAATGCTGACGTTTCGCGAACCATGTTGCCCACTTCATCAGAGCTAACTGAATACTGAGTTTTTAGTATATTAATGAATACTATATATCGAATTGTTTTGAAATTTGTTTTTTTCCATGGAAATATGTGATTTTTAGACTCTTAAAAAAATTATTTTTAATAAAATTCAGATATGTATAAAAAACAGGTATAAAACAATCATAAGATAACCGATAACCGTCCATAAGATAAACGAGAATTCAATATGTTTTCAGCGAATATATAGGAAAGCAAAATGAGATCATCTAAGTATAAATAAAAAAGTGCACGCAAGCTGTTAAACAACATTTTGATCGAACCAAATAGCAATGAGCATATTAAAAAGAATATTTTTTTCAAAATGTCTCTGTAACAACTGTTTTCTCAATTAATTATTACGGAGCCCACAAATTTCCGGAATACTTTGTCCATTTAACCGACTTTCAATTTCAAATAACAACAAAAGACCCACGCAAGTTCAGTGAGATACACTGTGCACTGATGAGAACCAAGATATAAGGTTATCAGAAAACTATATTCGAGACAATTTTTTGTACAATAACTACATACACAATTTTAAGCACTTTTTCAGGTTGATATTTCAAAAGTTATAAAATTCACTACAAAACATTCTACACATGATGGATATGGATATGGATATCTTGGAGGGTGGGACAATTCCCACAGCACCTAGGCCTCATTAGGCCCGTTTTGATAACCTCCGAGGGGTTCATATGGCCTAGGCTGTGTCTACCTCGTGCCATCCTGCGGCCTTCGAGGACGTCGCTCGGCGGAACCCCTCTGATGACGGATAAATCCAGCCATCTTTCGCCCAGGAAACGTTCACGTATGTCGAAAGTGCCGGGCATTCGCACAGAAAGTGTTCTGCCGTCTCTTCCTCGTTTTCGTATCCTCTGCACATTTGGTCCTCTAAGATTCCGATGCGGTTTAGAAGCTTTTTTAGTCTGCAGTGCCCTGTATAGAGATTCCAGTTAGCAGCCTGAGGTTGCTTCTGGTGAGTTGAAGGTAGTAAGTACATTGTGGTCTCTGGGCAAGGGGCTCGTAGGGTTTCCTTTGCAAAAACGCACTTGGTGGTTTCGTCCCATCTACTCCTGTAGAGAGTGTGGGATGTTCCTGTTAGTTCATTGAGTAATGTTCTTAGGGTCGGTGGTATCGCTGGCTCAGGTCCTATATAGGGCGTCCTCGCAGCGTGTTTTGCCAAGCGATCCGCTTCCCTGTTCCCTTTACTTTTACCGTGTCCGTTTATCCAGTGGATGGATATCTTATTGCTTGCTTGTGTTGCTGTTGTCAGGGCTTCGGTGCATTGTTGTACAAGTGTGGATGGAGGTCTGAATTAGAGGTCTGGACAGCGCTCCACATGATAATATCGGTAGCATAAAAAATAACGGGCAACAGTCCTGGAAGTTGAGGGGGTTGTCGTTGTGATCAGCCACAAAAAGTTACTTACTGAATTAATAAATAACCACAGAGTACTTAAATAACTCTCAAAGCTGATAATCTGAAGGCACAGCTGATAAAAAGTTGCTCGAAGGCCACAAAAGATCCGTAGGGGTGGAAGTGGCCACTTCATACCACATTACCTGTACTTTAGTGAGACAGTTTTCATTAGATATTCAACAACAATCAACATTTCTTGAGAAAATTCATGGTAAAAACGCCATTTTGAAAACTTATCGACAAAATTTGATTTATTTTTAGATCTGTTATCTTGACGTTTTAACTGTCAAGATACACTATTTCTGACACTGATCGGCGATCGACAAACATTCAAAATGTTATTTGGAAAGTTGGAATTATTCACCTCTTGTAAGGTAATGAATGCTAGAATACTAAGAAGTTATGGCATCATGAAAAAGTCGCAAGGGTATGAGTTTGATATTCTGAAAACGTTTGGTCCGTCGCGTTTCTTAACTGTCCATTTCTTGCAGAGTTGACGATATATTGTTTGTCCATGGCGGGGCCTCAAATTTCGAGGATGACATAAAAGAGGCCAAGCTTGCTGGTGTCAAGGAGGCTGCCAGAGAAGGGTTCTTTATCCTTCAAAAGACCGGAAGTATCCTGGACGGTGTAGACAAAGCTGTACGAATTATGGAAGATAATGATATTTTTAATGCAGGTTTGGAATACTAGCGACCAGTTTTTTTTTTTATCGAAAGTTAACTGAAAAGTTTAAGTGGGAAATGTGTTTTGCGCTATAACTAGCTAATGGCAAAAGTAAACGTTAGTATCTACCACCAAGAAGCACCATTTTGTGGAAATAGAATATTTAATAAGTCAAAATATCGGAAACTATAACGAAAATAATATGTTCTGCCGGTTTTGAAACAAATATTCTTTTTTTCTACTTTGCGTTCGTTATAAAGTCATAACGAAACTGCTTTCGGTGTCGTTATGAAAACACTAGATCACAAATTTTTAGTAACTTTGAGTAACAGAGTTGACGATATATTGTTTGTCCATGGCGGGGCCTCAAATTTCGAGGATGACATAAAAGAGGCCAAGCTTGCTGGTGTCAAGGAGGCTGCCAGAGAAGGATTATTTATCCTTCAAAAGACCGGAAGTGTCCTGGACGGTGTAGACAAAGCTGTACGAATTATGGAAGATAATGATATTTCTAATGCAGGTTTGGAATACTAGCGACCAGTTTTTTTTTATCGAAAGTTAACTGAAAAGTTTACGTAGGAAATGTATTTTGCGCTATAACTAGCTAATGGCAAAAGTAAACGTTAGTATCTACCACCAAGAAGCACCATTTTGTGGAAATAGAATATTTAATAAGTCAAAATATCGGAAACTATAACGAAAATAATATGTTCTGACGTTCTGAAACAGAAATATTCTTTTACAGATTTGGGTGAACGTTTTTAAATAACTGAAAATGTTTAACGACATTGTCAAAGTAATATTGTAGGTTGATGATTTGGTGACATACAGACGGGACGTAAATTTTAAATAAATCAAAAATTACTAGACCAGGCAATAGAGCAGAAAATGACTGAGTTCGGGACAAAAATAGTATCAGGCAGCCGACGGTCCCAGGTCACGTGGAACAGTCTGTCGATGTATTGTGATGTATTTTCGACTCGCAAATATCATTACTTAATTTGTTATAAACAAAAAAACGTGTTTTTTACATTTTTCACGTCAAACAACATCACAATACATCAACGGACTGTTACACGTGGTCTGTACGGCCACAATCTGGATTTCAAATATCATAGGCCTCTATAGCTCAGATGGGAGAGCATGGTGCTAGAGACGCAAAGGTCCCTGGTTCAAATCCAGGTTGTGGCTGTAATATTGGATTTATTTAAAATTTACATCCCGCTTGTATGTCACCATATTATTAACCTATAATATTGTTTTTAAATAAATTATTGAGAAATCGTAGAACAACAACTTGTTATGTACGTGTTAAAAATTGAAAGCCGTATACAGAATATCATTAAAACGTTAAAGTAAAATAGTGTTTATCTTATTTTCTTTGACTTTGTATTATTTATAATAAAAGTTACATAACAAATATCAAATAACAAAATAAATAGTTTGCAAAGAAAACAGTAAACACAAATTATTATTAAACATTATAAAGACTGTTAAAATTATCGAGTTGTACACTACTAATGAAGTATTTGTTAGTTTCTGGTATCTTGAACTACATTATTACTTCTAACCGTGCTATGGTATGGTTTGACGGTACAGTACCTACACGCCGCTTATTGCAATCACGGTTAATGTTATCAATCGATTATTGTTATCACTTTTGCCAAAAACGGGCCGGCTGTATATTAGCACATAGGAAAAACACCGCTTATTGGAATCATCACATCTGATTATGTTATCACTTTTTCTTACGTCGGTTCTTGCGTTTAGCAACAAATAAGCAAAATAATAAACGCGCGACAAAGAACTGAGGCGGTACAATCAAAGAAGCACGGCGCGGCGCGTATTATCCGCCGTAACTACCGCGGAACGTCCTACAGAAGATTAAATTAGTTAATCTGTAATATCCCAAACCGAATGTAAACAACAGGAAGTGGACGAAAAACTCTAGAAATATTGCCAGCTCCAACAAATGCAGAAATGTGGAATGCTTTAGTCATGGTGTCCAGCATAAATCGTCAAATTTTCAGCCGCATTACGGGTACGAACTCTATATAAACGCACCTTGCAACCACCTGAGACAAACAACTATTGCGGGTTATTTCTAATTTGGTTTGTGTACCTACCTACTTCAAGTAAAGCATCAATATTGTATTAAATGAATAATATATATGTAATATTAACTTATGTATAAAGACTTTTTTTCGAATTTTAGTTTTCTTTGGCTATTATTATCAATTGGTTATTGTTATCAATAACTCTTAGTCCCGATGTGATCACATTAAGCGGCGTGCACTGTATTTAGATATCCCATAAGTATTTCCATAGCATGCGCAAACTCCGATCGCACTGCTCGAGTCGCATCTTTAAATCACCCTGTAATATAACTTTTGCACTGTACTCGTAGTTCTTTTAGATAATACATAAGGTAAAATATTTATTTTAAAAAAGACTTTTATTTCTTGGGTTGCGTCGGAATGGGGTTTAATAAATTTATGGACTTCCATACAAAGCACATCATAATTCATAGTATTGTGTTGAATCAATCCAATGTAATTCTTAAAGCATTCAGTTTTATTTGTGATTTTAATACGCAAAAACATATTCTGTCTTTGTTTATTTATTTAATGCAGAAATAGACATTTTATACCAAATTTGCACTTAAAATAATACCATAACGCACCACTTTCATGACCGCTGGTAATAGTTTTTGGGTTGTGTTGATAATAGAGTCTTTTGTTTTAGCTCGCGATTCTGAAATGAATGAAGATGACCGCGTTGAAATGGACGTATCTGTAATGCTTGGCTCCGACTTGAGTGCCGGAGGAGTGGCAGCTGTGAAAGACGTGAGACTTCCAATAGAGTAACTATTCCATCTTTCTGCTTTAAAGCTGGATTGTTGTAGACATAATAACATACCAGTGTGAAAATGGTGGAATTAATTAGCACACATAAGTTAGCTTTTTGAAATGTGTATGTAGCCCACAACAAACGTGTTTGTTGTCCTCAGGTAACACAGAAAAAAGTTTGTCTCCACTATGAGAACACCGCAAATGAATCATCGATACATCTCATACACACATATAATAGTCCAGGCGTCAGAGGTGAAATATCAGTGAATTGAGGAATTGGCTCGAATCATCCTAATTTGCCTTTATTGTCCTTAGCTTAAGCTATAAGTAAAATGAAACTCTGAATATATGTATAATATACATAATTAGAAAGTATGTTCTGTAAGTGAAAATCCGTATAGGTATAGGCGTGGAACCTTAATTGTTGCGCGCCGAACCCTTTTACTGTATTTGTTTTTAAATAAAAGATCAGTAACATTTCAAACCTTGCGTTTCATCAGTTTTCTGATCTCCTTCCTATAATTCCTCAATATAATTATTTATAATAACGTGTGCAACATACCGGGTGATTCAAATTCGAGCCTCACCATGGGGATCTCGCTTATTAGTGGAGATAGAGCCTATGTTTAAATTTGGCAAAGTTTCGTATTTTTGTGCTAATCAATTATCTGAAAATAAATTTAAGCTATCATTTTTCATTTTGAAGATATCCACAAAAAACTGAAATTTTAACATATCATTTTTAATTTTTTATTCAAAACCAAATGTAGCTAGACATTTGAAACAAAAACATTCTATAGGTACTTTTTAACAAGGAATACAGTGGCATTTTTTAATTTGAAATAACATCAAAGGTGGCGGCGTAACCATGGCCAACTTTTGTTTCTCTTATGGGCGCCATATTGAATTTTGGCATTTTCCGATGCTCGTGTTTTTTCTCATTTCCGCAATGTATAACATGTTACCATACTTTTTTTAAATAATGGTGTAATGATCAAAAAACCTTCAGGTACCCAACTGGAGCTTGGTTACAGACCGCCGGAGTCGTTGCCAAGCAACACCAGCAAAATGCACTTGGATCAAGCGGCGCCCTCAGCGTTAGGTTTGCCATTTAACCAAATAAATCTTAATTGTGGTTGATTGTGGATGTAAAATGCCGTTTACCAATAACGAAAAGCGTGATATAATAAGGGTTTATTATTGTTCTCTTAGAAATGTCGCATCGTACAATACATAATACATACATTGCACGGAAATTTAGCGGACCATCGATCGTATAGTAAACCCTGCAATTCTTATAATCTTCATGGAAATGTTGAAACTAAACAAAGAGGTATTTTAGGAATGGTAAACGTTAAATTACCATGATTTGCAATGCTTCAACTATTGGTTTTTACATAAATGACGATGCTTGGATTTCTAAGCGGGAATTAGCCCTTAATCTGTAATTGCCGCAAACACGTATTTGCAGACCACGAACAAAGATATTCAAACCGTACAAACCCCACACAAGTCAAACCATGCAATTGTACGAAATTATTTAAATCAAGAATTTCCAAATCGCTGAATTGGTAATGGTGGAGTGGTGGATATCCTGGTTTAAGTCCTCTGGACTATTTTCTTTGAGGAACTGTGAACGACAAAATTTATCACGATACTCGCAGAACTATCGTCGATCTGCGGGATCGAATAACAAATGCGGTCAATGCTATTCCGGGAAGAACAGTTAGAAAATAGCGGCCAATTTTAACATTTACTTAAAAAATAATCTTTATGTTGTATAAACTTGCTTCTTTTACAATCTGAATGTTTTAAATCCAAAGCACTCTTGGTCAGTCCGGCGCCGGCGGTCTGTAACCAAGCTGCTGTTGGTTACTTGATAAGCACGACAAACAACAAGAAAAAGAAGAACGTGTGTTTTTTTATTATTGAACCATTGTTTTAAAAAATAATGCCAACATGTTATACATTTCGAAAATGAGAAAAGTCACGACTATCGGAAAATGTCAAAATTCAATTAGACTCTTAATTATATCACGCTTTTCGTTATTGGTAAACGGCATTTTACATCCACAATCAACCACAATTAAGGTTTATTTGGTTAAATGGCAAACCTAACGCTGAGGGCGCCGCTTGATCCAAGTGCATGTTGTTGGTGTTGCTGGGCAACGTCTCCGGCGGTCTGTAACCAAGCTCCAGTTGGGTACCTGAAGGTTTTTTGATTATTACACCATTATTTTTAAATAGAATGGTAACATGTTATACATTGCGGAAATGAGAAAAAACACGAGCATCGGAAAATGCCAAAATTCAATATGGCGCCCATAAGTAAAACAAAAGTTGGCCATGGTTACGCCGCCATCTTTGATGTTATTTCAAATTTAAAAATGACACTGCATTCCTTGTTAAAGAGAACCTGTAGAATGTTTTTGTTTCAAATGTCTAGCTACATTTGGTTTTGAATAAAAAATTAAAAACGATATGTTAAAATTTCAGTTTTTTGTGGATATCTTCAAAATGAAAAATGATAGCTTAAATTTCTTTTCAGATAATTGATTAGCACAAAAATACGAAACTTTGCCAACTTTAAACATAGGTTCTATCTCCACTAATAAGCGAGATCCCCATGGTGAGGATCGAAATTGAATCACCCGGTATATTGGGTTAAGTTGTTAATTATTACTTATTATAATAAATATAGGAAATGTCCGTTTTTTGTATTTTATATAGGCACCTCACCTGTTTATATGCTGTACTCGCCGATGCGTATACGTTTTTTAAACTTGTTTATTTTACGTCGGTCTATTTCCGCAACTTATGCCAATCACCGACGCTGAGGACAGGCACCCACACACAGAAATTTTGTCGAACTGAAGGAATTCCAACCTCCAGTAAGAGTTCTTTTACGTGGACGTCGCATCATGACAGCACACGGGGCCACCAGCTGTACTTCCTCATCGATGGAAGGCATGCAAAGGTATTTGTTCCCTGCCTACCATAGGCAGCTGGCAGACCTCACGAGGCTGTGCCGTAAAACTGTCTTGCTTAAAGTCCAACCAATTCCAGTTTTCGGGTTGACCTAGTCAGTAACGGCGACCAAGGCAGTAATAGATGTGAGGGAGGGATACCAGGAATCTGGTGCTCGCCGGTGACTCATCAAACGGGGCCTTCGGAAGTTGTGCCATCATGAGGACAACGATCTGATATCTAGTATATCCGAATAGGGATTAAGGCAAGTGCGGATAGACGCTATAGACCACATGACGTTTATACCCTTCTCGTGGAGCCTCCTTGTATGCCATATCTGTGGGGAATGCGATGCCGCTGAGAGAGATGACATGTGGTAGAGTTCTCAGCGTAAGCGTGCTCGACGGTGCACCCATCCTCCGATGAAAGGGTAACCTTTCTAATGTCGATGGGTACGGATAACGCGTCAGCGTTCCGGGCGGTGACTCGTCAAACGTGGATTCCGGAACGTTTCCGACACGAGTACTTGGAGTAATTCAAGGTTGTGTTATCCACTAACTCTTCGGTGTAGACCCCTAAAACCACGTTCCCTATACCATGGTTCCTATGCTGTGAGTCAATGGACGCCTCTCTACGGTGTGTACAGATGATGAGTAGAGGTCTGCGAAAGTGGCCTCGCCGGCGACTCGTCCAACGGTGTCGGGGAAGCCCTACTAATACGAGTACCGAGAGGAAGGAGGGCCCCCATGGCTGGTCTGTGCTTACGATGTCTTATTTGTATCATGGGAGCCTGCGTGTGATGGTACCATTGGTTCACAACAACTTACTTTAGGGTTTTACAAAAAACCAGCCATGGCTTCTTTCAACTGGAGACGGACTCTCGGGGGCAGACACGTTTCCTAGGTTCCTAGGTGGTTTCCTAAACAATGAATCCATTATCCTGCCCAAAATTTTCCATCAATTCCAACTTAGATGCGCTTTCAAATCACCGGGCATCGTGCTGAGTCACCTTTGTAGACTAAAAGACAAGATCCCAAAGATCAACCAGAGCGGAATGTAGAATATGGTATGCGACGATTGTCAAGCGACTTACATTGGAGAAACAGGTCGAACTCTGAGTACGAGAATGAACGAGCATCGGAGGATCAGACACAGGTGCAACTTCGGACGCAACCTCACCTTCACCGGTCATAGGAGTGAGAATAATGACAACGTACACTTCATCCACAAACAATGCAAACGACACAAGCTAGAGTATAGAGTTGACCTACGGTTGTATTACGTTGTCCTATACGAATTCAGCTATTGAATAGAAGAGACAAGTTACGTTCAAGCTGTGTTTTATTGCACCGGACCCTAAGCAAAGAGAAATGATTATAGAAACGTTACAAAGTATAAAAAAAAACGTGTAAAAGAACAAGTAACACATTGATGCTAAAAACTGTGATGACATTTTTGCGGGAAATTTCATGACAAACAAAATAAAAAAAAAATGCTAAAGTGATCTATCACACTTGCCATTTCCGAAATAGTTTTAAGAAACATTAAAAACAGACTTCAATTTGTTTAAACAAAAGAAGCATATTTTTAATAATTGCAGAAGCCAATAAAAAAGTTGGATGATACGAGCCAGTCCCATCAAAAACGATCTGTTTCGATGTTTCGAGTTTAGCGGAAATATGTGCTAATGGGTCCCCTGAACATTTTTGACCAAGGTACAAAGAAATGTCTGTGTGTGTATACCACATTCAAATGCCAGTGCAGAAAGAATATTTAGCATGATGACAACTTGCTGGAGAAAGGAAAGAAATAGACTTGAAATTGATAACCTCGAATCAGAGTTCATGATTAAACAAAACTTCAGTATTGGCTGCAAGGAATTTCAAACTTACCTAAAATGTAATGACTTTTTTAATATATTGCAAAAAATGTCAAGCAATGCGAAATATTGTTGCTTTTTGTATTATTATTTACTTTGTTCTTTATTGTTATTTTTGTTTTATTTGTAGAATGTACATTACTTTATTGGTTTCCCTAAGAATAAATCTTTAATCATTTATAAAACGGTGGCACCACCGTGTTTTCATGCTGTGCTTAAAAAACTATTGTGACAGAAGCTACTAGAGGGCGCACGTAGTCCGCGCGCAGCGATCAATACAGTGCGTACTGCGTAGTAACATAACAAGGTCAAGCCAGTATTCATCCAGCGCTCGCGAAGTACACACGTCGCTCTCCTAAACGCGGAACCCGCCTTTTTAAGATTTACTATATTTTGACTACTTGACATGATGACATGTGACCGTATCTATTTTAATTAAACGTTTTAAGTACAGTCGGTTGTTTAAGTGTTACACTATGTATTTATTTTTGTTACGACTGATTTTTTAGAAACCTCGTTTCCTCGGTTTTTTTTTCTTTTGTCCCGCATAAACATTTTTTAAATCTGGCAACCCTGACCAGAAACAATCTTTTTCGGTAAAAATTAGCAACAAACTGCCAGTTGTGCACTTTTCCAAATTCTTTTGATTCTACAGTTGGCGATTCTGACTCTCCGGCACGTCAGTTGCGCACCCTATTTTTGAAAACTTACAAAGCACAAACAATAAGGCAACATCATTTTTCTAAAGTTACTCCGCTGTTTTGCCTGACCTTCAAAAAGCAGTATTCGACTAGGTCTGGTCCATCGGCTGGCTGACCTGGGACTAGAAGTCCACCGACATCCTAAATCCGTTTTCATAACCGGAACGAACGTAAATAATGATATTACGTCTAAACTGCCTTCATGCTTAAAAACATGCCTTCATACTTAAATAATAACTTGCTTTCCTTTGATACACCACGCCCCAAAAAAGTTTTTGTTATTTGTTTTTCTTTAGGGTTGCTAGGAAAGTAATGGAAAAATCACTCTTACCCGTCTTATTATCGGGCGAGGGTGCATTCATATTCGCGAAAAATCTGGGCTTGGAATTGGCAATGCCCGGAGGCCTTGTGACGAAACGCGCTAGGAAACGTCACAAGAACAAAACCATCTTTGATCAGAAAGAACTAGGCACGGTTGGTGCAATAGGATTGTGCAAACTCGGCTATACCGCAGCAGCAACATCTTCGGGCGGACGCAGCTGGAAGAAGGCGGGCAGAGTTGGCCATGCTTGCCGATCTGGCTGTGGCATCATGGCGGACGACCTACTGGGAGCAGTCGCAGCAACAGGTTGAACATTAATTTTTGAGTTACACTGAGATCTACTAGGATCATTTTGGTTTTTGTACTTTTTTGCTTTATTTTGGCGCTTAAAAAGTTATCTTAGTATAAACCATTTTTATTATCCTATATATTGCCTGGCAAAAACTTGGTTATGTAATATGTAGTAATCTCAATTACGCGCGTGATTTGGAATAGAGGCCCCTTGTTCTGTGGTTTGAATCCAAACGCTGGCAGATACTCTGGCTGGAGCAGTTAAGTCCATTTTTATTAGTTTCCCTTTTTCCATAACTACAGGGAATTGTTTGCTCGTGCTGAAATATTGCCATTGTCCTGCGTTCTGATTTTGGAACTGTGTCTTTTGTTTAAGAATAAAGATTGATTGTTGAGTCGCGGGAAAGAGATTTGTTGGTCACACCATGGACTTAATTTTGGCGTTAGCTCGCCTTTTGCTGTGGGAAAAAAGATGTTTAACACGCTTCCTGTTGACCCCAGAAGCCTGAGTCAGTTTGAGATGTTCAAGACACACACATATTTTTTACAAAACGCACAATTTTTTTAATGTAATTTTTTCTTTTTTGGCGTAGAAATACTATGAAGTGTAAAACATGAAAAATCCAACCTCTGTACATGACTGTATTGTCGTGCAAATAAATGTATTCTATTCTATTCTTTAGTTGGTAAAAATTGCGGAATTCCTAGTTTGATCCCGAGGTATTCTTAGTAGACCCCGCACTGCTTAAGATGTGCTTCGAAATGACTAGGCAACCAAATATACTTCATAATTTTGTGATCAGTATTTCACCGACTTGATAACGTATTTCCATTCAAATTATACGTTAAACTAAACTTGAAACCTTTGCCGATAATACAAAAAAGTATCCGGCTCAATTCTGTCGAGTCTAGGTGACGGATTTTAAGATTGTTCGTGGCTATGTCGTAGTATTCTTGCATTCAACAAAAAAAAAAACGCCGATATTCTCAGAATTCGTCACCTTCACTTGAAAGAATTGAGCCGCATATTTTTTGTATTTTATCGGCAAATGTTTCAAGTTCAGTTTCGGTGAAATACGATACAAAATTGTGAAGTATATTTGGTTGCCTACTCATTTCGAAGTCCGCCTTAAACTTGTGTTAACGTGTTTCAAGACAGATCCTAATTTTTGCGGTTCTCTGTTAAGGTCATGGTGAAAGTATCGTCACTATGTGCCTGGCGAATACTATTTGCAAGGCTCTAGATGATGGGTCCTGTGCCACTGAGACCATTAGGGATAACTTGAAGATGATGAGAAACGTTCTTCACAATAACGGTGGTGGGTATTTTAAGACACAAATTTATAAAGACAAACTTATATAGTTAATAAATTTGATGACGTTAGCATTAAGACGGACTGAGCAGGATTTTTCAGTTTTACCAGCTTTGATCGCGTTTTTATCAGTTTGCGAACCGGTTTTGGAGCTTCTTTATTGGTTTTTATCGCTTTTTTACGCTTTTATTAACTAATAAAGCATTTAACAATAAATAAAACCGGTTAAAAGTTATTTAACAGATAAAGACAGCGTATTGTATAGCATACCTACTATACAATAACTTACATCAACGAAGTGAACCTTGCTTGCACCAAATCTACCATCAAAGAACTTAGTAAACAGTAATGCCACTCTAGCGCGAGAAAAAATAACCGCTTTTGTAGGTATATTTTCACAATATAGTAAATGAATTACAAAATCTCTTTAAAGCCGTTTATTGATAATATTTTGAGGAATATTCACACAAAAAAAAAACGAAAATAAATAAAAATTGTAGCGTTAGAGGACATCAAAGGAAACCTCTTCCGGCGGACAGGGTTGCACGGCCGGAAAGATTTTGCACGCAGTTTTCCACTTAGCCATTAAATTAAACAAGAAATTCCGCTTTAAAACAAAATGGCGCACGTTTGAACATAAATTATCACTTTTAGGTACAAAATTAGGTTAAAAATTGTTTATAACAAACAAAGTTTCGAACTTATAGTATAATCCGTAGGTACTTCTCTAGATAATGTTGTTCTGAAGCTGCATATACAATTTCAAGTGAATTGACGGAGATCTGTTGAAGTTATCTTTCCGGGCAGTTTGAAAAATGCGGTTTTGAGAAAACACGTTTTAAAGTATTGTGTAACTTTGATGTGTAGAATTGTTAAATTTTACTATAGTCGGCGAAACCTGGACCATATAATTATCTTTTCAAATTAATATTTTCCTCCTCTTGTGTCTTTCTGTTTGATTTTGACGACAGACGGGCCTGTTTTGAATCATGATTACAACGAATGGCTAGTCCATCATAAATTCAAAGCTCATTTCGAGGCTTCTTGGTTAACTGCCCTAACTTGTTTTGTCAAATGGCGGGGACGAGTGCCATTAGTTTTTGCACGTGATCTATCAATTCCTTATTTCCTTTTTTATTCCAAAATTTGTAAGTGTTGTGAAATGCAATTATTTTGAAAATAAGTGTACTGTCTAATCATTTTCAAGTTATTGCCTGTCATAGTACATAATACTAAATCATCTTTACATTTCAGGTGGAATTGTTATTACGAAAAATGGCGAGCTCGGTATTTTTTTCACAACGAAAAGAATGCCTTATGCGTACGTTCGTTCTGGAACGCTATTTTACGGAGGAGTAGATAAGAATGACGAGACTTCAGAGGATTTATAAAAGCCCTTTCCGATAACATTTTGGATGGATGTTTTTGTCTGTAAAAATTCAACAATAAAAGTCGATCACATTTTAGTTTAATATTTTCGTATATACCGTACGTTTCCCCAAATGCTAGGCATAGCGTTTACGGAAGAACGGCAACATCGCTCTCCCCACCTGGCGTATTTGTCAGCGGCTAAGCGATTCCCCGGTGCGCGCTTCGTGTGCTAGTAGCTCCTAGTTTGTTGTTCGCAGGACTGTGTGCGTTCGGTTTTGTGCTTCTTTTAAAAATGCACGTACATGGTGCATACATAATTTCTAAATTCTCTTTTATTGTCAGAAAATAATATGCAAAAATAAAGACTCTATTCTCAAAAAAATATATAAATTAACTAATATTCTACTATGAATAAACAATTAAATAAACATTATTTTAACTCGGGCTCAAAGATTCCGCCTTGCGCTGCAGACAGTATCCGAGCCGTTTGTAGAAGTTGGCTCTCACGCCAGAGAGCGTTTCGGCTCTTACAGTGTTGACAGCCTCTGTAATTTTTGCTTTCAACTCCTGTAAATTATGTGCCCTATTGACTTCATCAACATAAATGGTATTTTTAAGATAACCCCACAAGAAAACATCATTCGCAGACAGATCAGGTGATCTTGGGGGCCAACGAATGTCGCCTGTCCCACTAATAAGACGGTGAGGAAATGCGGTTGTTAAAAACTCTCGCACCCTGGCCGCGTTGTGAGCAGGACAGCCGTATTGCTGAAACCAAAAATCACCCTAGTCTACTCCGGGAAGGTTATAAATGGCGGGATGTACTTGCTCTTGCAGCAAACAAACGTACTTTTGGGCGTTAAGAGATCCATCGATAAAGAATGGACCAACTAAATGATTGCCTAGAATACCAGCCCAAACATTTAGTTTTTCGGGATGTTGAGTACGGTAAGCATAACTTCGCTGCTGATTTTGTTGGGCCCATTATCGAAGAATGGAAGGATTATGTTTACCATGTAACGGAAAAGTCGATTCATCAGTAAAAATAATATTTTGCATAAAAATTGTAACCGCGTTCGCCTTTTCCATTACAGTTTCACAAAACTCTATTCTGCGAAGGTTTCCTGAGTCTTTGAGTACTTATAACTCCGGAAATCACCCTTCTTCAGAGCCTTAGCAACCGTTTTGTTACCAATACCCAATTCCTCGCCAATCCCTCGAGTGGATTTCTTATCGTCCAGTACTACAGAACCGCAGATTAGTACATCCCGTCGTTCTTTTGCCTCAATATCTTGTGGACTTATCTCCCTTGGATGACAAGTACTGCAGCTCTTTAGACAAAGTGCTTTTTCAAATTGATGCACAATATTGAAAATGGTTTGTCTGCACGGGATAGGTCTGCCTTCAAAAATGATTGCAAACAAATCCACGCACTGTTGCGCCGAATTGCCACCGTAATACCACTTGATGATCTGAAGCTGTTCTAGCGGAGGGTACATCGCGATTGCAAAGATATGAATGTTATGAAGCGTTGTTAGATCTGCGACAGTTCTGCCGTTGCGTGCATGTGCTCCGAAACGCAAAACCACAGACTGACCTGACCAGACCTGCTCTCCCACCAGTCGGCAGTCCCACTATAATTGGCTGCCCTACTCCACCGACGTTGGCAGTGTTGCCGCGCGATACGCTTTCTATAGACCTATGCCTAATTTTTGCGGACACAATTTGTGAATAAATATCAATATAAAAATAAAATGAATAAAAAATAAGAAACATAATTCTTAGTAAAAAGTTTCATATGGAATTATTAGTTATTCAATTTCTTAATAAGTTAGAGCCGTTTAATATACGGTTTTGTTAATATTTCAAACAAGTATAGCCATATATGCTTCAAGTATAGCCAACTATTAAAATCATATCTATCTGACATGTAGTATTTAAGCCTTTCTGCGAATTTAGCCTTTATGTGGAACCTTTAGTTTCCAAGTAGTTTTGTGATAGTAAACAGAGTTCAATTTTCTCTAAAAACGTTTTGAGAAATAACCTATAAATCAGTCTTTTGCTGGTAGAGTCAGTTAGGACTGGTCAACTTAGAGTATTAAAGACGCCACCGTAAATAATAGTAAATAAAAAAAATTAAAATAGGGAATGTACAGGTGTCCCGGTCTAGAAACAAAGTACGTTATTGGCCTGAAGCAATCGAAATACACATTTTTCTATATATAAAAGTTGTAGATAATCATTGGCTCTACAGCCAGAAAATATTTTCATGTTTACAGGCTGTCCCACAACAACGTATCAACACAAACTTATGTTTTTTTAAATGGACACTAGGTATATTATTGCAGTTTTGGATGAAGATTTTTATGGTAATCATTTTAACATCAACTTATATTAGACTATTGTCAATTTTTTCGAAATATTGTGAAATCAATGTCAAAACCGCGCAATTTAAAAAAATCATTATGAGGTAACTAATTAAGATGAAGAAACGATAAAACTCATTCTAGACAGACTATCACTCTTTTTGGGAGATATGGTTTATTTCAGATTATAGTATTTATTATATAAAATAAATAATGATATGTTAAATGTCAAATAAGTTAAGATTTTTCAATTGGAACACCCTGTACATATATTATAACACCATTATAAAGTTCAATAGCCAAGCTTTCTAAAAATGCCAAATTTATTAGGTCTATCATCAACAGATAAAAAGTTATCAACCCACAAGTTTTCAATATTTAATAAGTAGGCTTTCACGCCCAGTATTGCTTAACGAAACAGCAGGGAAAGCAAACAGCAGGGAAATTAAAAATTTATTAAATTCTAATAATAAATCAAACAGGCAACAACAAATAACTGCAACACAATTATAAACTAAAGAAAATAAACAAAAACAAAAAAGAAAGTGAAGAGGCAGGTAAGTGTTCCACTACAAATGTTCAAATATCTGGCCAGTTTGTTGAATGCATTTTTGAAGTCATGTTTCAAAGTCCCTCTGAACATTTTCTAGTGTTTCCACTGAAATATTGTGAGAACTTCGCCTTATCCTGGTTTTGATGTCTTCTTTAGTGGTGGGAATATCCCTATAAACTTGTTCCTTAACATGCCCCCAAAGAAAGAAACCACACGGCGTTAAGTCAGGTGATCTGGCTGGCCAAGGTGTTGGACCAACACGACCAATCCAACGACATTCAAACATATTATTTAAATAGTTTTGGACTACTCTAGAGTAGTGTGGTGGAGCCCCGTCTAACTGCGGTATCATTTCTTGTCTTGTCCTTAAATCAACTTCTTCCAACAATATCGGCAAATTATGTTCCAAAAATGTTTTGAAATATTGTCCGTTGAGAATTCCATAAAAATGGCCAGACTATGTTAAGCTTAATAATTCCTTCCCATACATTCAGTAACCATGCATTTTTATTGTTTATTTGTCTTAACCATCGGGGGTTTTCGGTAACATATTAATGCATATTATGCCGGTTTATCAATCCATTACTTTTAAAAGTAGCTTCATTTGAAAAATGGATCTTTGAAACATAATTTGCTTGTTCATCAATTTTTTGTAGTATGCTTTCACAGAAAGCTATCCTGTTTCCAAAATCATTCCCATGTAGCTCTTGGTGTAAACTTAAGTTGTATGGGTAAAATTTTTGAAGTTTTGTTATTCTATGGACCGAGCTTTTGCTGATCTGGAGTTCTCTACTCAAGGCCGGCGGAAGGGCCGGGCGACCCGGGCGGCTGCCCGGGGCGCCACAGTTTTAGGGGCGCCGCACGACAAAAATTTAAATCTAAATATACTAAACTAAAAAAATAATAAGAATCGGAAACTACAATATCATAATAATATCGATAGGTATCCACTAAAACATAGTTATCTAATAGTATATGTATATATTATTAAATAATACAACAAGTGTTATAAGAAAAACGCGCATGAGTTGTATGGACACGACGAGCGTAGCAAGGAGCCATCTTGGATATTGCTATAACTTCATTAGAAGAAAGATTTCAGCAGCTCCAAAATTACAGTGTTTATGTTTCTCTATGATATTAATAACAATATGAATAGCAACATTAATAGCAATATTAATACCTAAGAGCTATTGAGAAATGTCAAGATTTCCAGCTGTTTTTAACAGATGGAAATAATCGAGATGTTGATGGACTACAGCTTCACCAAGAGCTCACAGTATTATCTTCACTAGTCATCCCTGGAAGTTCATCAACTGATTTACTAAATTTCATAAGTCAAAACTACATATTTAATCGAGAAGTTTCCGAATCCATTTGTGGTGTAGCGTATTTTATTTCCAATGCCCATAAAGGGGACGTAGTTTTTCTATATTAAAATTAGTAAGAACTTATTTGAGGTCGCGACGTTGTCGATGGAGTTCGATATATTAAACGAAATTGACCATGAATTAATTATTAAAGAGTTTGCCGACACTAAGGCTCAAAAAGTAAATTCTTATTAACTGTAGTTCCTTATTTATATGTCCTTATTAACCACGGTGTCTTTATTTTTCAACTTTTATTTTTTCTGCAGGATTCTCGAATTTCAGATCGATAGATATCAACACGTGCCCCTAAGTGCTGAAAATCGAGAATAAGTGTATATAATAATATTTTCAAGAAAATGATATAAAACCTTTTGTATTAGCTTTTACTACAATAACCTTACATGACACAGATATTAACTTAATAGACTGTTGACTAGATATCAAAGCATTTCTTGTATTTTCAAGTGGATTATTTTTTCAGATTAATCTAATAATTGTGTTATATAAATTTTGTTGTAAAACAAATCTAAAACCTTTTTACTTTATCATACGCAGTATGAAGTATTGTAATCGTGCCGAAAAAAATTGAGATTTTAGCGGAAATTGGTCTTTATGGGTCCCCTGAACATTTTTGACCAAGGTACAAAAAAATGTCTGTGTGTGTGTGTGTGTGTGTATGTGTGTATGTGCGTATATGTGTGTGTGTTTTTGCTTTTGGTTCAAAAGGGTCCAAAGGAACTGGACGTTTCATCTAAGCATTTTTCAAGGATTTTGGAATCGAGCTGCCATTTCTGTAGTTTCGTCAAAATAGTTAAATAATAAATTACAGTAGAGGAAATTGTGAATAATTTATATCTGCGACATTTTTTGGTAAAATTAATAGTTTAGCCGCTGCATGAGCAAATTCTATTTGATCGCGATCGGTCGTGTCTGCATTAATATGAAACTAGTTAGCGAGGATTTGACAAATGTTATGACAGATATGACGGATGTATTCTAATGACAGTAGGTAGTTTCAAAGGGTGATGTTTTGACAATGCCTACTGTCAAAAAAATATTCGCAAGATCAGCCTGGGGACGAGCACGAAGACAATGCGGATGCAGAAACTCTGCAACTAGATGCTGAGCGGGACGTCAGCGATGAAGATGACGTTGATCCTGATCAACGAAGGAGACGGCGAAGGCGGTAGCTGCGTGTGCGTGCTGTGTTTTATGCAATAATTTTTATATCAAAACGTTTTGCCTTCCTTTAAATTTTTTTGTAAAGCATTTTTTATCATTTTATCGTCGTTTGGTTTTGAAAATTTACCCGCCAAGCCGTTCACTCACTGGCGGGTAAATCGTAAAGATTTCAAATTTGTAAATACAATTTTGGATAAGCGGCCATGGCGCAAGGCACCATTTTTATAGCATTTGAAATTATGTTAATTCATAATGTGTATTTTCTTTAATTAATATATTTATGTTAATGGTTAATGGAATCTAATGCAGCTAAACTAATAATTTTGTACATAGTATGATAAAGTCATGTGCCTGGCCACATCAGATTTTTTATGTTATTAAATTGAACTTTTTCTCGATATGTTATGATCGATCTCAAACTATAGATATAAAAGACCAAACTGAGATGGTACCGCAAAAAATAAAAGTTTAAAAATAAGGACAACCCCAATATTTACTTTTACAGTCTAGTGATCTTATTTATTTAGAAAAATTTAATATATTCCTTATATAAATGTGTATGTTGTAAATTAACCGTAGAAAGCAAATAATTTGTTTGTAGTTCTTTTAACTAATTAGTATAAGGGGCGCCAAAGACGGTACTTGCCCGGTCAGGGTAATTCCCTTGCGCCGGCCCTGTCTCTACTCAGTTCTCTTGTACTGACATGCGGATTTTCCGGTACGCTCAATAAAACATTAAACTGAGTATTTTCATCTCCAACTACATAACTTTTACATCTACGTTTCAAGGTAGCAGTACTTCCAGTATTTTCAAACCTAAGCAATAAATTTTCGAGGAATCGCCTACTCGGGATTCGGACATTTGGGTACCTTTCGCCATATACTCTTTGAGCGAGTAGAGTATTCCTTTGACATTCTCCTAATATGAAAACCATCTTTACAAGTTCTGCATTATTATAATTCATTATTGCGAGTAAAAGTTGTTACAAGCTACAAACACGAATAGACAACGCTAAATTTTTATATCTGTGCGTTTGTCGAATTTTATCATGACAACTAGATATTTTGTATTAGTTTAAGAATTTTTGCGTAGGTAATACATTTTAAATAAGATACCTAATAACTTTTTATCTGTTGATGATAGACCTACTAAATTTGGCATTTTCGAAAGCATTGCTATCGAACTTTATAATGGTGTTATAATATACAAGGTGTTCCATTGTGGAAATCAGCCTTTGTTAAACCAATTCCTAAGCGAGCCTCTCCCTCTTCCTTTAACGACTTTCGCCCGATCAGTATCCTATCAGTTCCCTCAAAAATTGCTGAATCACTATTACAAATTCAGCTGTACGAGTACTTGGAGAGTAAGGGAGTCATGCCTGCCATGCAATCTGGTTTCCGGAAGTCGCATAGTGCTGGGTTGGCCCTGCTGGCTGTTCTGGATGAAATCGTGTCTTTCCAACAGATGGATAGAGTTACCGCACTGGTTCTTCTCGACATGTTAAAGGCCTTCGACAGCGTAAGCTTCGACTGTATTTTTGCTAAACTTAAATATTATGGAGTTGATGGTCTGCTTTTGAACTGGTTTCGAGAGTACCTAGTTGGACGCACAAACTACACTAAAATCGACGCAGACAATATTTCTCAGCCATCAGTGTCACTGTCGGGCGTTCCTGTCACTGTCAGTGCTGGGTCCACTAGTCGGTACCTTTTGTAGTTATTTACATACAATAAAGCATTTTATTATTATTATTATTATTATTATTTAAAATTCTTAAGTTATTTGACATTTAACATATTATTTCGTTTATATAATTCATATTATAATTTCAAATAAACCATATCTCTCAAAAGGAGTGACATTTTTGCTGTCAAGAATGTTCTCGTTTCTTCATCTTAATTAGTTACCAAGTTATAACTTGATACTACTTACTATATGTAGTAGCACCCTCAACCACGTGTGGTTGGTATAGCTTAGATTCCCAAGCAAAGCTAGCCCCTATTACAGACATATACTTCCGTCTTGGGTGATATGAGTAAAAATTCTAACGATGGTTAATTGCATTGAACGAAAGCAAATTCGATCACATAAATTTTACTACAAGAGAATACAGATTATTGTGCGCGCTCCTTAGTATATTAGACATAGCAATCTCCACAGGGATCTTGAGATGGAATAATTGGTCAAAGCTGATAAGCTGAGGGTAGGGCAAATGGTAAAGAGTGCTTGAAGACCTCAGCAATCCGAAATAGTAGAAGAGGAATTAGCCAGTTTATACAAATTTACGTTTAACTTAGCGAGACAGCTATCAATTATCATAAGAGATTCAAGAAGAATCAAACATTTCTTGAGAAAGTTCATGTTGAAAAACGCGATCTCGAAAATGTAACGACATAATATGACTTTTCAAGATTTATTATCTTGACGTTTCAACTGTGACAAGATAATTTCCGACACTGATCGGCAATCAACGAACATTCAAAATGTGGGTAAAGTTGGGTAAAGTTGGCATTATTAACCCTTTGTAAGCAAATGAATGTTAGAATACTAAGGAATTATGGCAGCATCAAAAAGTCGCAATGGTACGAGTTTGATGTTTTGAAAACGTTTGGACCGTCGTGGTTTTTAACTTTAAATACTCGAAAATTTAAGGACATAATATGAGTTTTCAAGATTTATTATCTTGACGTTTCAACCGTGACAAGACAATTTCTGACACTGATCGGCAATCAACGAACATTCAAAATGTGGGTAAAGTTGGGATTATTAACCCTTTGTAAGCAAATGAATGTTAGAATACTAAGGAATTATGGCATCATCAAAAAGTCGCAAGGGTAAGAGTTTGATGTTTTGAAAACGTTTGGACCGTCGTGGTTTTTAACTGTTCATTTTTTTGCAGAGTTGAGGATATATTGTTGGTCCATGGCGGAGCCTCAAATTTTGAGGACGAAATAAAAGAGGCTAAGATTTCTGGTGTCAAGGATGCTGCCAGAGAAGGATTCTTTATCCTTCAAAAGACCGGAAGTGTCCTGAACGGTGTAGAGAAAGCTGTACGCATGATGGAAGATAATGATGCTTTTAATGCAGGTTTGGAACACTCGTTTCACGCGCGTTCATTGCAATGTCTGTAAACGCGAATGAAATTTACGGACTGTCACAACTGGCTAGTAAAGACGCGGATTTTTCAAAGATACCGATCAGAAGGATAAATATATCTACTTTCCCTTTTTTTCCCCAAAAAAGGGCGAAGGGGCCCAGGAAGAACCCAGCTCCACCCCGCTGCCTGGTATCGTCGTGAGGCATCCTGCTGTGCAGCGGCATCTTCCTTCATTTCCTCAACAACAATTTGAATATTAGTAGTGACTTTATTCTTTAAAAAAACAAATACAACCAAACTCAGCCGGAGTTGACACCTTAACCGGTTTACATAAATTACCCTTAAAAGTAAACTATCTACTTAACTACCCTACAATTCTAAGTGTCTATGCACTTTACTTTAACTACAGGCGTCCTCGCGCACTCACTGGGACACATGCTAACCTAATTTTCCGAAGAAGCTTTTTTTCCTGCGGCTCCTCCCCCAGACTCCGGTGTATCCAGAAGGTCGTGGTCGTGGTTTTCCGGTCGCTTTCATTCCTGTTTCCTTTTTTTTCCGTCTGTCCCGTAGACCGTCCCTCTCCCCTATAAGGGGCGGGAGGTTCTATCTCTCCTCGTCGCCTGTCTTCCTCGTCCTTTCGTCGGAGTATCGTTCTTATGGTACTGCTAATCTGTTCCCACGTTTCCGATCTTTGCAGCATTCTCCGTACCATTCCTCCCGCACTGAGGCCATCTCCGCATGGGCACTCCCTCCTATCGACCTCCCAGCGGGGACTAGCAAATAGCGTGTGCTCCGGGGTGTCCTCTTCCTCTCCACAATGTCTGCATTCTGGGTCGTCCCTCCTCTTAAATTTGTAGAGGTAGGCCCCAAAAACCCGTGCCCAGTTAGGGGTTGGGTGAGCTCGTAGGTCCCGTCTCCGTGGTTCCTACTCGTCTACTCATCCAGATCCGGTATCAGTCAGTGCGTCCACCGACCGTTGTTGTCCTCATCCCATTCTTTCTGCCAGGCTTCCATCGTGCGTCGGCGATGTTCTTGTCTGGAGGTGCCATCCTGTCCGCGTCCATCATATATCCTTCTATCGTCTGCTTTTAGGTGCACCGGCACCATTGACGCTACCACCAAAGCACCGCCCGTCGACACTGTTCTGTATGCCGATGTGACACCGACCGCGGCTCGTCGCTGTACTCGCTGGAGCCTTTGTTTCCGGTTTTCCAGCTGCATGTCGTCACCCCAGGCGGGCGCTGCATATAGCATCTCTGATTCCGCGACCGACGCCAATACTCTTCTCTTAGTCGCCGACGGTCCCTCCATTCCCTCCATGAGTCTTAGCAGTGCCCCGGTGGTTCTCTCCGCTCTGGCTACCACCTCCTCGACGTGCCTTCCGTATCTGCGGGTTCTTTCGATCCTCACCCCCAGGTACTTAACGCTGTCTCCTGGTTGGATTCTCTTGTTTCCTACCGTCAGCGTCACCGGTTGACATTTCGTCTTTCCGGTGAGGAACACCGCATCTGTCTTCTCGGCCGCAAGTTCAACGTTTCTTTCCTCCATCCACTCGGTTATTCTGTGGATGGCAAGATTTACGTTCGCCTCCAGCTCTGCGCACGTGGTTGCTGTAGCGACCAACGCAAGATCATCCCAGGACGGACCCCTGAGGGACGCCGCTCTAACTCTCCATCAGCCAAATATTGGTCAGCCAAATTTTGGTACAGCATGCAAGTACGTCACGTCATTCAACGCGGTCGTCACCGGGTTGGGAGTCGAGCCCGAGTCACAGCATGTATCACAGGCCCGTAATTAGAATTAAAACAAACATCGTGTATATTTATTATTATTAGACTACAACGACAGCAGTACAGATGATGAAGAGTGATCTTAGATAATCATAAAGAAGTTGCCGCGATAGTTGGTGGTTTTTCTGGACCTGCACAATTCGTTCATAGTTTAGGACAAATACTTGTGGCAATTGAGACATTTACCGAACATTCCGGACAGTTTATTTTGGCCCCAGAACCACTAGAAACAACTACGTCATCATCAACTACTATTTTTCGGCAGAAATAAGGTTGTGAAATAATAATAAATTACAAAACAGAAAATGTATACAACTGCAAAAATAAAAAAAAAATCACGTATGCTATTTTCAAAAATAATACCGAACGAGAATTGACAAGAATTTTGAATACGGTCCTGAGAGTTGATCGTTTGAAATCGTCGCGCGAAGCCTAGCATCGCTTCCCGCGCGTGGTCCCCTTGCCCCGAGGGGAACCGTCCTGCGCACCGAATCGCTCACATTATTTTCATTCCTAAAAATTCCTAACAAACCTTTTATGTTATTATACATCAATGGATGAGTATTACAATAAATAAGGATTGTTTACGTGCTAACTGCGTTGTCCTGCTACCGTTCGTTTCTGAGATACCCGTGTCCATAAACAGCTCTCTTACAGACTTTATTACATAAGAAATCAAGAAAATAAAAACACCAATCTATCGAAGAGATTCTAACTGTAACTTGAACAAAAATTTAAATTTTTTTGGTAAGTGGTTTAAGAGAAAAAATATTGAAAGGTAGAGAATTATTTTAAAACCGGAAAAATCAGGTACCTTTTTTTACTCCTCTCGCGCTCGTGCCTAAACCGATAGACAGAAAATTTTGATTGGTCACTCCTGTTATGTCAAAATTATTCAGGAGTATAACCCACTTTATTTAAAAACAAATTTGTTCAGCCGTTTCAAAGTTACTGGCGTTCAAACACAGAGCCCAATACTTTTGTAACCGATAGTAATAGACAATTTGTCTGTTTGAAATTAATTATTATTGAAGGTTCCGGGTGGATCATAGTTGCGGGTTAGAACAAATACTATCAAAATGCTAAAAAGCACATGAAAACCAAAAAAAAAAAAAAAATAAGCAAACGGCCAAATTAAGTCTGAGGATATATGAATGAGACTGTCCACTGGAAATGCTACCTGTATATTTAGGTCATATGCATAAAGATGCAAGAAGAAGCTCAGAAATGTGTCTATAATAGAAACTCGTCTATATTATGTAAACTCATTTCACGTATTTTTTCTCACCATTTCACATGCGAAAAAGTGGCTTCTTAATTCTTTATGGAAAATTTGGAGAGGTCCTTTCGGGCGCGCGGAGCGCGCGCGATCCGCTATATGGACAATTTTACGTTGCGTGAGTTTTTGAAATCGACGCAAAACGGCCTCTAGGGCGTTTTTGCTTCAAAATTTTCCAAAAAGCGAGCGATTTTGGTGAACGCGCCTCAACATTCCTACAGCTGTTTATTACGCGTCGTCATGGTTGCCAGCTAGAAACGTCAAAAGCGCAAACATAACCTTATCATAACCTCAAACCTATTTACATTGCAGTAGGTATCTACAGAGCTAAGCGATTTGTTACTTCCCCACAAGTATGATATGAAAAACCTATAACCATGTTGATCGTATAAAAATATGTATTAATTTGCGTTAGAAGATATGTAAAATTTGACAAACTGCGAATATTACCGCGCAGGTAAGTTACTACGAAAACATAGTAAGTAAATTAATAGAGATGATTAGCGTTTCGACTTTCGTTTAGTAGGGCCCCTTACTTACCCTCTAATTGATTACAGTTTGAGAGGTAGCCCTTAGATGGCATCAATGTACACCAGTCGACCAGTCAGGTCGGGTCTGCGCACATCGCCAATGTCAAGAACCATCACCTAACCTTTGATGGTGAAATTTCCCAAACAACCGCACCCATAGCATAAGGTGAATTTATTGCAGATTATTTGTAAAACACATTTACTTATTTATTAATAATTTCAGGATGTAAACAAACTGTCGTACGTAATTTGTACGTATTTAGCCCCACATACAATAGATCTTCCAGGTCAAAGTATATCGAAAGACATAGATGCCTCAGTCTCCAGACCCACTACAACTACAAGAAAGCCGAAGTTAAAGTAGTGTGCGAATTGACAGAGCGCAAGAGAGAAGCCTAGAACATGAACATCAGCTCACTATGCCAGAAAGAAAATAAACAAGAATTTTTCCTCTAATCGAACATTTAGTACAAGAATTTGAACGAATGAACTATTTATCGTTATTTTAAAGGTACATTAACTATTATATTTTTAGTTGAATTTCTTTTAATTCGATTTTTGCACAGGTAACATATACGATGTGATAAATAGCCTGAGGAACAAGGAATCTAATTTTGGGTTAAAGAAAGTTATCTGTTACTTCGAACAAAACAGATTTGTATATATCAGAACAAATGGGACGAATATCAACATTGGTGATTCGGAAGGGTTATTGAAGTAGACTTATCGCAATATCGCATTGGTCTATCGTCTATCGTAACTCTCGGTCACCCGTAATGTTATTGTCAATTTCATATACACACGCGCATCAATCATATTACAAAGAATACAATTTCCAATAAAGGTCTGTATTGCTATAACCATAAATGAGGACAAACTTTGGATTTAGTTAAAATCTATTTATTTCAACACGTTTTTGCACAGCTAAATGTGGCATTTTGTACGGCTAAAGGGTGGGATTCTACGCACCTATGTGTAAATTGACAAAACGTTTTCTCTGGGGCGGTTATGGAAAAAGATTCTATTCAAATTAACAGTTACATGTTACGAAGAAATATTTAAATTTGTTCATAATCCATTTTTTACTTATTGTTTTCTGTAATATATACACGTGTATACAACAATGATGTGCAATGTTCTACAAATATATATTATATGCACAGTCTCTGTAAACAACTAATTTAATTTTTAGCCTCAATCATGTTTTAGTTTCTTAATTATCATTGCTTATTTGTTATTTAAAAATACCTACTAATGTTATTATACATGTATTACATATTCTGCAATATGTGTACAATGTTATTAATCTACAATACCAATCTGTATAAGTAGTGACCAACCAAGCAGTAGAGTGTATAAAAAGAACTTTTTGGAAAATCAAAGTTTTAAGTTGATTTATGTTATCTCTATGAACCCACATATAACATCAACAAGATTAACCCAATTAAGAAAAAAATATGTCTCCCACAAGAGGCCTAATATTTATAATTTTTTTCAATTGTTTTTTGTAGTTAGGTTAAGGTATTTTTAAAGTTGAAAATTTCTAACTATATTTTGTGAAATAATAGCTTAAAAATATTACTTTACTGCCAGATTTAGATTTCCTGCACTTGGCATAAAATTGAGTAATTCTAAAAATTGAAGCTTTTTTCTATTTCAAGTAATGGAATAACTGGGAACAAAATATAACAATTGTTTTTTTTTCAAGTGACAAACATCTTTAATAAAATCTAAAATAAAACAAAAACAAGTCAACATTTTTTCATTAAAGCTCTCTATATAAGTGTAGATTGTAGTTACTGGGCCAACAACATGCCATTATAAGAAAAATTATTTAGTGTTTAATCTGACAAATAGACAATTATACAAAAAATCATTATATAAGTTGATAAAAAGGTGTCTCTACGGACCCACGTTTACCACCAACAAATTTTGCCCAATTGGAAGCAATCTGAGTCTTCCACAAGTGGTCTAAAATATTTTTACATTTTGATTAAGATCATGTTTGCCACTTGAAAGAAAAACAATTGTTAGATTTGTCGTCGTAATTTGCATTGATTATATAATCTAATAATTATGAAAGTAAGCTAAATTTGTTAAATTTACTAAATTTTATGCAATTTAAGTGTACCTTGCATTAGAATACTATATTTTTAACTTTTGTTTCACACCATACGTATTGTTAACATTATTCAACTTGAAAAGAAA
Source organism: Melinopterus prodromus (assembly GCA_964023965.1). Taxonomy (NCBI): domain Eukaryota; kingdom Metazoa; phylum Arthropoda; class Insecta; order Coleoptera; family Scarabaeidae; genus Melinopterus; species Melinopterus prodromus. Next base: position 32,692,729 of record OZ030396.1, read on the forward strand.
AAGCAACCCAACAAATAAATCAAATTTATTGCGACAAATTATATTTTTTGTTTTCAATTGCGGTAGGCTATTTTTTTTTAATTGAACCATTTTTGTTTTATATATATGAGTCCATAGAAACAACTTTATAGTTATCATATAACATAAGACAGTAGTGTATATGCGGTCTATCGATTCCTGCTATGTACCGATTCACTGATCTACCCAATAGGCGGTCTATAGGCCACTAGTCTTTATGTATTCAGGTCTGTTAATGCAAACCATTAAAATACATGAGGTCGGATGTAAGGAATGTATTATATACAGAGGATGGAATGTGTTGCACGTGTATTTATGAATATATCTATTTATCAGCATACAATTGAATGATGCAGGGTGTCCCAATTTTTTCAGATAATGAATGTCATACTAAAAAAAAGAAAACATTTATGTGAATTTCATAGCCTTTTCAATTCATTAAAAAGTTACAGCCGTTTGAAATATTAACATATCCATGTTTTAAATGACCTCAACTTCTTAAGGGATTCACAAAACCAATAGTTTCGACGTTAAAATTCTTACTCGGAATGGCATTTACTTACCAGAATGAAAAACATAGAAAGGTTTTTGTTCATTTGTTTATTGAATTTACTTTTATTATTTTTAATATTGTGACTTACACTTATCTATTTTTTTTTCTGTTGTTTGTGTTATATATTTGGTTTCGCATTGTTTGAAACATATTTTCTTTTTCTTTGTTTTGATACTAACTTGTAATCCTTGTAGCGCTTATAACTTAATTTACTTGTAGAAAAATAAAACAAATGTAGGATCTTGTAGTTCTGAGATCGTCTAGATCTTGTAGTACCGAAGACCAGAAGCTTGAACGGATCACCAAGCACGTCCTGTTTCTAATCTGGTCTCTCAAAAGAAATTTACCCATTACGTCGAACTGTACGTGTCACATTTCTACTAGTAATTATAAAAATGTGAATCTATAGTAAGCACTCGTCTTTATGGATATGACCGAAAGTTACAGCTAGCATTTCTGGTAGACAGTCCGTAAGCTGTAAGAAGTAGTTGAAAAACTTTGTTAAGTCTGGTATGGATGTATCCAATATCGCCCCTTTTGTTTCAAAATATATTTTTTGTACACAAAATATGCAAAAAATTACTCGTTTTCTCCGATATACGTACGTTTCTAGTGGCGCAAGAGAATACGTCCTGACGTTATTTAACGGCAAAATGTGCGTTAACTTTTGCGCAGCCGCTGCGAGACGCTGCGTTCACCGTGCGGTTAAAACCTGATGTGTGCACCGGGCCTAAAATGTTTCCTGTGATATAATGTCGTGTTCATTTCATGCCCGGGCTACACTAACACCTAACGTCTAATGCCTTTATGCGGTAATTAACGCGTCATTATTTGCCGCACTTCTGATGCCCGGGCTACACTAAAGCCCGGGCCACACTAATAACGCTTAACGTTTAATTCCCACAAGTGCGACCACAATGTAACATATTAACTGGCCAATCAGAAGAGCAGAAAATGATGACGTAGTAAAGGTCTATCCCAAACAATCTTGAAACTATTTATAACAGGTTTTGCGGTAAAAACTCCTCAGTTACAATGATAGCTTAGACATCACGTTCATGACCGCTGGGCGCTGGTAATAGTTCTTGATTTGTGTTTGATGTAATTAAGTCTTTTGTTTTAGGTCGAGGTTCTGTGCTGAATGAAGAGGGACACGTCGAAATGGAAGCCTGCGTAATGCTTGGCTCCGACTTAAGTGCCGGAGGAGTGACTGCTTTGAAAGACGTGAGACATCCAATAGAGTAACTATTCCACCTTCCTGCATTTTAAACTGAATTGTATATGTTACGGTTAAAGTGATAAATGTGGCTATTATTAATAATAACCGCAGCATTTGGTCATCAATTAGTCATTTTTATATTTAATGCATGTGGGTAGTTTTTTGTAAATGTCGAGGAAGGTGTAGGTATTAATAATCTTTAGAGAATAACTGATGATTTTTCCTTTTGTTGATTTAAGCGTCATAATTCAACCGTCAAACCGTGTCTTCATTATGTCTAAATAATCCAGTTTGGCCAAATTATTACACATGCAAGTTGCAACAGACAGAACACAACCTTCAATGTTCACATAACAGTCGACACTACCTCGCAGTCGCTTCACAGGCGCCCGGTGGACCACCAAGTGCTGCCACCTTGAGGTCTGTTGAATTCGGTGGAGTCGTTAGTATAGTCGGTAGAGTAAAAAAACGGAATCAACGGAAATAAAATTACTATGATTTTTGCAGTACTTTTTTTTATTAAAATAATACAAAAAACAAAAGAAAATGACGTCCTATTGTTACAAACTTTCTCTTGCTTTATTTTTACAATATAAATGGTGTAATTGTTGTACTACCACAAAAACAAATAAAGGTCTAGAAGGACTTTTGTATTCAAAATTAAATATAAAACATTTTTTAAAATTTTGTATAAAAAGGGATAATAAATAATAAATTATAAATAAAAACAAATTTTCTTGCCACGAATTGCAAAATACAGAAGCACTATGTACGTATGCACTGGCAGAATAATACAAACCGAGTTTCTAATTTATTACTTACTTAGCTTTTAAGAATTGCGCAAATAAGCATGGCCCAAAGAGTTACATACTCGTGCAGCATGGATTGGCATTTTTTAGTCTCGTTTTGATAATCTTCCTTATTTTATGAGTAGTAATTAAAGGTCACTAAAGGCCCAACACTGAAAACCCAGTGAATAGATTCGTTGTGTGGCGATTACGTAGATACTAACAGAATTCCAAATATGAAGCTATTATATTGTAGCATCACCTTAATGCAACATCGAATTGTAATATATCACATTGGCCACAGCATGCTGGAAGTTATTAATAATAGCCGGTTCATGTGATAAATTCTTCACTTTAACCTTGCCACTTGGCCATAATAATAATAATAAAATGCTTTATTGTATATAAATAAATACAAAAGGTACCTATAACACCAAGGTGATTTAAAATGGCACCATTCAAAAATAGATACACATTAAAAACTGAAATTAATATATATCATCCTCAACCGCTAAAAGCCTCCCTCAAGAATCTCCCTCTTCAAAATAGCTCTGGTTTTACTTTTGCTATAAGGACCGAATTCAATGAGAGTCGTATTTAAGATTCTTGACGCAAGATACGAAAAAGTCTTTCTGAAGGATGCTGTCCTGTGCACTGGTACTGTCGCCATGGAAGCGACATAGCAAAGTCTTCTCGTATGAGCTTCCCCTCTTAGCTCGATCTTGGCCGCCAGATAGGAGGGTTGACCAGCATACACGGCTGCACGAACCATCTCTGCGTAGTGGGTGAATCGCCTCTCAGTCAACCGAAGCTGTCGGTGCTCCCGAAAAACATGACCCATGTGTTGTCGACGGGGACATCCAGTTGCATAGGAAATGCAACGATATTGTATTCCTTGAAGACGTATCTTCTTTGCCTGGGAGAGGAACGGACCATAAACGATGTCACCATAACCTACAGCTGAAAGCACCAACGAATCTGAAACCATAAGCTTAGTATCAGTCGGTAAAACCGATTTAAATTGATGCAATAGCTTCAATTTGCCATACGCAGCCTGACAAAGCCTATCTATGTGTCCATCAAAGGTAAGACCACGGTCGAGGACGATTCCAAGGTTTTTTGCTTCTGTCACCACGGGAAGACGAGCACCATTTAACACCAGCTCAACTCCGCAGCTCATCTCACACCGTCGACGTCCTCCTCGTTGCCAATAAATAGAACCTGGCACTTTCCAGGATTCAGCACCAGGGAGTTGCTACCTGCCCAGCCGTAGACACGCGCCAAGTCTTCGTTAATGGAGTCCAGGGTGTCGTTGACGAATGATAATTCGGGCCTGCCGATGCCCCCGTAGTGGCGAAAGCTGTTGGGGGATGTTAAGGCATGGATTATTATTATTATTTCGAGTATTGTGATCGTGATTGTTGCTGTTTAATCGAAGTTTGTCTGTATTTTCGTGAACATACAACACACAAGATACAACGCAAGTATGTAAACCGATATAACGGTAAGTATTTTTAGGTTCTTGAATAAGTCTCTACAGTTATTTCGGTAACCGGCTTCACTTATTATTCTAATACACTTTTTTTTTGTTTCAGGACTGATTCTGCATGAGGACTGCCGCCTCACATAATTATACCAAATGCTATGCGGCTGTGAAAGTTGGCAAAATATGCAGCAAGAGCGGTCTCCCTGGTACCAATTTGCATCATTTGACGTACGAAGAAGATTGCACTTGACAGTTTCTTGTTTAACATATTAATATGCAGCTACCATTTTAGATTTTGTTGCAAATACACTCCAAGAAATTTGACGCTTTGTTTTTCTGCAGTTGTACTAGGTGTGAAAGTGGTTATGTTCGTCTTTCCTTCAACTGCAATTTATTGCTACTGAACCATTCCTTTGCATCTCTCATTGCTGTCCTTGTTTTTCCCGTCACCTCTCCAATACCTTGCCCATGATTCACAAGGCTGCTATCGTCCTCAAACAAACAAATACCATCGCCTGACATAGCAATTGGCCTAATATTATCTTGGTCGTCAATAAGATTATTTTTATATTTGTGTATGGGAATAAGGTTTGACAGTTTCAGAACTTAGTACTAGAACAGGAAGTTAACAAAGCACAAAAAAATATGGTTGTCTTGTCTGGCCTGTTAAAATGCAGTATTCGACCAGATCTGGAACAAACGTTAAAAGTGATGTTCCGTCAAAACTAAACAAAAATTAATGCCTTCATACAAGATAATATCTTGACTCTTTGGTACACATCGCCTCAAAAGAGATTCTTAAATTTTTTCTTATTTAGGGTTGCTAGGAAAGTGATGGAAAAATCACCTTACGTCTTGTTAGCGGGCACGGGTGCATTCATATTCGCAAAAAATATGGGCTTGGAATTGGCAATGCCCGGAGGCCTTGTCACGAAACGTGCTAGGAAACGTCACAAGAACAACACCATCTTTGATCAGAAAGAGCTAGGCACGGTTGGTGCAGTAGGACTATGCAAACTCGGCTACACTGCAGCAGCAACATCTTCAGGCGGCCTCAACAGGAAGAAGGCGGGTAGAGTTGGCCCTTCTTGCCGACCTGGTTGTGGCGTCATGGCGGACGACTTAGTGGGAGCAATCGCAGCGACAGGTGGATAGTAGAGTAGAGATTACTAATTTTGGAATCGCACAGATTGTTCACCGATACACGCCACATCATCAGTAGTCGGACATATATGGACGGATTTTTTAAAGGATTTGGTCCGGTAGATCGAGTCGCATGACGCCACTCTCTTATGTTACAACACAATAATGTTAACCTAAATTAACGCTTCCGAGTTTGTCATGTAAAAAATCAGTTCACGTATGTCCTCTCAGTTCACGTATGTCCTCCTAAAGTATTGTTTACATCCACTCAACTTAACGTACTAAACCTACGAAAAATTATAATTAACGTACGAAATTTAGAACGGTTCCATTTGTGGTGGGTTTAGTCAGCTTTTCGTAGCCGCAACGCAATTTAACATATTAACTTCATAAGTTAAAACATAGGGAAACCTTATATTGGTTTAGACAGGATTGGGATTAAATTAATATAGAATATATACGTCTCGTCTGAAATTTCTTTAACTCCGACTCCGACTCTACGACTCCGACTTCGACTAGACAGCCTTGGAGTATCAATAAAATACTAACAAAATTGTATCAATAAATTATTTCCAACGAAAATTAATATGCACAAGGAAAAAATGTGATGCGGCCAGGTGGTGCATGGCTTTATTATACTATTTAGCAGTGTTTCCCAACGCAAACGTTGGTTTGATGTTGTGACAATACTGTCAAAAGTATCAAAATAGGTATCCACAAAAATATCTGTCAAGTTTTTTCTTTAATGTATCCTCTCGGCAGATTACAGATTATTACCGGAAAAATTACTTTAAATTTCCGGCTAATTTCATAGTTAATACGGACCTGGCAGGCTGCCAATAATTATTGTAGATACATCTGTACCAATTGTATTGCCGTACTTGCCGTATTGGCAGAGAATAATGATTTCCTATAAACTTGTTTTCCTGTTGGACGTTTTACAGCCTAGCACTCTGTCAGTACCTATAATTTAAATATATAATCAAATAATCGTCACTATTCACTATGACAACATAACCACCATAACTTTACAACCATACATTTTCACAGGCAAATTTGGGCATATTTATTGCTCAATTTATGAATGAGAGCAGTATGTACGTACTGCGCAAACCAACTTTTGGACTGCCGTGATTTGGGTCAGATTTTGCCTAACAAAACACTCTCGCTTAAATATTCGTTGAAAATTGCCAAAATACCGTCTGCACTGATTTTCCTACAACTAATGCGACAAACTAACCTTGCATTTGTACAATCGTAGCTTAAATTGCTGTAAAAAGCAATCTTATACCAGTCGGTGCTGACCATGCAGCGTGTCATGTGCCTTTATTGTCTTTTATCAGTGTTACCGCCTACCCCACGTATTGCTGTGCGATGTCTGTGTGAGAAAGAACGTAAAGAATACGAAATAATATATTGTTGTCGGTAGCCTAGGATAATTCACAAATAATGCATATGTAAGGGGCGGACCTCTCAGTTATTATTTATGGCTCTACCTGAACCATACTGAAGGCGCTTTCCCGCCTTTTTAAATATACTCTATTTTACTCGAAATCTAACCTGACTTCAAACTTTACTTACTTTAATTCTTATGGTAGCGTGAATTAAATATCTCTCTTCCGGAGGCTGTAAATCTAGGTTCTTTCTCTGAGACTTTGTCAGAGAAAGATGAACCACAAATTACTTAACACTTTTTATAGAAGCCAAAATGCTTCTCCACAAAAGGACTGATTTAAATTATTCTATCATAATAAAACGCAAATCCAAAACAACACTTAATGTCTATTAACAAATAATATGAACAATGCAGAACCGCTTACAAAGGATTTGAACGTTAACTCTAAACAATGATAATAAACTTTTGGCAGAGATGGTCACAATACAATACAGTAAACTCTTAATAACTTACGCGTTAAAATAACTGGGCACGAGAAACACAAGACAGCACAATTTCTATAAGATGGCCCCAAGATTGGGGCCCTGGGCGGACGCTCTACACACGTCCGCCTCGCTCAAAACCCGATACAAAAGAGTAAGAATGCCTGTCCCTTTTTCTTCAAGCCCTCAGTTCTGGCGCCAAAGAGGCTTGGCAAATACCAACCTCGATTCCGTCTTAAAACAAAATACACCAGCGTAATCTCACTTTACTACACATATTTCATCTATCAAATAACATACGGATTGATAACATTTAAAATAATCCGCCATAAATAACATTTTGAAGTGGATAAGATTGATTCTAATTATTGCGATTCTCTGTTAAGGTCATGGTGAGAGCATCATCACCATGTGCTTGGCGAGTACAATTTGCAGGGCTATAGAAGATGGGGCAACTGCCAATGAGGCCATTAGGGATAACTTGAAGATGATGAGGGACGTTCTTCACAATAACGGTGGTGAGTATTTCAAACTCAAATTTAAAAAATAAATCTTAGTTGATATTTGATCAGGGAGAAGGTTTTTAGGATTAAACCCACACGCGCGCTGGCCAGGTGAGTTCGGCGCTGAGTTGGCAGAACATTTCTGGTCTGAACAAAAATCAAACTAGCTATGTTTCCAGTTTATACCAATTTTCAGAGTTTTAGTACTCATTTTTAGAGCTATTTTATCGGCTTCCTAGCCGGGTACTTTAGGTTCTTAATCGATTATCGCTTTTTTGCACCTAATCGCTTTTAACAATAAGTAAAATCGGTAAGAATTATTGATGAAAAGTAAAGTATTGGAACAGTATTCGTCATATTGTGTTCATAACAAGCGAATTTAGGACAAATCTACAGTCTAACCTAAAACATTCTAAAAAGTTGCAGTTTTAAAATCCTAAAAAATAGATTCTAACAAATTTTAAATGAGGAATTGTAACTGATTGAGAAATAGCAATAAGAAGAAAAATCAAACCGAAGCAAATAATTAATTACACTGTGTTACAATGAAAATATACTTTTCACGATACAAGTTGTTGAGCTGGTAGAACTGAACATAATGGCCTATACGAAATTTTCCAAACGCCCCCAAAATTTCGATTTTTTTTTTAAACTGGTTTTGGGTACCTACATGTGTATAAAAATGCAGACCTCCGTCATTTTCCGAATTCCGAAACAAAAAATGCATTTGAAAGAGGGAACACAGACCATTATAAGGATGTACTCTTCGGTCAGACCCAATAAAAAGTCAAAAAGTTATTATTTTCAGTATAACAACAGTTTAATGAGCTGTTTCAATTTATAATATTTTATTTCAATTTTTTTATTAAAAGTTCATTTAAATTTGCTTTTAATGCGAGTTTGTTTATTCGAATCGGTGGAAATTTGACTGAGTTATCGAAGTTTAATCACCGTCTTGACATTCAACACAATAATTTTGTTTTAAATCATTTTATTTTAAACACGTTTAAAACATGTTGTTTTAAATGTATAAAAAACATTTTGTTTTAAAACATTGTTTTAAACATGTTTTAAAACAATTATTTTGTTTTAAACATGTTTAAAACAGTTTGTTTTAAATGTTTAAAACAAATGGTTTCAAATGTTTAAAATATGTGTTTTAAACTACCGAAATTTGGGCAATATATTTAATTATTTAAACAGCATGTATGCTGGTCTTCATGCATGGATCAATTAAAAAAATCAAAAATTATTTAAATATTGTATTTATTGATAAATAAAGTTCTTTATAAAATACAATTTTTATTCCCTATTGTAAAAAAAAATTTTTTGGTGATTTTTAAAAACATGATCTTACTAAAGAAACATGTTTTGTGTTGTCCAAAATAAAAAAAAACAACCCTGCTCTTGATTCACATTAACAAGACATTATTTTGTTTGTTTATTACCTTGTTTTATTGTATTTTAATCTATCTAATATGTTATTAAGTACTATTTGACTTGTACCCAAATATCGTTAATTGTACCTAAATATCATTAATCAACAATCTTAACCTATTACAGTTGTGTGTATTATTAGGACCATGTATGTTTTTAGTATCACCAAATTACATATAAACTAAGTAAAATAACAATAAAATAGATCCATAAGCAGTAAAAAATGAGCTTTAGTGCATGCTTCAGGGCAAATATAAAAAATCTGATGTGGCCAGGCACATTACTTTATCATACAATATATAAAATTAATAGTTTAGCTGCATGAGATTCTATTTGATCGAGATCGATTGTGTCTGCATTAAAATAACACAAGTTAGTAAGGATTTGACAGATATTTTGACAATATTGACAGTAGGTATTGTCAAAAAATCAGCGTTTGACAAAGCCTGGCTAACTATGTGGTTTTAATGTAGACACGATCTCGGTCAAATAGAATTTGCTCATACAGCTAAACTATTAATTTTACCAAAAAGTGTCATTGACATTAATTACACAAAATTTCCTGTACTTTAATTTATTATTTAACTATTTTGACGAAATTACAGAAATGGCAGCTCATTTGCAAAATCTTTGAAAAATGCTTATAGGAAACATCCAGTTCCTTTGGACCCTTTTGAACCAAAAGCTTTTCAGCTCTAAGTTCGGTCATAAAACTTCTAAATATGAACTTTCGTCCCGATACCTTTAGTAGTTTCTCCGGAATCGTAACCATAAAAATCGGGTACACACATACACACATTTTGTTGTACCTTGGTCAAAAATGATCAGGTTACCCAAAAAGACCTTTTTCCGCTAAAATCTATTTTTTGCACGATTACAATACTTAATAAAATGTGTGACAATCCATATAAGTTTTATTACTTTTGTGGATTGTTTGTGGACAAACAGCATTGGCTACAACTAGTAAAAAATAAATCAGTGGTCGAAGCGTACAACTAATTTTTTGACCGTGTTTACACCGCAAGTCGCTGGTATGACCCAGAATACGTGAGTGTAGTTTGTTCGTCAAAATTGATGTTATTGAAATCAAAAAATGTTGATAACTCAATAACTGGAACGGCTTTTTCTACTCCGATTATGAGGCATTATCCAACTTATCATAAGGTGGACAACTGGTATTTTTGTGAATCAGCCGTTACTGCTTTACTGTTAGTGCCATTTATTTTGAACCCAAAATATCTCGTAATGTAATGAACGTAAACTCTAATGTACATTGTACTTAGTAACATATTGTCTATTGTCTGGCAGGTAACAACAAAAAGGAAAAGAAAAAAAACTATCATAATTTTAGAATAATATTGTAAATATAAGTGCAAGTAATTTCTAATTAATGTGTATAAAGACTACGGGTTTATTACAGTCAACCTGTATATTTCTTCTCCGTAGTGTGATGTGTCTAGCCAGTCAATAATATTTGATAATTCTGTTAAATTGGAACCGATTCTAACGAACAACGCGGATTAGACGCACATTTAAATGGGCTTTCAATAAAACAATAGCAAAAAAATATTACGGATTCAAACAGGTCATCAAATTGTTGTGAAAGTTGAAAAATCTGAAAATAATTGGAAACTTCTAAACTTGAATGTCCATAACTTTTCGATTTGTTATTGGATCTGCCCGAACAGTACATCTGTATAATGGTCTATGCTTCCTCTTTCATCTGGATTTTTTATTTTGGAAATCGTGTAGAAAATGGCGGAGTTATGAATTTGTATACACATGCAAGAATCCAAAAACTTTTTTTTTAATCTACATTTTCAGCTATTCCATTATGTTCAGCTTTACCAGCTCAACAACTTCCGCTATGTCTCCTGAAAAGTATATTTCTATTTTTTTGTAACAGTGTTATTTTTAACCAGAAGATCCATCTTTTCATTTTTTACTTGTTACGTAATATAATATAATTAATTCAATGCTAAGAAACTACTTTTAATACTAATATAATAATCAGAAAACAAATATGGTATGGTAGACTTGCCTTTCATCTGTGCCTTTCGATATACTTTGACCTAGAAGATCTTTTGTATTTCCCTCATACATTATACATTACAGTCCTTTGATATTGAGCCTTTTCACGAAGTCAGTTATTTATTGTTCGAGGAGTAAGTTGTGTCAGCTCTGCTGGTTCAATGATGGCGGCTCCCAAGTGGTTATGTCTTGTGCGCATTAGAGCATCACATTCGCACAATAGGTGTACCGCTGTCTCGGGGGACAGTACCGCTGTCTCGGGGGACAGCGGAATCTACAGTCTGCATTGTTTGTCCGTCCAATCTTTGTGAGATGATATCTCAGTGGAAAATGTCCTGTAAGGAGACCTGTAATCAGTCGAAGATCTGTTTTTTGTAACTGGAGATACTGTCTGGCCTTGGAGGTGGAGAAGGTTATGGTAGCCTTGGCTTGCCTCATGCTAGGTGATGTTTCCCAGTAAGCTCGTTTAGCTTTATCTTCCCAGTTTTGCACCATCTTCCTGATGTGGCTCTTTGTGATACTGTAACAGGGTTCAGGTCTGTAAAAGGGAGTCTTAGCGCCTTCTCTGGCTAGGATGTCAGCTTGTTCATTGCCTTCGATCCCTGAATGTCCTGGAACCCACATCAGTGAAACCTTGTTCTCTTTTGCTGGTTAAAAAGGGAAGTTTTGTAGTCCCAGCAGGGCCACCTATCCACAGGGCTAAATGGGCTATAGCCCTGGGGCGCCAACTTTTTGGGGGCGGCGATTTTTGTGTTAATTTTTATTATTACTTATTTTTATTGTAAATCATTTCACAAAATTAAACAAATAACCTGTTCGAAATTAAATAGAAAATTGGATGCCTGAGACATCTAGTAGATATATAGATATATAAGACATCTAGTAAACATGTATGAGATCATGAAAATATATGTGATACTGATCTACTTCATCACAGTTTCATCGTTGTTTGTTGTTAATAAAGATAACTGCATCTTTTACTCTGGTGTTCTAAATTTGTTGGTCTTTTATTGTATATGGGCTTGTTATAAAATGTTATTTTTTGGAAATAATAATAATAGGTTATTACTCAATTATGGAATGTTTTTATTGAACTGGCGTATTGATTTTATTGTTATTTCTTAAGAAATATTCAGTGAGCGCGCAAAGTATGGAAGCATGATAAAATCTCGGAAACTGGAAACATATTTGTAACAAGTTCAATTTCCCTCTTCAATTGTTTTGTACTTATGACGTCATCGACACTGTTTGTAAATGGCAACTCCATATTTTTCTTGTTGATTATGTTATATCTGTTAATTGTCTTCATGGTAGCATACAAATTTTATAACCTCATATTAGAAAATTTTCGAGAAAAAGTTTAAAAATTAAGGATTTTGTTTGTGAACGAAAAGCGAATAGGCCGTTTAGATAGATTTGCAATAGGAATTGATCCATCAGCACACTAGTTAGAATCGCTGTAAATGTTTCAAATATATTGTGAAAAAACATTCAGGATCTCAGGTAAAAGTACAAAGTTTAAGGTTTACTATAAGACCCTTTTGAGTTTCTAAAACATTGGGTTCAGATTTTTGACTTTTTTATCCAGAAAATCTTACAGAAGAGTCCGTGTTCGTACACAAAGCAACTAATTTTATCTAAAACACATTTTCATATTCCATTCAGAATATCCATGTTTCCAAAAGTTAAAAATGAACGTGTTCGAGAATTTTGTACAATAACAAACCCTCATTTAGATTTTCTCATATTTTCATACTTTACGCGCTCAGTGTATATACATACAATAAATATGAAAATAACTACTTGTTGATGTTGAACAGTGTCGGCCTAATACTCAAATGGCTTAAATCCAAAAAATAACATTTACAATAGAGAAAAAGCGGCTCAGATTTGTTTAGAACCAGACGGAGACCACCTTGTAAAGACTTATACTATAAATTATTATGATACTTATTGCATCCTTTAAGAAAATTCATAGGTATTCTCGCACTACAGGAACAGTTAATTTATGTTTTTCCAAGATTATTTTATATTTTATGGCAAATCTAATCAAATGTTTCGCTTTTGGCAGTTTCTCAAGGATAATAAATGACTCAATACATAATTGCGTCTACATTTTTAAACGTGCTTACAGCACTACGCATTGCGCATTTTTTAAGTTATGCCACTATAAATTACAGCGGCGAAAGATCATTTGTAGCACTGAAAAGGGTATTAAATTATTTACCACCTTTATGGCAGAGAAAATTAAATAATTAGAGTATTTTGTTTATATAGAGTGATTTATATAATAACTTTAATACGTGTGATATCAATATGGAAAAAATGCAAGGGCAGCAAGTATATAAATAACTTTGGTTTTGTTTAATATAAATGTTGTCTTTTCATTTCGCCTTTTTTTCAAATTTTGTTAAATATTATGTTTTTGTGTAGTATAATGGTAATGAATTGCCTTTTTCTAGTTTTGACACTTTTGTAGAACGCATCCGCTACCTATATCTTGTATTTTCTAATGAAGAGGGGCGCATTAATTTTAGTAGCCACGGGCGTCGAATATCTTAAGACAGCCTTGAGTCCCAGAAAGTTCTGGATTTGTGCGCTTTTGATTGCAGCGCTTTCAATGTCGCCCGACTGTCTGAGAATATGTAGATGTTTGCGCTTTGTAAGTTCCTATGGAAACATTCTTGGGCACATAAGTTAATTGCACGAACTTTCGCCTGGAAGATGGTTGGAAAGTGGCAACAGTTGACTAGTCAGCGCAAACACGTTGAGGGTTGCTTAGTACCATGGCTTTCGATAGGGGGAAATCCGGTCCACTAATGCCGACCCCAACACCTTCCTTGGTCTTTGATCCATCTGTGAACCACAGTGATCACAAAACAGATAAAAATAATAAAAAAAATCAGAAAACAGTAGGTTGCAATAATTTTAATGTATGTTATTTTTTATTTATTTGTAAGTTGTTGCTTGCCACATAAACCCAAATCATCTTATTAACATTTTAGGTGGAATTGTAATTACGAAACAAGGTGACCTCGGTATTTTTTTCACAACGAAAAGAATGCCTTACGCGTACTGTCGTTCTGGGAAGCTGGTCTACGGAGGAGTAGACAGGAATGACGAGACTTCAGAGGATTTATGAAGACCTTTCCGATGATATTTTGGATGGATGTTGCATCTGTGAAAATCAAACAATAAAAGTCGATCACAACCATATTTTCGTTTATTATCTTGGCATTATAGTACATAACAGTCGTTAACACTAATAAGAACACCTATCGTGGGATAGCAACACATTTCTTAAAGTACACCGTAAATCTAAAACAGAGGTACTAAGCTATTGTAACACTCAGTATATATACCTATCTCTATATATATATAATATATAATATAATATAGTTATATCACAAGAAGGAAATAGGAAATTTCTTAGAGCGACCCAACAGAGAGAGTATTTATAACCAAAAATAATTTCCTATTACACTCGGAGGGAACAATAACATTGGGTGTCTTGCTCGTAGTATCACAAAGATCTGGAAAATTACGTCTACTATTGCCAATATGTAACTGTCTATATAAATTATCGATAGTCCTAAAAATCCAGATCAACACCAACAGTAGACCGTAGAATAAATAGATTCATTTTTACTAAAGAGTATATTTATAATCAATGGAAAACAACAGCTGAAAATTGGACGTATTTTAATCTTACTACATAGCTGGAAAAATACTTATGAATCCAAGAATTATCGATAATTCTTGTTTATTATTTTTTTTCATATTATCGGGAGTTCAAAGCTTTTCTACATGATGTCAAAAACAAATTGATTTTTGTATAGATTTAATATTATTGTTCGTATAGCAATAAAAAACAAAAACTTTTCTCTCTTAACCCTTAACTAGGTACAGCCGTGGAAAATTCAATGGTAACAGGCTTGCCGCTAGTGTACACCAAACGTAGCTCGGAGATTGTCGGTCGTCGGATACCTATACCTGCTAAAGTCATAAAACCAAAGGGTTACTTTTGTTTCGTTTTGTTTTATTTTTCTGTATCTATATGGAATGAAATCGAATTTGGTCTATTTATATGTTTCCGATATCCGAAACTGACAAAAGTGCACCGTAATATTTAATGTATTTTTTGCATGTAGCTGTAAATCGTATTTGCCCCGGTTTCTTCTTTGCTGCAGATATGCCCTTTAGAACTGATACTACAGTGTTGTTCAGCATTTTAGCTTAATTATAAAAATGTTGTTATTTTTATGTTTATTAAAATTATATATTTACGTTCTATAATAACATCCACACACAATTTTCTTTTATGTGTGACATGTAAGGGCAGGATTTACAATTCAATATGAATGATATCACATCAGAACGATATGCAAATAACTTTGAAAAAATTTATAATAAAATCATTGAAATTTCAATCTATATTTATGTTACTCAATCGTTTTCGCCGTATTGCAAAAGTTTCAAGTCCACTAGTTCCTTGTATAATATTTTGTATTGCGGCCGACCTACCGGACGATCAAGCACAAAGGTAGGTATTTTTATTACTCTATGGGTCGCGTTTTGTTCCTTAATTTACTTTTTTGCTGGCCTTTCCGCAAATTAGGCAAATATTGAAAATATGTATCACTTAACGTTGTGACTTCGTGCCATCGACACACAATTTCGAAGAGTTACAATGCCCTATCACCTGTCTATTGAAGATCGTGCAAGAATCGTCACCCTTTGGGAACTTGGCAGAAACAAAGGAGAGATCGCTAATAAACTAAATATATCGGTAAGTTTGCTTTTGTATGATTAAAATCATTATTGTAGTGCATTGGGTATGAATACGTGTATTGTAAATATAACAGTGTTTTGTTAAAATGTTTGCGTGCTATTGGTTTTGTTGATTATTTTATTATCATTAAACTGCTATTTACCTTAATATTAAATAATCAATTGAATTATATTATTTATTATGTAGGGTATGGATACGACAAAATCTCTGGAATGAATTGCTATTATAAAAATCCTCCAACTTGTCAATTTGAACACCAGAAAATTTGTAAAAGAAACATAAAATGGTTGTATTCGAAGTTATCCGTTGCTGCATAACAATTGATAATACAAACGGTTAAATTAGAAAATCAGTGGCATTACCCCGGAAATTATATTTTATATAAAAATTTATTTTGCTAATATTTCAAGTGTGCTGTAACTTTTTAAGGATTTGGAATAACAATTAGGTCCATATGAAAAGTTTTACTCTGAATGACATTTAGATTCTAAAAATGCTTTTTGCGGGAAAAAATGTTGGACATATAATAAATATGAATATTTCTTTTATAATACATTTTAAACACTTAAGTAAATAAATGTGCAATACAGTCCAAACCTCTATAAATTATAATGAGTAGCTAAAAGGTCGTTAAATACGTCCATTAGTTTAATTAAATTGCAATTTAAACATTATATGTAATTTAAAATGAAACATGATAAAAATTTAGTGCGACCTAAAACCAATATTTTATGCAATACGTTCGACAACCTGAAACAGTTGTTGTGGGTTGATGGTTGTCTTTGCATAATACATAGGTATATTATACATAATATCGACCCATGCAACGAAGACTATACTAACTACATAGGGATTGCACTTGAGCTACGATAGTCTTCGTTGCACGGGTCGAATTATATTTGATCATAATATTCGGTTTGTAATAGGTTTGTAATCGTAGTAATCGGTTTGCCTTGATGCATACACCGACGTAGCCATGATCATGAAGTATTTCAATATGTGCCTAATTAAAAATTTTCCAATTATAACTAACGTTACTATGTATTTTAGTATAAATGAAATAATACTGCAATTGCATATCGAAACAAAAATATTAACGAATAACAATCTTTAGCTACGAGCGGCAGTTTCGCTCAGAATATCGAAAATATATTATATAAATACGAAACTCATATTCATACCATCTATATACAGAAAACTTAAAATGAAATGAAACAGAAGTGACTTTTCGGTTTTATGACTACCAGGTAGGTATACGACGACCGACATTCTCCGATCTACGTTTGGTGTACACTAGAGGCAAGCCTGTTACCATTGAATTTTCCACGGCTGTACTAGCTACCTAGCAGAATCTGACCGGAAAATGTTAATGGCTACGTATTTTCTATCACAGTAGGCACTGCAAGTTAACCAGAAGTAATTTTTTTGCTTTTTGAAGTGAAACATTTTACTTGACGAGCACAAACAGTTTCTAATGGAACGAAAATAAACAAATGTCTGGTTGCTAAGGTAAATGTCCATCGGCTCTCACTTAGCGCCCTTTGTGGTCTACAATGTTTGCCAGCGGTTTATTATTTGTTCCCCATTCTACTGTAAATACTTTTGCAATACAAAAACTAGTTTGAGAAATCAATTATCTAAAATGCTGAATACAAGTTATCAAGAAGACTAGTAGTTGACCTACTTTGCAATCTTGTGTTCGTCAGATGAAAATGGATACTTTCACAAGTGCTGAGTATGTAGACATAATGCTCAAATGAGCATGAGTGCAGTTTGTGCAGTATCCTGCGGTCACTTGAAGACTTTAGAAGACGCACGTTGCTCTTGAAGTGCAAATTGGAGGTGCCGTATAGAAATTTGTTTAGAGGCAATATTAGTAATTTGTTTACAATTTTCAGTAAGTTAACTGATATTAAGTCATCGAACATATGAGGTCAAGATGGTGGGAAGTGAGACCCCCATTGCAGATACAGTGAACCAAAATGCACCAAAATGCAAAATTTCTGTGGCTACTGTAAGAGTTTAGTTTCATCAGAGGCATCATGCATCAACTGTAACATGATATTCCATCCTAGCTGCCTGGTGCGACACTCCAAGCCGTGCAGCAGTCAGAAGGACCAAGGAAAAGTTATGAAAAGTGAGGTTAAAATCAGCCGTAGAACAAGAACTGGAGCTCCTGAAAGTGGAAAGGAGGAAATTAACTAAAGAACACGCGAAAAAAACAGTACCCTTATTGAAAATAACAATTTGCTAATGGAAAAGAGAAGGTTCTGACACAGACATCTCTATGACGCTAAAAGAACCATCGAAGCCAAATACTACAATTGCCACATATGGTCAAATAGCGGAAGCTCAATGCAATACCTCACAAAATCAACCAACATACAGTAGAGCTCTACAAAATAACAATCCGCACGATATGAAAATAAATCAACAGAAGACTACGAACAAGGTTATTCACATGAATAAAATACCAAATCAATCACACAAAACCACTCCGATTCCAATTTCTGTCGAAAAACCGGAGATGCAAAGGAAAGATGAAGAGGAATTTAAATAGGTGCAGTATAAGAAGCCGAAAAGTATCAATACAATCCACGGTACAGCAACTGATGACAATAAGGCACTAAAAGCGGTCCCAAGCTACGGGTATCTACATGTTTACAGACTACTCCCAGATACTTCAGAAAAAAAACTAAAGACATATACATCATCAAAAAATATCCAAAATCCAATATGTACCAAGGTGTCATCGCAGCATCCAGACGAATATGCCTTATTCAAAGTCGCATTCAATATAAAGAATTTAGATGTGTTACAAGATCCAAGTTTTGGGCCAGACGGGACACGTCTAAACCGTTTTTTCCACCAGCTTGTTCTAAAGAAGAGAGGCAGGTAAATATCTCACAACGCATCACCCACTCAAAAACCTAATAATAAAAATCCAAACAGCAAAGAATTAAATATAATGCACGTGAACGCAGTGTATCACTAATAAAATAGATGCTATCGAAATTTTAACTCATGAATACAATCTTGATGTATTGTCAGTGGCGTAACTAGGAATCAGTGGGCCCGTGTGCGAGCAGAAACAATGGGCCCCCACTTTAATTTGAAAAACCAAAAAATGTCATTTTTTAATTATGGTCATAACTTCTTTATTTGTGATCCCATCAAAAGGGCGTTTTGACATTATAAAGGCACTTTTTTCCCTACAATTAATTGATTATGTCAGTTTAAAATTTTTTTCGTCAATGAATTCGTCAAACAGTCGAAACTTTTGTTTTTCTTATGGACGCCATATTGGTTTTATACATGTTTTGATTTATCTTTTGTTTCTGAGTAATTTGGTATGCCACATGCCATATTTTGATTACAATAAGATAATAGAAACTAAAAATTGAAGGCTGAAAATTGTACACTTCGAGAATTGCTGAAAATCGCATGGTGCCATGGAAGACGTTTTGTGAAATAATGTGATATCTAACCATCTGTAGCCATTTCTTGAAAAAAATTGATGAAAACCTAGAGTTTATAAAAAATATAATGGTCCGATGAAACATATTTTTCTAATTGCGGTATTTTTAACTGAAACGCACTGTGCCCGCAAAAAATAAAAGTGCCCAACCGATTAACCGGACCAATTTTTTATAACAAAAATCTAACTTCGGAGATGTGTCGGTAATATTGCTTTCTGAAGACGTGGAAGAAAGAATGGACGATATACTGTTGGCCAGACGATAAGGTATGTGGCTCCTACAAGACAACTGCACATAATGCCCGAATTGTGAGGTACTATTTAGATATAAGACATAAACGGAGAGTAATTGCTACCTATTCAGAAGTATTATGGCCACCAAAATTGCTGGATCTTACTCCTTGTGATTTTTATCTATGGAATGACTTATAAAATAAGGTGTATGGTGTTTATAATTTTGGAAACGTTGTGGAGTTAAGTGACACTGTCATCGCCGCTTTCAATTCGATTGACAGAAGAACCCTCGGTAACGTCACCAGATTACGGAATGCTGTGAAAAATGCCTCCGTAAACATGGCGACATTTTTTAAACATTATTTAGTCTGTTAAAATGTTGTTACTGTTTTATGTAGTTAGTACAAATAAATACATTCCAAAAGTTTACTGTAACTTGATTATGGGCACATAAATACTGTATCACTCAAATGTGTTTTTCATGACACCATGCGATTTTCAGATATTAAAGAAAAACTCCAATTCTGTCGGCAAGTGGCATACCAAATTACTCAGAAAAAAAATCTGAATTCATGTATAAAACCAATATGGCTTCCATAAGAAAAACTAAAATTTCGTTTGTTTCTGACGAATTCAATGGCGAAAAATTTTAAACTAACATATTTAAATTGTAGGGAAAAAGTGCCTTTATAATGTTAAAACGCTTTTTTTGAAGGTATTACAAATAAAGAAGTTATGACCCTAATTAAAAAGCGAATTTTTTGGTTTTTTCAAAATAGCTTGGAAAGCAGTCTTGAAAGTTATTTTCTCTATTGTTAGAATTAAAAGTTTATTGTTTGTGTTTGTAGATCTTAATAAAATTGTATTATTACATATATTTTTGTTCTTTGTGTAACAATAAATATATGGTATCGAGTTTAGATTGGTATCCGTGGAGGCCTGCGTACCTACTTTTTGAAATGCTCGACTTCATTCATTTACGTTATGCTAGCGTCTTATTGCAGCCCAGGGGCCCAGAAACTGTTCAGATCTCTTTTTTTAGCCCGAAATCGTATCCCGTGCTCAGAGGGACTATCAGTTAATTTTTAGAACAATTGTGAGAAATGCCAACATATCGTCAACTTAAAAGTAAAAGTCACTAACTATAATTTTTACAATTTATTGAAACAGGAATTAATAGTGCCATATGCTTATACATGTGAACCTTATACGAGGAGGCGATGACTAAGTGTTCTAAATTGTCTAAAATCCATTAAATCTCTAGAAAATTACATTATATATACTGGTATTCCTTCTTAAAGTCCGGTTTTCGTAATTATTAGATTTTAGTTAGTGACTTATTAGTACTTAGTACTTAGCACTTAGTACTACGTAGTACTTAGTACCTTTAAGCCAACGATCTCATATTTTTCGCGAGACCTCCCCCTTTTGTACAATTACATATAAAATTTACAGATATTCCCATGATATCAGCAAGGCCAGTGAAAAAGAATGTGAAATGGCAGAACGCATAGAAAGCAATGACCGGCAGACTCACCGGCGAGATACTGATCTGTAAACTTTGTGCTAGATTCACATGTCTCATAACGGTGCATCTCACTGATTACCATTTTGGTGATACCAATTCGGGAGCAGCTCCATTATAATTTAAAAAAACGTTGCAATTCATGGTAAAAAAAAGCACTGTCAGACACGGTGATACTGACACTAAGTTTAAAAACGCATCCAGAGTGACAATTACGGTTAGAGCCACCGCTGATCCACCATAGTGAATTACCGGCGAGTCTGCTGGACATGCTCATAATCACTAATCACTATACAACATTTAATTTCAAATTATGTTTTGTTTCCGAGTTAGTTTAATTTTAATTTTAAACCTTAGCAAACGGGCAATTGTTTATTTTGTCACACCAGGCCAAGAATATTAGAATTAATTAGAATCTACAGATTAATCAATAGCGGTTTTTAGGTTGTGGCAATGACCGCATTTCAGGTCATCATCCCTGGGTTACCGCAATACAAACATTTCATGCTACAAATGTCAAACGTGGTTTTTCAAGGTCTGCTCTTGACGTTTCAGATCATGACAATCACAACGTATATTATTGTGCTATGATTGGACTGTTTGAAATTCCCGCATTTTTACGTGTCAAGTGTGTCTGCTTTTGATATATCAAACAAACATAACCACAACATTGATTATTGCGCTACTGTGTCAGTTTGAAATCCCCGCGCTTTTACGTGCCAAGTGTGACAGTTTAAACGAATCTGGGTTAGCAACCCGTTACGCCGACTCGGCGAAATTGTCCGATCCGTGGTCTGAACATTCAGGCCGTTTGCACACGCACCGGCAAAACCGGATCAGACTCCGGCTCCGGATGCAACAGGTTTGTTTTGGTTCGGAATTCTGAATCAGTAATTGCGCAGAACTAATGCGCAGAAAACAGTAATTCCAGAACGGTTGCGAATTTAACAAAACCAAAACACTTTAAATTTACTTTAGTGCCATCTAGCAGATTTGAGGTGACACATAGAGCAGTTCCTAACCTATAAATGCAACTGAAGTTGTCACCTCCGGCATTTTTTCTACATTTATTGAGGTTTGCAAATACAGGTTCATCAGCAATATCGTGCAAATCATATTCATCTTCCTTATTTAGGGAACGATTATGTAAAACACAGCATGAACGAATAAAATGGCATATTGTGTTTTTATCCTTCAACTTTATATGGTATGTACAGGCTTCTAAACTTTTGCTTTAATACTTTAATACTAGAAATTCCTGCATTACAAAAAGATTTTTATCTCTTAAAAAGGTATTTAGGTATCATAACCTTTAATATATTTGAATTAGCCATCTTGATGTAAAAGAATTACTGTTGAAACCAAATACAAAGTTTAAACAGCGCAAGCTCGAACTAATAATTCGGAATCGGTATTCGATGATGAGAAACAACTGCTAGAACTGGTCTAGAATCATTCCGAACCAATTCTTTAATTACCCAAAACATCGGATCGAAAATTCAGAATCAGTTCTGATGAAACCAAAACGTCAATAAGTATATACGCATGCGCAGTAGTTCTAGAACTGCGAACCAAAACAAACCTAATGTAACCAGATATCAATTTGCCGACCCGGTAAACAGGCTGTGTGTGCCACCTTTCATTTAAAAATATTCATCCGGATATTACCCCAACCCAAGCGGATATTAACGTATCGAAGGTTTTCGCAGATTTTCATCCCCACTCCACATGAGTATGTCGGACATACCTCTATAAGAATAATACCACGGTCCGATCGTTGATTCGTGTGTCCGGAAGATAGGGATTGAGCAATCCTGGTAAGATTCTAATATTCTTGACACCAAGCAACAGCTTATACTTATACCCTAAAAAACTGTTTTACTTAAAAAAATATTTTTAGATTCTTAAGAAAAGCATTTTCAAATTGTACTGCAGGTTAAACGCCATCTATTCATGAAAGACTAAACCATCAATAAACTCAGGACATATTTTTGTAACATTAATAGTCAGTTTTGTTCAGTGGAGACTAACACTACATCAACGTCCAATTTTCAGCAATTCGAGATAAAAACTGCTACAAAAAAAATACAAACGACATAAGCTACGCGACTAATTCTGAGACGAAGGGGGCCTCTCCGGGGGCCCTTCGCCATCCTCAGCCGACTCCGACCCTTCATCGGGATTCCTCAACAGGAAATCGATAATCCGATAATCCCTACCATTTTCCGTATTAGCGATCCACAACGGCAACCACTTATTTGCCATAAGCCACTGGATGGAAACCTTACTAATCCTACCTGTGGAATCACTCGTCCCATACAAACTCTCTAACGCGTAATGATTACTATCGATACTTCCGCAAGAAGACGACAGATGGCGCTCGATCCTTCCGATTCCGTGTCCGATGACGTCAATTCTTCCGTAGGTGTTCCCAATGCGGCCGTACGTGCTACAGCCTGGTAATTCGGAAATGTTAGAGGGGCCGGGTTCCGGGTCGGTCGGAGGTTGGGGTTCGTTTTGGGGTTCCGCGGGAGCGATCGGGGGTTGTTGCGGGGTTATGTTGTTGGGTTGCTGTTGACGTACCCTTGGAATGTCGTCGATGCTCTCGTATATGTTCTCGGGATTGCTGGCAGCGGGGTCAACCGGCTCGTAGACGTTCTCGTAGTTCTGGCGGGATGAAGATGACGACAAAGGCAAGCGGTCGTAGCCAACTGCGCCTTCGGCGTTGCTATTGTCGTCACAGTTTGCGTATCTGGAATGGGAAGAGACGTATTGATACTGTTTAGTGATGCAATAATGAATATTTGAGTAAACTCTATTTAAAGGATGCAGGGGAACAGCTGAATGTGTGAGAATTGCAATTATTGAGTAGTAGTCTTGAAATTTGTATGGCAATTGGTTTCACGCATAGTGAGTTTCCTTAAATTATTGTATTATTTTTCTCATCAGTATAATCGTTGACTGAAGACTAACTAGACTGGCAAAGTAATAGGTTTCGGAAAAACACAGCGGTAACCTGAGCAATAGATGGTGCGACCCGTGTTGAGGTTAACGCCTGCGCTCAGTTTCAGGTCAGTGAATGTAGTGCAGGCAAACTAGCAATAGATGGTGCGACCCGTGTTGAGGTTAGTACAATGTTCATTTGTCAGTTTTAGGTTAGCGGAGAAGTCGTATTTTTTTTTTCGAGTTCTACCTCATTTACGATGGCAGGCAATAATTATTGTGTGCACATAAATTGTAATAAAAATCGCCTTTAAGATAAGGAAATTAGGTATTTTAAATTCCCCGTTTAAGATGTCCGCCGAACAAAGGAATGGCAAAAGCGGTGTGGAAACATTAATATTGCTACAGACTTCCAAGTTTCAGTAAGAAAGAAAATGCTTTCTCGAAATGCTCTTCCTAAAAATTAGAATCAAGGTAAATCAGTTAAATACTTCTACAATATTTTTAAAATTTGATGTACAGGTAAACGTCGTTTTGCGCCGGTTCGATTTACGAAGATTCACAATTATGCCGGTTGGTGCCGGCGTAGGATTCCCCGGTGCGTTCGGCCGTGGTTCCCCAGGTTCGGCCGACATCAGACGACAGGACAACAGTAGGCGACGCGATTCTTTTACACCAGCGTTTCCCAATATTCTCCCGTTGTCCTCCCGCTAACGGCAGTGTCATAGAACCGCTTCGCTCCTATGGTTCCGCGGAACCCCGTTTGGGAAACGCTGTTTTATTCTATTACCGTGTACGCGAGCAGCCTATATGTGTGTGAAATTGTTTCCAAGTTGTTTTCGTTTGTTCTTAAGAAAAATAAAAGATCTAATCAAATTTTTTATTTTATTATCATTAAAAATTAAAGAATATTCAATGTATAGTTTCATTATGACAATAGTGATTCAGAACCCAAACATTGTGCGAAAAAAGCACGAAAAACAATATGCCTGGAACCTCACCTTATATATAAACTAGTGTTCATTTTACGCCGGTGTCTCTCTGAACGGAACCCTGGTGAAAACGACCTGTACCTGTACTTGATTATTTCTGGCCTAATATAGTTTTAAAAGTCACTGTGAATATAATCTGCAAATTCAACAAAATTGGTACTTACTAATTGAGCAAATTTGAATTGATTGTGGTACATAGGATATTTCGTGTTTAAATTGGTACTTCAAATTTCATACTTTCCTATTTATTTTACAACAAATATGTCAATATCAAATACTTCCATTGAAATGTTCTGAATTATTTTCAAATAATAGCGTTGGTAAATACGATAGTGGGCTAAAGAAAATGGACCGACCGAAAATTTTATAAAATATATTAGCGACGTACTAATAATGTTCAACGCGGCGACAATGTTATTAATAACACAGAATTTCATATTTTTGATAATATACAGTGGGTAAAAGCAGCAGGACAATCAGCGTGCGTCTTGGACCGACAAGAAATAATTCGTAGGCTGATCAAAATGAAAATGTTTCGAAATTTACAGTGGGAAATAGAAAAAAAAATGCGAAAGCCACAAAACGTGCCAACCACACCGAAAAATTCAAATTCTTTCTCGTTAAATAGTATTTTATTTTATTTGTAATATTGTTAAAATCATTGTTTATTATCAACATGTATTTATTTCTTTAAAATAATGTTGCAATGGAATGACAATTCACTTCATTACAGTATCTAATTAAAATAATACTTTTGAAGCATGTTTAAAATTCATTTTTATTTATTTGTTGGTAAATAATATATATTTTTTTAATTTTTATCTAGTATAAAAAATCAGTCGAAAACAAGTATCGGTTATTAAAGTAAAATTTAAAAAAAGTTCAATGTTAACTTCCCCTCCGCATTAAAATGATCATAATCGTATTTCTATTTGAGTTACCCAAGATGGCCGCAGGTGTGGATGACTCTCCTGAACTTATGGTGCACACAAGGACGCTACTGTGTATGTGTGTATAAATTGCCTTGGGATCTACCATGAAAGTTGTGCCAAAAGGTATCCAAATATATCGATTGTGAATGATAACAAAATCACATGCTGCGAATTAACCAAAACCATGGATGTCAACAACTATGAAAAAACCGCTCTAGAAAACCAGTATTTGAAACGACTGCTTGAGGAAGTCCAAGACAAGAATGGTGTATTGAAACAAAACAACGCTCGTCGTCTGGAGAAAATCAACTATCTAGAAGAGGAACTAAATCGTAAGACGCAAGATAAAGGCGAATCATCCGTTCCAAAATTTAAAACATAATGGCGCCACCTTGAAACAAGCTCCAATCGCGAAACTACAGATGGCACCACCAGAAACGCAACCAAAACACCATCAAAAGATGCCTGCATTACCGCCAGTGCAAACAAACATGAACAGCATAACCTCACAACAATCCCAAAGAAACAATGCGCAAAGAATCAACACAAATAACTCTATAGGAAACGGCCAAAGTAACCCAAACAGTGACAATAGGAAGCTAAACAGACCGCCAAAAAAGATATGAACGCACGAAAATCAACAAACCAACAAGGGATTTTCGGGAGCCGAAAGAAGGGCGTGGTTATACATTAATCGAGTGAGAAGAACAGCCACTGAAGAAGATATTATAAATTACATTACAGAGATGCAATCAGTCCAAGAGGTGAAACCCACAGTTAAGGAAATACCTAGCCACGAAAATGAACTAAAACGATTTGTTGTTATAGCACCACTTGAAAAGAAGGAAGAGTTGTATAAACTAGAATTCTGGCCTAAGGGAGTGGGTATCAAACGTTTTGATTTCGATAAGCACAGAGACTTTCTACGAGATTCCGGAAATTTTTTATGAAAACGCACCAACGGCATACAAACATAGTGCACCGGCAAGAAACACTAAACATATTCTATATAAATATACAATGCTTGACCAATAAAGTTGAGGCTCTGGAAGTGCTTGCACATGATAATAATATCCAGGTCCTGTGTATTGCCGAACACTGGTTACATCAGCATAATCATCACGTCTACAACATTGAGTCATATACACAGGCAAGTTGTTTCGCTAGATCTAAATATAAAAATGGAGGTGTATGTATATATGTTCGAAATGATTTGGTATATGCCAACTTAGAGATGATAACCACTTCAACAGAAAAAAATTGTGAGATATGCGGAATACACCTAGTCAAAGTAAACACCATAATAATAACTTCATACAGATCTCCCAATGGGGACCTCACAACCTTCCTGGAGACAATAGAAAGACTTCTTACCACCATAATCAGTGATTATACTCTACAGACGCAAATCATCTTGGCAGGTGATTTCAACATCGACTCATACAACCCAGGGGCAGAATGGAGGGATCTGAATATCACCATGAACAGCTTTGGCCTCAAATCCTCAATAACCGAGTACACAAAAGAAATAGGTAACTCCGCAACATCCATTGACGACATATTTACCAACATTACCCTCTACGAAAAGGAAATTGTAAAGTCTGGAATTTCTAACCACCATGGCATTATCTTCAAGTTTCCAACCACTCACCAAACAACTAAATCCACTACAAAAAAGAGACTGATATCTGAAGAAAGGTACATACACTTCGAACAGTTGCTAAGTGATGAGGACTGGCATATCTTTGACGATGACATGGGGGCAGACGCCAAGTACAAAAAGTTCCTAGATGTCTACCTGACACATATGGACCATGCATTTCCGATCAGAAACCACAAATGTCAACGATATCGACAGAAGGTGCTGGATTACGAGGTGGTGCAAGTCAGGGAAGCTCTAAACCTAATCCAAGAGACGTATAACAGATACAGAGATGACGAGTTGAAAGAAATCTTAAAATCTTACCGAAAGTTCTACTTACAATTTGCCCAAGATAGAAAGTGTAATTACTACTGCAATCGATTGCATGCATCCACTAATCGTCAATCAGAGATTTGGAAAATCATTAATACCGAGACCTCAAAACTTAAAACAACCACTAATCTACCACCTGGAGACGACTTAAACAAATTTTTTGCTGACGCTGGAAACAATGATCAAGATACTAATTCCGATACTTTGAAAAAGATAGCACCACTACAACAATCATTCTTCTTATCTCCAGTAACACCAAATGAGGTTCTGAGCACCATAAGAAACCTTCGAGCAAAGAACGCAATGGACATCGACAACATAAACACCAAAATAATACACAGAGGAGCTCAATACATATCCACACCGTTAGCCGAGGTTATTAATTCCTGTTTCGAGGAACGCACCGTCCCAGATCGCATGAAAATTGCAAAAATTTCTCCCATCCACAAGAAAGGTGACCGTACTCAGTGCACAAACTATAGGCCAATTTCGATCCTACCAACTTTTTCGAAAGTACTTGAATCCTGCCTCCTCACAAGACTGGTGTCCTACCTAGAGAGAAACGGGATTCTCAGCAGTCAGCAGTATGGCTTCCGAAAAGGACGAAGTACCATCGGTGCGGCTAGATTTCTGCTCGACTTCGTGTGGGATTCCATGGAGCGAGGGGAGGTTATAGAAGCGACCTTATGCGACCTTTCCAAGGCCTTCGATACCATTAATCGAGGAATGCTGTTGGAAAATATGGAGAGATATGGTGTTAGAGGAC
Organism: Melinopterus prodromus; assembly: GCA_964023965.1. Lineage (NCBI taxonomy): Eukaryota > Metazoa > Arthropoda > Insecta > Coleoptera > Scarabaeidae > Melinopterus > Melinopterus prodromus. The sequence continues at coordinate 32,721,422 of OZ030396.1, forward strand.
AACCGCTGCGACTGCTGGAGTCCTATTTTAAAAATCGCAAACAAGGGGTTTTCACTGGTGTTGGCGTGAGCTCCCTTCTACCAACCGAATCGGGGGTTGCCCAGGGATCCCTCGTGGGCCCTATTCTGTTCTGCTTGTTCATCAACGATCTGCCACAATCCATCAGTGGACAGTGTGTATTATTTGCCGATGATACAACGCTCCTTGTTAGCAATACCAACTTGGAGCTCCTTGAGAGGGAGTCCACACGGGTGATGGCGGAGGCGTTGAGTTGGTTCAGGGGGACTGGGTTGAAAATCAATGCAGACAAAACCCAGAGGATACAGTTTACCACCAAGAGAAACACCAACGCAGACATCCCTGGAACCTCCGTGAAACTGCTGGGAATCAACCTGGACACCCGACTTACATGGAAGCAACATGTCGATGCCCTGGCAGGAGGGCTGTCTTCGGCCATATATGCCATCACCAGAATCAGACAGATAGCTGGACAGGAGGCAGCCCTTATCACCTACTATGGAAATTTTCATAGCAGAATGAGCTACGGAACGAGGTTGTGGGGTGACTCGGGCCATGCCAGGAATATACTTTTACTGCAAAAAAAAGCAGTGCGGGCCATTGTTGGAGCAACTAGAACATCTCATTGTAAGCCACTTTTTCAGCAAATGATGATCATGACGCTGCCTGGAGTATACATCTACCAGCAACTAGTAGCAGCCATGAGAGAGCTGCCAAACCTGCAAAGAAGATATGATGCAACCGGGCTAAACCTACGAACCAGCTCAAATATTCACGTTCCGTTCCGCAGAACCAACACCACACTGGCACAAAACAGTCACCATTGCCTGCTAAACACCCTCCCGAGACACTGGACCCACAAACCGATGAACAAATTCAAGAGGGACTTGAGAAGGTTGCTCCTGAAGGAAGCCTTCTACAGTACGTCAGAGTTTATCGAACACATACAAACGAATAATTTTACCTAACTTTTTTTTGTTGTTGACATTTTGCAGTACACTATATCGTATTTTATAAGTAGGTGTAATTTGCGGTTTCTAGCCCAGCGGCGCACATGTGGCGCGGTAGTGGTGAGTAGCGGAACTTTGTAGTGAGTGCAGATCTCTTCTTCGGTTTGGGCGCTGTAAGAAAAGAGAGCGCTGCTTGTCGGTTCGACGAGCGCCGCTTGTCGGTTCGACGAGCGCCGCTTGCGAAGAAAGGGATAAAAAAAATAGAAGATGGCGCGCGCTCGGTTGTTAACTGTTGAGGAGATAGCGCCGCCGCCGGTTAAAAAAAAAGAACGCGCGCGCGCGTTGCTCGAAAGCGGGACGCTGGGCGCGGGCCGCGGGCCGTGTTGAGAGATAGAAAAAAACGTTTTATGTTTTTTAGTATAATATTCAAAGTGTCTCGCTATGCTGTGCAATTAAAGTTGTTTATGTTCTTTAGTATATTTTGTATTTTGTAAATAAAGATTGATTTGATTTGATTTGCTGGGGCGCTGGGAGTCTTTTAAGACCGACGCGACGTAGCACAATAGCAGGACTTGATAACGTGCACACTGCATGTGTTGTAGTTAGTACCAACTTCGGCCGCGCGCGAATTAAAGAGGTCGCCACAAAACGGCCGGACGGAGACTGTTTTTACGGGCGCAAAGGCTTTGCCGTTCTTGATTAGTTATTATTCAATGCTATAACAGTTGGCCAAATAAGTTTGGGAACCACCGAGCTATCCTATATGCTGGGAGATAGGCGATTGTTGTTAAGTTGTGAAATGTATCTTACGATCATTACCGGCAAATCAAAAACAAAAGACATAAATCTTACCTTCCAGCACTACCGACCCCGTTGCCGGCAATAGCGAAACTTCATATGGGCTTATCAATAATTGCCACCCCGGCGTAACTCCTGCCGATGCTCATGCAACTGGGAAGCATCGTCCATGTGTCTGTCTTTGGATTGTAGACCTCGACGGAAGGAAGGTTGCTAGAGCCGTCGTCTCCTCCAACGACATATAGCAGGTTATTCATCGCAACAACACCAGCATTTCGGCGGCATAATGCCATATCCGTTACGGGAGACCATTGGTCAGTCTCTGAATTATAGGCCTCAACTGACTTTCGGACTAGAGGTCCATCGTGGCCCCCGACGGCATATAGGATTCCGTCAAGGACTCCCACACCTGTGGAATAACAAAAATAAAAATGAACTTAGATAAATTATTTGACGGAATTTCATTTATGGTTTATTGGTTGTAAAATGCTTTTATTATTAATTGTACTTAAATTGTACTGGAATAGAAAGGTAAACAATAATTTTTCTAGGTTTCTAGGTTAGCAGATAGTTATTTTATTAAATTTCAGTGCAAATTATTTGCGCAATAAATAAAATAAAACATGCATTTATTGTAAGCATTTGATAAAATTGACCCATACCAAAAATATTTGTCCAATACAACAATATTTCAGGAATTCAAAATATTACTTGTGCTACAAAAAATAAATGTGCATTAAATTTATACAAATCTACATCAGAATAAATAATTGTGCATTTATATATTTGAATAATAATAATAATAATAATCTTTATTTCCCAATACAAATCCACATTACAGACAGTATTACAGAAAGTCACAAAAAAAACATAAATCAAATACAGAAAACAAGCTAAAGCGAGTATGTACTTGCTTGGTATATACCAACATCAGACGAAACAAATTCATCCACGGTATAGAACGAACGTTGTATTAAAAATGCTTTCATGCAAGCCTTAAATTTACCCAAGGGTAATAGTTTTACATCATCGCTTAACAAATTATAAAATTTAATTCCCTGGTAAATTGCAGATTGTTGGCACATCTGTAACCGATGTAGTGGTATAGATAAATTATCTCTCTTTCTTGTATTATGTTCGTGCTTACTTGACTGAGAATGGAAAAGCTGAAAGTTTGAATAAATATAGAGTAAACAGTTCAAAATATACACTGAAGGTAATGTCAACATCTTCATCTGTCTGAAGAGGTCTCTGCAGGAATACCTGCTGTTAACTTGGGCTAAAATCCTCACTATCTTTTTCTGGATTAAGAACACCCTACGAGCATGACATGAGCTTCCCCACAAAACAACACTGTAATTTATAGTGCTGTAGAAGTTTGCGTAGTATAAAGATAAAGCAGTCTCCAAGTTAGTAACTTTTATGATTTTTCGTAACTGATAAGTTATTATATTAAGTTTTCTGCACAGGTCACCCACGTGCGGGCCCCAAGTTAAACCTGAATCAATCTGAACCCCAAGCAACTTAACACATTGCAAATCAGTCTTGTAGCGAAAGCAATTGCTTGTGTTTTTGTTGCATTAACACATAACTTGTTGGCACAGAACCATTGTCCGTTTAATAATATATTTGTACACTTAAATAAATAAATGTGCAATATAATCGTTACCTCATAAAAATATAATGAGCAGCGTAAGAAATACTTATTCATTAAAAAAATATATTTCCAATAGTTTAAATAAATCAGCATTTGAAAATATTATAAGCGCATAATAATCTAAATTATACCCTGAGAAAATTATAATGCGCCCTAGAAAGAATATAATGTGCATTAAGTTCTGCAACCTGTAGTGCACATACAGTAAGCACATAAAGTATAGAAAAATGGGAAAATCACTGAAAAGTTGTGTCATTTTAAAAACATCTTTGTAAATGTCGATTTTTAATTATTAAAATATGTACACATGTTTGGAGTTATTCATTGCTCTTCTTGTAAATGGCGACACCATTTTATTCTTACTGAATTTTGTATCATTTGTAATTATTTAATTGTGTAAATGGCAGCGGAAACATTTTATGGCCTTACAAAAGAACATTTTTCAAAAAGACAATTGAAAATTATATAACTTACACTTTTACAATTAATAAGGTTTTATATTATTGAAGGAAAGTACGCTCTATCATTAACATACGAATGGTCATAATCAGATCAGCATTAATTTTGATGTGCAATAGATCTAGTATATTTATTATTTTAATGCACAAGTTATTAATTTCGGGCACAATATGAATAAAACATGGCTTATTTTAATATTTTTTATGTAATACATTCATATTTACGGAGTGCTCAATAAACAATGGCAAATACTAATGTGTTTATAAAAAATTGCTTAACAAAAAACAGCTATATATAGGTAGGAACCTGCTTGGCAAAAATTTACATATGATATTAAAACAATTAATAAAATATGATCTGAACTTTCAAGTAGAAGAGTAGAAGAGACCTTCAATCATCTTCTGATTATTTTAAAATATTAGATGATTCGTAATGACCCAATAATAAAATTGAATTTGTCCAAGGCAGTGTAGTAAGTGAGATTTCGCGCGGGATTTAAAGTTCAACGCTGGTGTATTTTGTTTTAATGTCCAATCGAGGTTGGTATTTGCCTAGCGTCTTGGATTTTTGGGCGCGAACTGTACAGGGATGAAAGAGGGCACACAACCATTCACTCTCTTCGGTATCGGGTTTTTGAGCGAGGCGGACGTGTGTCGAACGACCGCCCAATATGGCCCCAATGTGGGGCCATTTTATAAAGATTGTGCTGTCTTGTGGTTCTCGTGCCCAGTTATTTTAACGCGTAAGTTATTAAGAGTTTACTGTATATATATATTGTGACCATCTCTGCCAAAAGATTATTATCATTGTTTAGGGTTAACGTTCATATCCTTTGTAAGCGGTTTTGCATTTTCATGTTATTTGTTAATAGACATTAAGTGTTGTTTTGGATTTGCGTTTTATTATGATAGAATAATTTAAATCAGTCCTTTTGCATTTTAAGCATTTTTGGCTTTTATAGAAAGGGTTAAGTAATTTGTGGTTCATCTTTCTCTGACAAAGTCTCAGAGAAAGAACCTACAATTTTAGACCCTCCGGAAGAGAGATATTTAATTCACGCTACCATAAGAATTAAAGTAAGTAAAGTTTGTATATTAAAAAGGCGGGAAGCGTCCCCTTCAGTATGGTTCAGCTAGAGTCAGTATTAGGGCTAATAATAATAAGTGAGAGGTCCCCCTTACAATTTGGTGGCAGCGGTGGGATTATTTAAGACATTTCAAGTGATTATTCGAATAGATTATGAAGAAAGCACTCCAGTTAGATTTGTTGTGAATTTTAGAAGCAAATTGTGTGACGCATTTTAAGAATGCATTGTTGTGGCTATATAGTTGAAGCGAAGTAAGGCAAACAAGAAACCCTTTAAGAGAAAAAGGTATAGGGTCCGGTTTAGGCACCCATGTTGGGAATAGCGCGTTGGCATTCCAAGAATTTGTTTGTTGCTTCTGAGGTGGACATTGTGTGTGATACATGTCAATATAGATAAATATAGTCGTGAATTTGTGTTGGGAAATGTACTGCATGGTGGCAGCATAATAAATAAATATTTGCAGTATAGTTTCTTTTGAGTGTTGGAATTGTTTTTGAAAGAAATGTCTTAATTCTCGAGACCGTTCGTTGGAGAAAGTTTGAACCAAATCGTGTTAGACAGGACTTGAGTTGAGATTTATGGCGATAGGCAGTACAGGTAGTTTGAAATTGAATTCTGAGGAATTTTTTTTTATTGAGAGAAAAAATGGCATAGTAGAGATGGCGACAGTAAACAATAAACATAAAAAAAATCGAACCGTCACTGCTCGATTTAGTGAAAGTAAAGGATAGGATATAAACAAAGCGCAAGTTCTTTGTTTGGTAAAATTTTGAGGAAATTGAATTAGAAGTTTGAAACACGTTGAGTTTTTTTTATGTAAGCATTTTTGAAAATGGCGGCTTTGAGGGGAGAAGCACAAGACAGACACGCGTTAATTAATTAATAATTAATTAAAGTTAAGGGGTCTACTTTGCAACTGTATTTTATAAGTTAAAATAACGCAGTATTAAGGGAATTAATTAATAGGGAAGTTGCAAAGTAGTTTGATTCATTTTATTTTTGTATTTCGCGTAAATTGTGGGTAGTAAGGGAAAACAACGCAAGCAGGTATGAAGCAGATCTTTCGAAGGGTCAGGATGTACCACATGTCCAGCCAGGTAGTCTGAAGTGCAGCTCTCAGGCCAGGAACTCGAAGTTTTTATCCAGCAAGTCCCAAGGTCATGCAGCGTGGTCATTGTGAAAACAGCTGGTTCGTCCCGTTACCGTTCGAAGCAAGAAATCGTAGTAGAGATGGATCTGGTCGCAAACCGCCCGCGAGAGGCGCAAAAGGCCAAGGAAAAATTTCAAAGTTTCAGGCAAATATACTGAACTTTGGACGTCGAAATTAGTGCCGGTAGATTTACAAAGCGTTGTAATCTACAGCAAGCGAAGCCCCGTGTGCTTCAAAAAAAATGGTGTGACCGCAGAAAAACGCCCAAAGGGAGGCGTTTGGTCAAAAAATTACAAAGTGGCAGATGACAAAATACCTGCACTTTGACGTCGAAGGTGTTAGGAAAAAATGACTACATGGACAACGCAAAGGGATGTACAGCCGGGCCTCAGTGTCGCTGGACAACATCCACACGTCGTGTAGGTCATCTATGAGGTACACGATAGCTTCCGAAGAACGACGGACGCCGCTGGACCACCGATGACGCTGGTAGCAAAATGGACGGAGGGAAAAACCGAGGCGAGGAGCGAGGGAAATCATTTCACGATAGCGGCTGTATTTGAAGATGGATAAGAGATAATGTAAGTTATGATGTAATCGGACTGCTATGATACTGCTTCAATGTTGTTTTTCCTTTTGTTTCATGTGACCAATGGCCCAGAGGAACGAGATATTCGCTTGGGACTTTGAGATACGAAGCCGAACCAGCATCGTCGGACTTCAGGACCAAGGCCGAATTCTTTTGGGTTTTTATTGTGTCAGATCTGTATTTTTATTTCAGGAAATCAAAAATGTACAAGAAGAAAAATGTTTCGGTCAGATATTGTAATTAGCAATTAAGAGAATTGTTTTGTGAGGGGAGATGGTACAATTCGCAATTCATTTGTTTGGTTTTGTTTTGTTGTGAGATAAATAATTGGTCAAATAATTGTTTATCTTAACGTGGAAGGGATGTAGTAAGTGAGATTTCGCGCGGGATTTAAAGTTCAACGCTGGTGTATTTTGTTTTAATGTCCAATCGAGGTTGGTATTTGCCTAGCGTCTTGGATTTTTGGGCGCGAACTGTACAGGGATGAAAGAGGGCACACAACCATTCACTCTCTTCGGTATCGGGTTTTTGAGCGAGGCGGACGTGTGTCGAACGACCGCCCAATATGGCCCCAATGTGGGGCCATTTTATAAAGATTGTGCTGTCTTGTGGTTCTCGTGCCCAGTTATTTTAACGCGTAAGTTATTAAGAGTTTACTGTATATATATATTGTGACCATCTCTGCCAAAAGATTATTATCATTGTTTAGGGTTAACGTTCATATCCTTTGTAAGCGGTTTTGCATTTTCATGTTATTTGTTAATAGACATTAAGTGTTGTTTTGGATTTGCGTTTTATTATGATAGAATAATTTAAATCAGTCCTTTTGCATTTTAAGCATTTTTGGCTTTTATAGAAAGGGTTAAGTAATTTGTGGTTCATCTTTCTCTGACAAAGTCTCAGAGAAAGAACCTACAATTTTAGACCCTCCGGAAGAGAGATATTTAATTCACGCTACCATAAGAATTAAAGTAAGTAAAGTTTGTATATTAAAAAGGCGGGAAGCGTCCCCTTCAGTATGGTTCAGCTAGAGTCAGTATTAGGGCTAATAATAATAAGTGAGAGGTCCCCCCTTACAGCAGATGACTAGTCATTCTGGTCTGGCAGAAAACAGTATTTTTTTTTTCAGCTTCATTTGAAAATGTTATTATTAGTTAGTCCTTATCTTTACAAGCCTGAGAGATGTGGTTATCATTTATGACTAGAGAAATAATTTGTATAGGGTGTCTCATATATACATATTTGGGAGTAAAAACCTGCGTAAAGAAAGTTAAAAAAGATCTTTTCGGTGACTTGTTATATTGCTTAAAATGTCAAAATAACAATATTTGTTAACACATTTTTTTTAAATGGTTCCAAACATGATCCATTAATATTTGTTTGTTTTGGTCATATCCTTTTTGTTTGAAAAAAACAAAAAGCAAACTGTTTTTTTTTACTAAAGCTGACCTGAATCAAAAAATTTCAAGCATAGATAAAAAAACAATGTGCAAAGCAAAGTATGCCACAAAAATTCTTGGCCACACATGCACATTTTTGCATTGACTAAAGCTCAACTTAAAAATGTCCAATGCCTCAGGTTATTTTTCTAAAAAGTGCTTATAAAGTTTGTAAACGTATCAGTCAGTATAAAAAACTTACCAGCACCACTCCTCCGCGATCCCATATCACAAACCATCTTCCACGTATCCGTCTCCGGATTATAGCACTCAACAGAGCTCAGGCATTGCCGGGAAGTACCATCATAACCACCAACCTACGAACAAAAAAATTCAAATCTTTCTCGTTACTTAAGCACAAAAACTTACGGCGTATAACAAATTATTCAAGACACCGACTCCAACACTGCTGCGTCGCGTTGACATAGCAGCAATACAGCACCATTCCTGTGAACGCGGATCAAATTTCTCCGCGGTATTTAGGCCCGTAGATCCATCAAAACCACCGACTGCGTATATGCAATTGTTAAGAACGGCAACGCCCAATGTTGATCTCCGCGCTTCCATACTGACGCAGGGGTTCCACTGATCGGATGACGCATCGTAGACGTCCACCGTTCGTACCCTTAAGGACCCGTTGAAACCACCAACGGCATAGACTTTCCCGTTTACGACAGCCAAGCCAGCACGACAACGCCTAAACAGAATATAAAAAAGAATTATAATTCAAAAAGTACTACAATTGTATGTGTTTTTTGTTATGACTGTTAATATATATATATATTCTTTTTTAAATAAATTTAGATAAATAACATTATCAGAAATTGATAATAAAGATTTAAAAAAACAAAAATACTTTATTTTGTTTAGCATTCTATGGAGATTGGTTAGTCTCTATTCAAAATAACCATGGTTATTTTCACAAACATGATTTCTTTTTCAATAATTTTATGATCAATTGTCAATTAACATTTTTATAATTTTTTTTTTCGAACAAATTGATGGGAACTATGTCTTTCTGATGATCGGCATATTGGTTTTATGCATAATTGGGGATCAGCATTTTGCAGAGTGATTTGATGGAACAAACAATGTAGTATCTACCAATAAAATGTCAAGGGAAAGTAATTTTTCACAACCTCGTCAGTTATAACCCGAGACCGGACAAAAAAATGCCAGCGAGGTCAAGCACAGCTGATCAACTCAATTGTCTACACCACTACGGTAACTTCCCGTCACTTCGTACGCGGTCCACATACGGCTGTTCAGTGGTGCGAAATAGCATTGCGAAATAAATATAGAAAAATTGAATATAGAAAAAGTATTAAGAAAACCGATTATTTCAGATCAATATACTTCATAATTTTTTTTTTTTTGACTTGCTTATTTTACGTCGGTCTAGTTCCGCAACTTAGGCCAATCACCGACGCTGAGGGCAGGCTACACACACGCAGGAATTTGTCTTTTCTGCACTATGAAACAAAAAAAACCTAAAAAACAACAAAAAAATACACAACAGAAAATTTTGAAATCGTCTTGAAAAATCTAAAGATTCCTAATTAATGCAAAATTAATAAATGAATAGATACATTGTTTAGAACTGTAAAGGGAACGATACATAAGCATATAATTTCCCAATTAGATATATAAATATAAATACATATGTATTACGTTAGTCAGTAGATTTGGTAGAATAGTAGGATTGTATGACAGCATGTTTTTCTTAACTTTCTTCAGTGAAGTTACCTTTTGACATCGCAGCTTGTCACTGGAGCATATTCAAAGATGGAGCAAGGTGTGAACATTTTGAATAGATTTCTTCATTGTTATAATTATTTAATGAAATTTGCTTCAAAATAGACAAATCATTATTTCTTGCTACAATAGCATCAATTTTAGTTTTAAACTTATTTTTTAATGGTCAAGATATATTCTTTAACTCCTTTAGGGTGGATTCAAAATGTTTGATGGTTAGAGAGAATTTCCAATTTTGGGATTCAAAAATTTTAATCTCTTCTGTTAATTTGGCAAAATTAGTGGCAACAAATTGTAATTCGAAATGAATATTTTCTTTTATCACTATTGCTTTGAAATTGGTAATGCTAATTGCCTCATCCGGTAATTGTGAAATAAATGATTTCAAAATTTAAAATTTGTTTAAAGAAAGGCAACAGTTTCTAGCCAAGTATACCAACAGGTTACAACTGGCTGAGGTGGTAAAGGAAAATTGTGGCATATTTCTGTGTATAAAGATATTCTGGTTGGCGCTTTTAGCAAATTTCTTTTTGAATAAACTGATCAACAAATTAATATCAGGAAAGCTGTTTCGATTAAATTCACAAATTCCATGTAATGCGTGCGCGGAGCATGTTAAATGCACCATATTTAAAAAATGCTCCTTTAATAATTTGCCTGTTTTCAACATTAAACTGCTGCGTCTGAAAGAAATAACAGTACGTGAGAAGGACTGCCATCAAAAACTTTTTTATTCCGTTTTTCACGATATCGCAAACTATTTCTGCATTGACTGTATCGCTAAACTTTGTTGAAATAAGAAACTGCATTGGGGGCTGTTGTGGATTTAACGTACCAACAATGACATTCACGACACATCTACCCTTTATGTCAGTAGTTTCTTCAGTACTGATCCACAAGTAATTGTTAGCTATTTTTGTTTTTATGCCTGTTATTACTTTATTGTAAGTTGTTTGCACATAATGTTTTCTAATACATAGTTGATTCGTCAGGAATTAGGCGTTGGGAGTATTTATTTAAAAATTGTCGAAATGATGGAATATTTAATTTATTTAATGGCATATTTGCCGCAATAAATGATTCACATAGGTCTGCAAAAAACTCTTCATTTGATACTCCCATCAAATGGTTGTTATGTTTTTAGTTTGCAATGTTGTGTTAAACTTTGGGTTCCAGTAAATTTTAAATATTGAGAACATATATTACATTGTACCTCCCTCTCACTAACAACTGTAAAACAGTCAAAGTTTGTTAAGACAGTTTCCATTTCAATTACGAAATTATATTCACTAAAGGAAATAAGTAACCGCAAGTGCTGGATGAAACAAGAATAAAAAACAATAAATTGATATAAAAAAATTAAACCACAAACGCTGGTTGAACAAAATTAGAAATAGTGACTACAAAAGCTGGTTGAAAAAATTGGAAACAAGAACAAAAAACAATAAATTAAAATCAGAAAATAAAACCACTAACGCTGGTTGAAAAAAATCAGAAATATTGACCACAAATGCTGGTTAAAATAAACAGATCAAAGCGGACAGAATATTAAAATGTCTTCAAAAAGAAACAACGTTGCGACAAATCATCGGCAGAAAATTAAAATAATAATATGTATAGGCCAACAAATTGGAATCTGTAAGAACAATCGTGATAACAACAGCGACGGAATCCGAATGAATAACTGCGTGCGGTGCAGTATGCTAGTGGCTATGTGCTTTGCATTTAGGGTACTGGTTTACGCTCCGCTTATGGAGCAACCACATGACCTTCAACTCATTAATTCGTCCGCTCTCTGGTTATAATTCTTTTGCTGCAAGGTTTTTCTTGCTGTTTACTCGTCCGAGTATACTGATCTTATTATACCCCCCTCCCCACATTTACTGTGGTAGGGTATATTTACTTTGAAACAACATTTGTGAAGCGTGGCAGATATAGATTTGTATTTGTTTTTTTATCAATATTGAAAACTGAAGTGATTTAGCTATGTCCGTATGTCTGTCTATGTGCACGATAACTGCGGTAATATTGAAGTAATTGATCTGAAATTTGGTATACAGCTTATCTCTAAAAAAGTAAGGACAAGTTCGTGAATGGGCATAATCGGTTACCGCCAATTTTCTTTTCAAATTCACAATAATTTTGCAGCGGTCTCTTTGGTAAATCTATTTTATATAGGTATGCTTTATCAATTAAGTTCACAGAATTATTAGTTCTGATATAAACTTGTCTAGAAAAAACTGACTACAACTTTTTCAGCTCTATCTACATCATGTCTGCTACATCATCATTCATCATAATATTAATAAATGTTAATCATAATATTAATAAATGTTTATGTTTGTTGTAATCTACGAGGTGACAGAACAAAACCTTGTATGTTGATAAGTGGCAGTTCAACCAAGACCTTTGGGTTAATAAAGGCTCATTATAAATGATTGTAGTCGAAGTATGCCATGATATCAAATGTAGATATTTCTGGTTGCCGCTCTGTTTGAATTGAGTGCCACTGTTTTCTACGCAAAAGTTAAATTGGTTGCATAACCTATTTCAAGTTTGACAGTTGTTTGTGTACAGCGGCAAAAAGTTACTAACATGGGCATGGCCTACTTGCACTACAATCATTGATAATAAGCCTGTATAAGGAAAGCTAGGCAATTTTTAAGCTTGTTCACAATGCTGGAAACTTAATCTTTAAGGCGACCAAATATACGCTTACAATTTATGTATCAGCAAAGCAGTTGGGGTATTTACTATTGTTTCCGCTTTGTCTCACAATTTTCAGAGAAAAAAAATTATTTTCCGTACATTTAGCCTCGTTTTTGTCTCGTGCGATATGAATTTACTCATAAATAAAACTGCTGAACGAAAATACGTATACTACCAATACGCCATAAGAAAACCAAATATATCATTTGTTTCCACCAAATTCATTGCCAAACAAAAATCATTAATTATATATATGTAATTGCACAACTTCCTAACAATCAAATTGTAAATAAAAAAGTGCCTGGTAAATGACAAAAGGCAACTCGATTGTACCACAATATTTCTCACCAGATTATTAGAGAGCACATAATTCTGCAGTAATTTTTTGTATTTCCAAACTTACTATCGCTAATAATAATAATCATTGATACTCATACTGTCAAAAGCCAGTAAAAATAAAGAATTTTCGTTTAAAAACTTTTATAAGGGACAGTGCAATAGGTTTTAAGCTTTTTAAACAGTTCTTTTAAGGCAATTTGTGTTTTGACATTCTAAAATTCAGATTCTAATGGAGTATAACGCTTATTTTATTGGTTCTACTTTTTAGAACAAATTTTAATATTTTTACTTTTTTATACCTTAAAATAAATCAATGTGCACAACGAGGTATGAAAAATAAAGACCAACAAAAATTCTTTCCGAAATATTTAAAACTACTTTTCGGGCGATTACGGTAGAATCCCAATTTATTAGAGGTTTTGAACTTCTTGTTGGTAGTAAATTTCTAAAGATAAATTCACAAAACGTACATGGACTCCAATTCTATCAGAAATAACCGTAATTACTAAATACAGTAATCAATAATAGATATCACTTTGACGTTTTTATTACCTGGAAGGCATCTCAGCAACTTGATACCACCGTTCGTCCTTAAAATCAAAACACTCAACACTTCTAATAGCTTTTGGCGCTTGTCCCCCGACAACTAACAGCACCTTCGGAAGTCCCACAGGTTGCCGAGGTTTTGTTCTTGGCGTTTTAATACAAATTTTTGTGTCCCCTTTCAACAGGTGATATTTCAGGGCTTCGATGATGAAGTCTTTGCATCGTAGATCGGCTTTTAACAGTGGTTCCTCTTCGACTCTTTGTACTAGGTAGTCCTGTGACATCAGTGGCAGACGGACGTGTTCCATTAGTGAAGCCAAGTTTTCCTGCCGCACTTTCAGGTCGTGCTGGACCCAACCTACGACGCACTCAAAGACTTTTTCTTCGGACGGAACTGTGAGGCGGTCGCTGCAGATCAGCTTTGAGACTTGTTGGTGGTTCAACGTTAAGAATTCTTCGCATTCAACAACCTCTCTGCAATGAAATTTGTTAAATTAGAAGATATGATTACAGAGCACTTCATTCTTGAAGATGTGCAACAGATGGAGATAATAATAATAATAATGGAATTTGTCAGTCAGTCTCCAAGACAGGGAATATAATAAATTCTTTAAGATTTATGGTGTAAATATATTCTGCAGCTATAACAGGCGAGAATTTTTCCAAGTACCTGCTCCAAAGCGTTGAGAACACAGCAAGTTAAAATCGATTGCAGAAATATTTTTAGGCCATATAGGCACACAAAGTGGCAAATAAACAAACAAAATTTAGGTTGTATTTGTTAATTAAATATATTATTTTATTATATCACACATTCAAGATATCAACAAAATATGAAAATTAAATTAAAGCTGTCCACTTTGAAAAAAATTTAAATCCAGCTGGCGGTTGTTGCAAATTACAAACTGGTAATCACTGATCTTTTCCAATTCCAAAAAAATATGATCAATAAAACTTACACTATAGCAGTAGTAATTTGAAGTTACGTATTGTTATTATATTCGCAGTTATTGTAATACACCCTTATCAGTTAGGGGAGAGCCCTTATTTTTCGCAATAACTGGTTGGTAATGGCAATACTACTTATTAAATACATTTATCCAGGTATTTATCCATACATTTATCCAGGTATGTAGTGCTTTGCGATCTCTCTAAAGCCTTCGATTGCATGCAACACACGATACTGCTCGAAAAACTAGAACGTTATGGGGTCAGATGGCGTCCACAAGAACTAATAAGATCGTACCTTACCAACAGGAAACAGGCTGTTTTTGAGAACGGAACGCTTGGGTCCTTTTTGCCCAGTACCAATGGTGTTGCCCAGGGGTCACTGGTGGGTCCTCTAACTTTCTGCCTCTATATCAACGACCTGCCCAAAAGTGTGCCGGGCCATGTTGTGTTATTTGCTGACAATACCACTTTAGCTATACTAGAGATGCAAAGCAACTCACCCTCAACCAGAAGGCCTCAACAATGCTATCAGCCGCAAAGACATGATTCACACAGAATGGTTTAACTTTAAATGACAACAAAACAGCCCATATCAAATTCACCATCAAACGCAACACCGTCATAACAAAAAGTTCGGCAAAATTGTTGGGAGTAACTCTAGACACCCGTTTAACATGGAAACACCAAATAGAGGAGTTGTCATCCAAACTGGCCACTGCAATATATGCGGTGCGAAGGATGAAACAGATTATGGGCACTAATGCAGCACTCAGCGCCTATCATTCTATGTTCCATACACGGATGAGTTATGGCCTGCGATAATGGGGAGAAGTGCGCACGCTAAAAAAATTTTTATCCTACAGAAGGAGGCCGTAAGAGCGGTTGAACAAGCTTCACAAACCACACACTGCAAGCCCGTTATTTAAAAAATACAGAATTCTCACACTGGCATCAGAATATATATATATATATATATAGTCAACTAAAAAGGGCAATAAAGAACACAACAAAAACCAAGTCAAGATACCAATCAACATCATTAACTCTGAGATACGCCAACCAGATCACACTACCATTCCATCGTATATCTACAACAGTAGCCCAACATCGCCATTTAGAGCTTCTAAATAGTCTTCCTGAAGACTGGTTGCGGAAGACGGAAAGAAGATTTCTACAGGACCTAAGGACGCTGCTCAAGGTGGAGTGCTTCTATAGTGTACAAGAATTCATTCAATGCATGTCACAAAATTGAACATTTATCCCACCATACTGAATCTTTGACGATCCACAGTTACACATGCACATATTTTCATATCTACCATGTTATGTTGTATTTGTATTTTGTATTTTGTGATGGATGAATATATTATTATTAATATTATACAGTGGAAATTTTAAGTTGAATAAAGTATTTTTGGAATTATAATAACTTCTTTCCGATTTGCAGTTTGTCCCTCACGTGCCCCGGTCCAGGGCACATTGCGACAGGCATGTGGCACATTTGGACAGTGTACTGTGAATATCTTGGTTATTATTGAATTTGATGTTTGGTGAGTACAAACCATCAACATGGACAAACAAAATGCCGTTAAGTTCATTATTATATCTTATACAGGGTGTTCAAAATTGTACAAATATCACATTTTAAAACTAAAAAAAATCATGGTTTTAAATTGAATATCTATCGAAAAAATCTTGCCCTCTGTCATTCCAGACTATACCTGATAAATATACCTAAAATTTAAATAGTCCCTTTTTTTTATATTATAATACAGACTGTGTTGTTCCACGTCCCGAATATTGGAGGGGTGATAGAGCGTCTTATTTTATGAACAGAAACAGACATTTATAGTAGCGCCATCTATATCTGGTGATTTCGAAGCTTTGGAGAGAAGTTTGTTACAGTTCACTATTTGAATTGAGACGGGAGCCATAAAATAAAAACTTAAATTAAATTAACACAATTAATAGTTTTGTTTCATTTTAAACCATTGTTTTAAGACAATGACAATTAGTCCATTCATCCATTCATTCCACTATCCAATCATTTGACTAAATTTAGACAGCAGTTCTACCCTCAAAATAAAAATAGTTGTTTTTTAAATTAATCGTTACATTTTTGCTATTTCACATAAAAATCTAACAGTTGTAATTTATAAACTATTTACCTGCCATTTTAATACCAGTACCTTCAAAAGTATTTTACTTTTCGTACATGTAATGCATTACAGACGATTCCGCTTAATTGGACCACCGCTTAATTGGGGCAGCCGCTTATTTGGGCCAAATCTCAAAAAACAGAAACCAACATTTCGCTTAATTAGGACAGTAAATTTAAGATCACCATATATATTATGTTACTAATTAAACTAGTTTCGCGCGCTGTGAACTTTATTCCCAACACATTCATTTACGGATGACCCAGTGCAGAGTAAATGATACGGGATATTCTTAAAATTGCACGTGTACAGACATTTCGTTAGAAAATTGATAAATTTGCCGTAAATTTTATGGCACCACGCATGCTCAAGGTTAATGTTTACTACAGCTCGCGCGTGGAAAGTTCGTTAAACTTAGCTTTTTGTCAATTTTATTTACAAAAATTTTACCCTTGCCAAGATGCCAAGAAGTGATATGACACTTTCCATCTGACACATCAAAGATGGCGGCGTAACCACACCCAACTTTTGTTTTTCTTATGGGCCTTTGGACTAGTCCATACTTTCAACAACTTCACCAGGGTTACAACTACTACACCATCTACAATTGATAATATATTCACCAACTATCAGACATGGTCAAACAAAATAATATAACCCAATATATCTGACCACTACAGTCTGATTCTCGAGATAGCTGCTTCGGCACGTTTGAGTAAAGCACATTGTACATCTCAACCAACAGTACATAGACCATTAACAAGCAAGAGCATAAAGCTATTTCACAACCTCCTAAAGGATGAAGAGTGGTTTGAAATAAAATTACAAACAAATGCGGAGGATAAATTTGCATCTTTCTTTAGCACATTTATGTACCTCGTTGAGGAAGCTTTCCCCATAAGAAAAAATAGAAATTCAAACAATAGAAAAAAACAGAAAGGAATTTATCAGTTGAAAGAATGCAAATCAAAGAAACTTTGAAGCTCATTCAAGCAACTTATATCCAACAAGGTGGGGAAGATCTCAAAACAATATTCAAAAGATACCAGAAATTTTACTTGATCTATTTACAAAAACAAAAGTGCATAAAATATCAACAACTTAGTTATGCTGAAAACAGAACAGTATCCATGTGGAAAATCATTAAGAAAGAGACTTCTGCTGAATCCCCTACACGTGATTGCTTTCCACCAAGTGAGACCTTAAACCAGTACTTTCGAGATTCTCCTGATCTTCTCCTGAAAAAACTGCCTGCCTCTCGTCACCTGACACCTCTGCACAGTGTCAAACAGTCCATCTATCTCAGCCCCACGACTCCGACGGAGGTGGAACAAATAATTAAACAAATTAAGCCAAAACACACCATGGATATATACAATCTCAGCACAAGAATTGTGACATTGGAACCAGAACTGCTGTCAGGACCTTTGACTGAGGTACTGAATAGTTGTTTCTACGAGGGTGTGGTGCCAAAAGGCATGAAGGTTGCAAAAATAATACCTATCTATAAGAAAGGAGATCCTAGCATGCCCTCTATCGCCCAATATCGATCCTTCCAGCCTTTTCAAAGATTTTGGAAGCATCAATTCTAAGAAGAACTACATCCTTCATTGACAAAGAAAAGATTATCTGTAAACAGCAATATGGATGCCAGAGGGGAAGGTCTACAACTGATGCTGGGTAACATTTACTGCATTTCAGCTAGGAAACCATTGATAAGGGGCTAGACGCTGGCACCATATTGTGTGATTTGTCGAAAGCATTCGACCATGTGGACAGATTCCGCCTGTTGAACAAACTAGAAACCTATGGAATAAGAGGTATACCGCTGCAGCTGCTCCACTCGTACTTTCAAGACCGCAAACAGGCTGTAAATCTAAAATACTTCTCTGCGTTATATTTTATGAAATATATTGTTTTTCAATGCTACGTACGATATTTAGGTATTACCTAAAATTGCCGTTGGAAATGTTGAAAAATAAGCTTTTGGCGAATAACTTTTAAAATATTGGGAATTGTGATGGGGTTGTAATTAGAAACAATGTTCATTTTTTTTATTCTGCTTTGTTTCACATATGTATGGGTTCCAATTTAAGTGAAGTTTGACAAATTTGACACTAGATTATGGTCATACTGTATAATTTGGATCAATGACATTTGGTTAACGAGACTATTAGATCTAACTTAATAAGCACGTCGCAAAATTGTATTAACGAGGTTCATTTTGAGGTTTTATTGATTGTTAAAGCCAACGATGCAAAATCTATTTTTTTGGTTTTTATTTTTTTGCACTGCAGTCACTAAACCATTTTCAATAAAATTTTGGTGGTATGTAGGCAACCATAAAAGGCTTCCAAATGTGTAAAAAAATATATAGCATGCAATTTAAAAAATATATTACCATGCCATTGCACGCTTTTGGGACAGCCTGTATAATCAAAAATAATTTGTTGAAATGTACCTTGAAGTACAGGGTAAGCCTGCAAAATCTCAAACTCTTAGCTTAATTAGTAACTGAGGTACAGAAGACGGGAGCTAAGTTGCAGAACCCTGTATATTTTAAAAAGTAAAATATTTGATTTTTGTATTAAACTAGAAATTGTAGCAAATTTTTCTTTGTAGATATGGCATTTTACCATAGAAAGGCAATATACAGGCCAAAATATTCTTCCTTAAATTAATTTTGAGGAAACTTACGGAAAATGTTGTTCTATATAACTCTCAGCGTTGTTCAACAGATCCAGGCAGCCGTGAAGATCAGCAAAGGCTCGTATGCCCAAACAATTAGTGGGATGTAGTTGGGCTTGTAAAAATTCACAGCACGCATCGCGAACATCAGTCAGTTGCAGTAGATTTGCCGCTGGAAGTAGTACCTTAGAAAAACAAAAAAAATAAACGAAACAAATTTTTAATAATATAACCTAACTAACCTGCACATTCTCCTCTGTAACTTGCACCTCCGACGTATAAACGTACTCAACAAGCAACGACAAAGCTTGTGGATCAACCTCGTGCAAATTAATTCTATCTTGCCTGCTTTCTTCGAAATTAGTAAACATAGCGTAAAAATATGGAGAACATGCACTTAGCACCATTTTATGAGCAGGTATCTCAACGTTATCAGCAACCAAAGTTACGTCGCACAATAATAATTCCCTATAAGCATCAATTAAACATATTTCGCATTCATATTATTCTTTTAACTTACTTTCGCATTTGGTCCATAACATCAAAAGCACGATGTGTATGGTTGTTATTTCTATAAGGTGGTTTGTCTTTCCCATTTGGCCTCGGTATATGTTTCTGTGAGCTCTCGTCCAAAGAATTTTGACTGGCGTAACGGAGAAGTAAACAGCTGAAAGTAGATAGATGGTGTAAAACAAAAGAAAAGCGAAAAACAAATGCAAGTACCCCTCATTTTGTATGTATTCTCTGTACAAGCCTTGCAAAAACATGATGTTGTTGACTATTTCGTGTTAAACAGATAATTGAAACAAATCAAATGTTACAAATAGCAAAGGGCATTTTTAATCTGTACGTACGATACGCCGAATGAGTAAATTTCGGTGATAAAACAATTTATAAAGATTAATTGTTGAATATCCTGTACCTTCCCTGTCGCTCCATTTGATTTTCACGCTCGTTTCTATCCATTTTCTCTTAAATTTCAACGTGTCTTAATCATTAGCACTATCTTGCGGAGAATATGCACTAAGATCATAGATTATTTTATCAATTGTTTGCTACCAGACAACAGTTATGTACAAACTACGCAGAATAACAACCAAAACACTTCCGTTTGTTGTTGTCCTTGTCTAAAGCAACAATTCCTGGGAACAGCTGTTTTTAGCATGGCCAACCAATTTTTTATATCATATATAATCTATTGCCAAATTATTTATAAACAGTCTTTATCGAATAATATTAATATAACTTAGCAGAAATATTGTTATTAACAAACTGAATATTATTATTTTTCTGGTGGCGACATCTGTAGGTAATTCTTGCAATGTCTTCAACGATTTCTGTATTCTATTACAAAATGCTATATAAGTTGCCGATCGTTTTGGTGTGAAGTCGCACACACCTAGGTAAAAAAATTTTCAGGGAACCCAAATGAAATGTTTCCGCTACAATCTCAACAATTTTTTTCGCCATGATTTCAAGACTTTGTCACCGACATCATAGCTGTTAAGTCTCATTTACACCTGGGCGACAACGTAACAAAACCATATAGGCAACCAACTATAGAAGACGGCAGTGTCGTCGGTTGCCTAAACGACAGTAATTTTGTTGTACAGATTGTTCCCGTTGCATTGTCCACAACGTTCAAATTGCGTATCTATTAGGCCATGGATTTCGATGCCAGGTTAAGCCCGAAACCCAGTTTAGATCCACAATAACATTGATACCTAAACTCGGTTTATGGTTTAAAGTTTAAGCTGGCAAAATTAAAAATCTGACCTTAGAACCACCGTAGAAATTTGGTACTTCTATACTGCCAACCTGGTACTCTGAAAGTCACTGTTTGGAACACCACTGCCTGCGGCCAAATATGAGCCAAGCCACGCGTCTTGATCTTATGGTCTTCGAGTCTTGGTCAAGTGGAGATCAAATAAATCTAATTAGTGAAACTAGTGGTTGTATTTTATTGTATTTTAAATATAATAGGTACTAATAATACATTCAACAGTTCGTCAAATTCAATCGTATGGAAAAGAAGGTAAGTTGCGTCGTATATTTTATTTTATATTTTAAAATTGTGCAATGGCCAGGCGGATTGACCTCTGTGAACTTGGTCCCTCTTTTCTAGAAATTTAGAATCCTGTTTCTACAGATCGTTTGTAATTCGTTTGCACACTTTTTTGCACCCTTGCCGTTTTTCCGATACATATATTTAAAATAAAGTTTAAAATGAGAACCTGCTCCCTCCTTTTAATGTGTGATGTGAATTACAATATTCAAATTAAATGATCGTTCAAAACAGTTTGGATAGCAACAACACTGAAGTGTATAATAAAAATAAGGTGTGTGAAAAATAACAAAATACTAGGTAATTACAATAAACTGAAGGGGCAATAAATTAACTTGGCCATTAATATAGAATATGGGATCAGTTCAGACTGCAATAAATTTAAAACACATTCTAATACCTATGTCAAGTCTGTATGCCTAAAAATAAAATAGAAACACACACACATTTTCAGAGTGCCCCACTTTTTCTCCAGCAAAACTTTCTTTTTTTAAATAGTTACGTCATATTGAGTAAAAGAAGTTTTGTAAACTGTTTTTTTACTCTTTAAAAAGTTACAGCCGTTCGGAATATTATAAGAAACCCGTCTATCTGAAACTCAGAATGACATTTACTGACGGGCAAAAGTGATTAAACAGTTTCAAATTTGTTTATTTCTTCATTGTTTATTCAATTTATTTATGTTTATTTTTTTACTTAAATTTCTTTGTTTCTTGGTTTGATATGTACTTTATTTTAAATCTTTCTTAGTTACAAGACTTCAAGCAGCTGTAACTTTTTCAACAGTTGAAAAACAATTAAGCAGGCATGACTTTTTTACTCCAGTACATTTACAATCTAAAAAAATTGCTGCATAAAAGGTGGATCCACCCTCCATTAATGGATTATAGTTGCAAATGAAGATATGTTTGCGGTGCACACTCATTTATTTGCATTTCTATTTTTTTTATCGCGGAGGAAGGGTGCAAACATATGCATGTCTACGAATGCCTCAAGTCTGTAGTTGCAAACATGAGCTCTCTTACCATAACGATGATGTGCATGCGTATTCCACGAGAAATCGCGAGAATCTTCGACCCAATTGTTTGCGCTTGACACGTGCCAGATATGCTATAAATTATTATGGAAATTTTATAATGTCCTTGACATTTCTCTAAGACAGCAACCGGGTTCTATTCTGCGAACACAAATTTAAAAAAATCTTAATAACTCGAGCGATCTTTGACATACTTTAAGTTTTGTAACAACATCAAAAACCCTGTTGACGGGGTGGGTGCAGAGTAGGGTGGTCAAAATGTATACCTTGCAAAATCTTTTTTTACTTTATCATACGCAGTATGTAAAGTATTGTAATCGTGCCGAAAAAATTTTTTGAGATTTTAGCGGAAATAGGTCTTTATGGGTCCCCTGAACATTTTTGACCAAGGTACAAAAAAATGTCTGTGTGTGTGTGTGTATGTGTGTGTGTGTGTGTGTGTGTGTGTGTGTGTGTGTGTGTGTGTGTGTGTGTACCCAATTTTTGTTAATTCATTTCCGGAGAAACTACTAAAGGTATCGGCACGGAACTTCATATTTAGAAGTTTCATGACCAAACTTAGAGTTGAAAAGCTTTTGGTTCAAAAGGGTCCAAAGGAACTGGGTGTTTACTCCAAGCCTTTTTCGAGGATTTTAGAAATCAGCCGCCATTTCTGTAATTTCGTCAAAATAGTTAAATAATAAATTAAAGCAGAAGAAATTTTGAATAATTTATGCCTATGACATTTTTTGGTAAAATTAATAGTTTAGCTTTTTAGTTCATTCTAAACATTTTTCAAGGATTTTGGAAATGAGCCGCCATTTCTGTAATTTCGACAAAATAGTTAATTAATAAATTAAAGTAGAGGAAATTTTGAATAATTTATGCCTATAACATTTTTTGGTAAAATTAATAGTTTACCTTCAAGAGCAAATTCTATTTGATCGAGATCGGTCGCATCTGCATTGATATGAAATTACATAGTAGCCAGGATTTTGACAAATATTTTTTTGTGTTGTCACATTCGAAAACAGCTGATCTCATCAGAGGTTGGAGAACCACTATGGAACGTGCCGTGTAGTGCGCAAAATTATAAAATACAAATTTCAAATAAAATAAGATCACCAATTTGATTGTTTGTTGATAAGAAATATCAACCCGTCTTTATATCTAATTCTAAAAATGATACATTGAGAAAATTATAAATAAAGTATAGCGATGAGTGTAGTTTTATTTTAGTATGTTGGTAGGGATGTGTCATGAACAAATATAAATCTGTCAGAATTTGAATTACCTTTTTAAGGTGCGTTTTCATTAGTGATAATGGCAGTGCTAGCAGACGCCGTTATAGTATTTCCAATAGAAAATTGCTAGTGACTCATGTTTATGTACATGCCAACTAATAAGTGTCATTATCACGAAATGTAAGAAATACTATAATTTCGTATTCTACCACCGCTATTAGCTACCATTACCTACCAATCGGAACGCACCTTTCGTCAAAGTGGTACCAACCTAGCATTTACTATACAGAGATCATTTATTTTTTTTTAAAATACGTATTTCTTGAAAAGCAACACAATAAACGTTGATGTCGCTCCTGCCAAAAACTAGATAGCGCGACTCGCTCATATGCGACGACGACACTCCGCCTTCGGTGACGCGCCGTATCACTACTCGTCGCGCTATTCCGTACTTTCGGCATTTGTGACATAAATAACTATTATTCTAATGACGTAGTGTAGGTAGTGTCAAATGCTGATGCTTTGACAATACCTACGATTTATCTCTATAGAATAGATTCTCATGCAGCTAAACTATTAATTTTATATATTGTATGATAAAGTCATGTGCCTGGCCACATCAGATTTTTTTTGCTGGAGGGCAACCATGCCCCGG
Source organism: Melinopterus prodromus (assembly GCA_964023965.1). Lineage (NCBI taxonomy): Eukaryota > Metazoa > Arthropoda > Insecta > Coleoptera > Scarabaeidae > Melinopterus > Melinopterus prodromus. The sequence continues at coordinate 32,745,695 of OZ030396.1, forward strand.
CCCTAATCGTCTCCTTTTCCAGAAAAAAAAATCCCCTCCAAATTTGAGAAAAATCGGTTAACGTTAACACGTGCCACCGAGCCCCCCCAATTACCCATTTAAAATACATTGGAAAAATACCATCTATTTTTTCACGTTTCGGATTTAGAAAAAAAGTTGCGGGAGTTTATCAGCAATTGTTCAGAACTTCCGATCAAATCCACAACCACTATTTTGTTTTTCACCGTCCGCACCCTCTCCTGCAGAACCCTAAAAATGAGGCAAAATGTTCCCCAAATTTACAATTTTACAAAGTTACGTGATTTGTTATTTTTCTGACAGAAATTACTATTATTGGATTACTGACATGTTTTATGTAATTTATTAACTAATTTAAAAGTTAAAAAAATGTTTAAGCGATGACCATTTGTTTAAACAAGAATATACGATGTTACGAAAACATTTTTTCATTTCAAAATTATTAAATTATTGCTTATTGGTAATTTATAGTAAATAAATGACCAATAAGCAATAATTTAATAGCAATTAAAAAATTAGCAATTGTTTAAACAATTACCTTTTGTTTAAACAAAAATATATGTGGTTACGCAGATATTTTTCAAATTTTGCAAAAATTATTAGATTATTGGTATTTTTGTCATTTTTAAAACTAATTTGCAATTGTTTAAACAAAACCATTTGTTAAACAAATATATACATTGTAATGGACATAATTTTCTATATTTTTTGCATAACTTATTATTAGGTTATTGGCAGTTTTATGACATTTATTAAGTAATTTGTAATTGTTCATACAAATACTATTTGTTTAAACAAATTTATACATTGTTACAGACATATTTTTTATATTTATTGTAGAAACTGTTATTAAATTATTGGCATTTATTGTCATTTATTATCGAAATTACAATTATTTAAACATTTAAAATTTTTTTAAACAAATCTTTTTTGTATTTTCTTTTGTAGAAATTATTATTGTTACATTGTTGGCATATTTTTAGTAATTTGTTACTTAATGTGCAATCGTTTGAACAAATAAATTTGTTTAAACAATAATATACAATGTTGGTACGTATTTCTTGACAAAAATTATTATAGGATTTCTCGTTTTTTTTGTAATATTGGAGGATTTACGATATCGGTCAAACAAGTATTGTGCTTGCAACACCAGTTATTATTATAGGTTATAATTGAAAATGAGTTAACAAATTTTGGAAGAAAAAAAAAGACCAGAAATACAATAACAATTTTTGCCAAAAAAGATTTGTCAGTACCATTGTATATTTTTGTTTAAACAAATGGTATTTATTTAAACAGTTGCAAACTAGTTAATTAATAACAGACAATGCCAACAATCTAATAATAATTTCTCAAGAAAGAAAGGAAAATATGTCCGTAACATTGTATATTTTTGTAAACAAATGGTATTTGGTTAACCAATTGCAAATTAGTTAGTAAATAACCAAAAATATTCCTAATAATAAGTTCTTTTAAAAAATACAAAATATGTCGGCAAAATTCTATATACCAGGTGGTCCTTTTAAGTTGAGACTCCTAAATATATCGAGAAATATCTAATATAGTACGACAAAAGTGTCTTAAATAAACTTGTAGGACGCAAAGGGGGAAATGAGATGGCGTTATCAGTTTAGGAATGCCCAAGTTTTTGTACGCTAAATAAGAAGAATCTTTTGTCTGACGATTTCACATTAAGTAACAAATTACAAAAACATGCCAACAATGTACCAATAATAATTTCTACAAAAAAATAATTTCTGCCAAAAAATAATTGCTTAGAAAATGGAAAAATAATTAAAAGATTGCAAATTCGTTAATAAATAACAAAAAATGCCAATAATTTAATAATAGTTTCCACAATAAATATAAAAAATATGTCCGTAACAATGTATATATTTGTTTAAAGAAATGGTATTTGTTTAAACAATTACAAATTAGTTAATAAATGTCATAAAACTGCCAATAATCTAATAAATAATTTATGCAAAAAGTATAGAAAATTATGTCCATTACAATGTAAATAGTTGTTTAAACAAATGGTTTTGTTTAAACAATTGCAAATTAGTTAATAACTGACAAAAAGTCGAATAATTTAATAACTAACTAAAATGTTCGTACCATCTTATATGTTTGTTTAAACAAATTCTAACTGTTTAAATAATTTCAAATGAGTTAATAAATGACAAAAAAATATGTCAATAATCCAATAATAATCACTCTGCCAAAAACAATAATAAAACACTATCATTCTCATAAAAAAATGTTGATGAGATTTTTGTTTATATTTGTATTTATGTGTATTACTACTACATTTTGTACTATGACTTGAGTAAGCCACTAAGCAATAGCACCAAATAAATCATCTATCTCCCAATACATTAAATCAATCTGTGGAAAATAATATTGAAAATTTGTAAAAGAGGGAAATATAAATCTCATTTGAAACTCTAATTTAAATATATCTGAAAAACGGTAGGGGTGCAAACAAAATTAAATCGTGTGCATACGAATAATAAGTGCATAATAAGTGCAAACGAGTTGCAAACGATCTGTAGCAAAAATAATTGAAATTCTGAAAAGCGGGGGGGGGGGGGAGCTGATTCACACTTCACAAAATTGTTATAATTTTATCACTAAAACGGTAGAAGTGCAAGTGAACTAAAAAGGCTGCAAACAATTGCAGACCATCTGTAGATATAGAATTTCAAATTTCGAAAAGGGGTGGTGCGAGTGTGTGACTTCCCGCTCCGAACTTGTTTTATTTTTATCTCCAAAATTGCGGAGTGCAAATGAAACTAAAAAGGGTGCAAGCAAACAATTGCAAACGAATTGCAAACAATGGGTAGAAATATAATTTCAAATTTCGAAAAAGGAAACAATTAAGTACAAACGAATTGCAAATATTCGGATTGAATATGTATGAATTTATATCTGGGGATTGTATTTAAACTTTCTTGTGTTTTGTTTTATCATTTTAAAACTTTCTTTTTCAGGTCGGATAATTCGCGACAAAGAGGACAAGAACTTTTGTGACGCTTGAAATTTCACGGACCAAGCTGAAGGCTAGCTTCACCACTTTAGTGTTTATCAACTTTGTCAACGAAAAGTACGTTACAATCCACTTTAAGTTTAGCAACAACATCAAAAATCTGCTGACGGGTTGGCTGCAGAGTGCAGACAAGTAAGATACGTTTTTAGTGGTCTGAGTTTTTAATTGTAAGTTTTATTTCCCTCCTTAGGCACTCTTAAATCTGATCCTAGTAAATCAGAATTCAGAAGACGGAATTCCATGATAAGCCCGCTACAAAACTGATGTGCGTATGTCTCAACTTTCTTAAAATATTTAATACAGTCGCGTTATTGAATAGTGGGAATAAATGCTTACCTTAAGTCTACGTTGAAAAATATTCATAGGTTTTCAATTCATTCTCTATCAAGCGTTTTTAAATGAATTTTTAACAGCTTACATAATTGTGATTTGACAATAGACAATCATATTATCCCCTTATCATAGTTTGATAAATGGATATTCCCGTGTAGTGAAAAGTGACATGTACTACTTACTATTCGATTATCATGCGTTTATTGTTTCTAGAACGTGAAGATCAACAAAGTTTTAAAGAAAATTTTCTTAAATTGAGCCTATCTTTTTGTGAAGTGCATGTGGGTCTATAGAGAGATCTTTATGTCAACTTGGAATTTTGATACACTCTGTTTAAGTTGCTATATCTCATACATTTGATGAGTCGTATATATTTTAAAAGTATCTCAAATCTCATATTTTAAAAATATAACGAACAGCTTAAAAATACTTGTTCATTGAAAAAATATATTTCCAATGGTTTAAATAACTCAGCATTAGAAAATATTATAAGCGCTTTCCATAAACAAATAAGTTATCAATACTAGTTTTCGAACCCAACTATACCCAAACTATTCGGTGATGTATCGGCGCTTGCCCCCCAGTCCTGAATTAAAAAAATCCTATTGACATTTTACATACTATAGTATATTGTTTAGCAAGACCAGAAAGTGATTCTTAATCGAGGCTGGGCACATTTTGAGGTCCCGAAATCAGTTTTTTGCGCGGCGCACACGTCATTTTTATCCTAATGATGACTATACCGATTACAATCGTCACCAATGTCAGTTTCATTAGATTGTTTATCTCCTGTTTTCGTCGTGAAATAGTCACAATATTAATTGTGCCCAGATTTTGTGTTGTAGTCCAAAACGGCCATGTTTGAGCTTTCATTTAATCATACTTATTATGTTTTATTACAGTAGAGCGTCGATAATCCGAACCTCGGTAATCCGAACATTCGTTAATCCGAACACCAAAATATATATAAAATAAATCACTGAGTAACCTAGGGAAAAGCCATTTTTGTCGGTTCCTGTTTACAGAAAAGTGTTGGTTTTCTTTTACATCTATCCAATGCTCGTATTTTTCAGTATTTAGCTGCAATATTTAATAATCCGAATCATCTTCGGTCCCAGGTAGTTCGGATTATCGCCGCTCTACTAATCGCTCTACTAATCATAAATAAATCATAAATCATAATAAATCATAAATAAGTTATAAATAAATCCGTACTACGATATCCCTTCGATAGCGTTTCGATATTCCTTCGATATCGCTTCGATATTCCTTCGATATCGCTTCGATATCCATTTGATATCGCTTCGATATCCCTTCGATATCTCGTCGATTTTGACTTTTTGACATTCTTATAGTTTATAAAGAGCGGAATCAAATGGTGTTGGTTTGATTAAGATTGACTTCTATCCAATACTCGTATTTTCTACTATTTAGTTGTCATATTTGATAATCCAAACAATTTGACAATCCGAATCACCTTCGGTCCCAATTAGTTCGGATTATCGACGCTCTACTGCACTTCGCACCTTTTTGCACTGCTCAGTGGTTTATCTGAAATATACTGGGTGTTAAAAATAAGTGTAAAATATAGATAAAGTATACTGAATAGTCAACTTTTGATATCGAACTCATGTCCACCCACCTGACACCGTTTAGGTACTGCATAGAGCCTTAATATGGTACCAACTTTAGAAACTGCATTAGGAAAGTAGGTAGTGTGAAGGAAGTATCATATAATAGGTACATATTTTAAAACCAAATAGTTTGATGTAATCATTATCAGAGAATTTTCAAATTCGTCAGCTTTTCTTTATATTTAGTCATTGTTTCTCATTAATGTGGCTAAATTTTAAATATTTTTTATTTGAGGCCTATGACATCTGTTAGGGAAAATTGTCATATCAAGGCAAGGCCTCAATAGCTCAGTTGGTAGAGTATTGTGCTAGCGACACAAAAGGTCCCTGGTTCAAATCCAGGTTGTGGCTGTAATTTTTAATTTATTTAAAATTTACATCCCGCCTGTATATCACCATTTACTATATTTGGCATGATATTCATATTTATTGAATGCTCAATATGTATTATTTTAATGCACAAGTTATCCATTCTAGGGCACAATATGTATTTTCTATGTAACATATGTACATTTATTTAATGCACAATATTTAATATTTTAATGCCCAAAGTATTTATTTTAATGCTCATATCTATTTAATTAATACACGCTTAAATCGCAAAATGAAGAATACTTGATAAGAATGTGTCATCATTGAACTTTTTGTTGGAATTTATAAATCAAGTTTTGTTAAAGTTAAAGATAATCTATTAAAATCACTTACCTTAAGCACTTTATTAGATTTGCAATAAAATATAAAGTAATTTCCGAAAAACGTCAATTTGTCGTTTCTTTAGTTAATGAATTCCTATCAATTCCCTTGTTAGGGAATAAATTGGGCTTAAATGGCTTTTAAACCATTCCTTCATATAATAAATTGTCAACATAGGTCGAAACTAGATAGTCTGACTCCAAAATGGCTTTTGTATTAGGTACATAATTCGATAAGCAAATTTCTCATCGATTAAAAGACGTAAAATTAAAATAATCATTTATAGTATAAATCTTTGCATCCCAGAGAAATAAAGCATCTGATGTCCATCTGGTTCTATCCAAATTCATCCGTTTTTTGCAGTGCTGTAAATTTTATCGCAGTGCTGATCCACATTTGGTGGCCGTTGTTAATTTTTATAATTCGTTAATGTATACAGTATACAGCGTGTAGCAAAGTATGGAAAAATGAAAACATTTCTGAGAAAGTGTAATAATTTACAAAATAATAAAAATAATAATAATAATAATTCATTTATTAGTTCACTGCTAAGTACAGACTGCATTCACAATACATATTTGTTACAACCAAATGGACTAGATTCAGATAAATCTGTTATCTGAAAAAAAGAATATACGCTATACAAAAAAAGGAAAAAAATACTTCAGAAAGTGATAAAAAATCAATTAAGGAGAAAGACAGAGACCCACAGCATCACACACTCCCACTGGTGGCTTGTCCAGCAGCTATTCAACTTGCAAGCCAAACAAGAACTGCGTGTACTTCGCTTTAAATCTCGTAACATTCAGGTTTAAGAAGTGAGAGGAAAGAGAATTCCAAAATATCGCAATATTATATGAAAGAGAACTTCTATATAATGAAGTTTTGTGTTTAGGTATTGTCAAAGTGTGTTTGAACCGAATGTTGACATTGTGCGGTAGCGAATTTTCCTGTGCAGATGATCTTGTGATAAAGAGTCCCCGAATGCAATTTACGTCTACTAAACATGTTCAACCATTTACAATCTTTTAGTTTGTGCGATATATGATCAAACTTCCTAGTGCCGTACGAACAGCGTAAACACGAGTTTTGAACATACTGTCTCCTCCTCTGAGTACTACTATCAATGCACTGTCCATAAACTGAATCACAATAATCAAAGGCGGAAAGAACAAAAGACTCAGTTAACATTAGTTTTACATTAACATCAAAAACGTGACGAAACGAACACAACTTTTTCAAAACATTGTAAGTTTTCTGGATAAGTTTATTCACGTGAGTATTAAACTTTAAATCACTATCCAACCACAATCCCAGATTTTTAACAGTATCCACGACATCCAAGATTTTACCTCCAACTGAAACATTTAGAGACTGTTTCACTAGTTCCTTCTTTTTGTTGTTTGCAAATACAACAACTATAGATTTATCGGAATTAATCTTCAACCCATGAGCAGTGGAAGCCAGAACTATAACTTCAAAGTCTTGATTTATGAGTTGATTTGCTTCTATAACTGCGTCGTGATTAAAGGTATTGTATAATTGAGTGTCGTCAGCATATGTATGAAGCTTACAATTTGACACGTAATTCTTAAAAAACGCCGTGTAGATGATGTATAAAACCGGGCTCATATGCTACCTTGCGGAACGCCTGTATTTAGGAACAGTGCGGACGACAACTCACCACCAATCCTAACTCTCTGGCTTCTATTTAATAAATAACAACGAAAAAACTCACAGCACCGTCACTCATACCAATATAATGCAAAATACCCAACATAACATCATAATTTATAAGATCAAAACCCCTCGAAAAGTCCAAAAGAACCAGAACCGTCACCTGTCCACTATCCGCTCCACTCAACACATCATCCATAACATCCAACAAACACGTATTGCAACTATGCCCAGATCTGAATCCTGATTGTGTTTCAGGAATGATATTATAAAGCTTCAAGTGGACACGAACTTGCTCAGAAACGATTTTCCCCAAAATTTTTGACAAAACTGGCAAAACGCTAATTGGTCTCAGGTCCTTAAGTTCTTCTGGACTCTCCGCTTTGGGTATCGGCGTGACAGGGCTTCTTTCCAGATATCTGGAAAAACATTTTCTAACAAACAGACAGGAGTTCATTACGTGGGCAATGAATCTAATCAAATAATGGCAACACAGTTTGAGAAATCTAATACTAATATCATCCACGCCCACCGCGTCTGTTTGAATACTTAAAATAATATTACTAATATCAGGAATAGATTTAAAGAAGAAATCGTTTATTTGATCCGGATTCATGAAACGATCCGGGATTGCATTTTGCCTCCTACGACCTAACAGCTTATTGTATTCCCTCCACATAACCCTAGAATTTTTACAGTTAAATTTAGAATTCATAAATACTTTCTGTTCAGCCCTGACTGCATTCGTGACATAATTACGTAATGATATGTAATACTTCCAGTCACCACTTTTCTTAGTTTTTATAAACTCTCTAAATGCATTGTCGCGGGTTTTCATCATAGCTTTTATTGTCGGTGTTATCCAAGGCGCATAAGGGCGAGTGATCTTAATTAGCTTCTGTGGCGCATGAAGGTTGTACAAGTATAGCAAATTTGTATTGAAAAATCTTACGTTTTCATCAATATCGCCTATATAAACAATATTTATCCAAGGTATGGATTCGACATCAACACAGAAACTGTCATAGCTAAACATCGAAAAGTTTCGAATAGTTTTAAGGAATGGATATTCGTTGGATACCTTAATGGGAAGTGAACAATACGTCAGATGGTGGTCAGTCATGTCGGCCATGTCTACAGTACCGGATCCAATCAGAGACAAAGTCTCAGGAATGGCAATTATATCAATCAACTTGGCAGAATTTAAAGTTACTCTAGTAGGCTTATCTATAACCTGCACAAGACCATAAGCATCAAAAACCGACTGCATGCGATTTGCGTACCCGTTATCACCGCCAAAGTCAACATTCACATCACCCATCAATATGATATCATCCCCGAGACTGTTCATCCAAAGCATCAATAAATGAAGATTCGCTGATTACCCTTTGCGAACGATAAACGGCTCCCACCACATAAACCCTTTGTTTGACCCTAAAACCTTGCTAAAAAATTATTACACGTCCGTGAAGGATTGCGTAATAAGCTTAAATTGTTAAAAGCTGAAATTGCAGCATCCACGCAAAGTACCGAGACAGCTTATTCACCAATAACTGAACCTTTGAAAGCTATTGCAGATCGGTTACAAACGGTTCAAATCATGCCAAAACTGGAGCAATCATACGGAGAAGATGAGTCATTTACGAACGATACTAAAAAAAACGAAAGCATCTAAATATGAATCATACGAACCAGATGAGACATTCATACCGCATGATAAACCAAAGCAAAAATTTTCTAAATTTCAATCTCTAATTGATACTTCAACCCCAATACAATCGCGACGAAAGAAGACACCTAAATTTCTGAAACTTGAAGAAATTGGATTTCTGTCAACTGCAACTGAAATGGATGCGCCGGAAATTGTTATCTCTGATGATGAAATAGAAGTTGAAGATGATAGCAGCTTCGATTTAGATGAATTGAGTCATGATGTTACACAACGTCTCCACGAAACCAAGAAGAGGTTATCCGAATCTATACAACAACCTGAGGTACAAGCAGCCTTAGCACAATTTCATCGATTACCTCGCGCTTACATTGAAGAGTATAATACGGATGTTGAGGATAAATTCGACAAAAAGTATGGAGTTCGAGTAGATGAAGGTGATCTTTACATAGGAAATAGCAAAGTTGATTTTGTTGATCCCAACCTAAGCGTTGCCGGTTTTGAATATAAAGGAACTCCTGGATTTTATGAATTAGTATTTAAGAAGAAGCCTCGAAAGTTTACACCTCAAGATCTTCGTGAGTACAGAGATCTATTGAGACGAACAAATGCTGCTAGACTGCAATATAATCCGGAATTACGAATGTCTGCCAACAAAGGGTACAAGTACATGCATATTATCAGACCTACATTAGCTGGTAAAGTGCCGAATGTATGGTGGACCAAATCATGGAAAACTGGTTCGGGATATATTCAGAAACAGTTTAAACCAAATACAAAGGTGCAACTGCAATATTGGGACAATCCGAACGAACTTGTCAATCGCTTACGTCTTCTCATAGCTTCTGAATCGGCCGGTCACAACGGACATAATAATGAAATTATTTCAATTATTGAAGAATTAAAAGAAGCGAACATTATATATTGAGTATACAGCATTCATTTATAAAGCTACACACAATCCAGATAGCTTCATTCGTTACATTTTTGTTCTATCACATCAATTAACATGACCATTGATCGTTTGGGAAGACATTTAATTCATAAGAAATACATTGCAAAACACAGAGCTTTACATATTGAGCAAAAAAGTGATTACGTTATTACATTTTCTGGAGATGGCACGCTTTCATCCACAGACAATTTAATAATTAACAACAAGGCTTCCAAGGATATCTATCGAAATCGTGTTTACCAAGGAACTATAAGACTTGTGAACATTGCTCCAAGCATGACACTCATCATCAACGGTGCTGTCGTTATAGATCCTATTGGATATAAAATTAAGCCTGGTGACTCGTTTTCAGTGAGATATATTTCCAAACGTACAAGACCTAAAGAATCATACTTTGTTGAAATATTACTATCCAACGATGAGTTCAGTTAAAAGGGATTTGATCAATGAAATTCACGCTCCTGTACGAATACATTTTCCGAGGCGAAAAGTTATTATCAAAGGATTAAAGGATCTTTTGCAAGCGGACTTGGTTGAAATGATTCCATATTCAACAGAAAACAAAGGATATAAGTATATATTAGTTGTTATTAACACATTTTCCAAATATGCGTGGGCTAAACCGTTAAAGACAAAAACTGGTTACGAAGTTTCAGAACAGATGAACAAGATTTTTCTCGAAAAGAGACAGAATATACCGAAGAATCTTCAAACCGATATGGGGAAAGAATTCTACAATGCATCATTCCAAAACTTAATGAAACGTTATGGAATAAACCATTACAGTATATACTCCAATCTGAAAAGTTCAATCGTTGAAAGGTTGAATCGAACGTTGAAGGAAAAAATGTGGAAAGAGTTTTCCATGCAGGGGCATTATCAATGGTTGAATTTACTACCGGAAATAGTGAAAACCTATAACAATACTGTTCACAGTACAACTGGATTTAAACCAGTAAAAGTGAATCAGAAAAATGCTAAAACCATTCTTAAAAGTACATATAATTCCTTAAAAGTTATGGATCCTAAACGTGCAAAGTTCAATGTTGGCGACTACATTCGCATCAGTAAACATCGTCAAGCCTTCACTAAAAACTATACACCAAACTGGTCTAATGAAATTTTCACCATCTCTAGAATTCAAAATACATTTCCCAGAACTTACCTGTTAAAAGATTCACTAGGAGAAGAAATATTAGTAGGTTTTTATGAATACGAGTTGCATAAGGTTCAACATCCGAACGTTTTTTTTGGTTGAAAAAATTATTAAACAAAAAGGAAACAAAGTCCTCGTCAAATGGATGGGTCTCAGCGATGCACATAATTCCTGGATAGCGAAAAACAATGTATTGTAAACGTCAATTGTTTTTTGGTAAACTTAATAAAACACTTTTTTTTATTCAGGACGTTTTTTATTTACCAGTTATTTATACAGCTGTATAAGAGATTAGTTATTTTCATAGAACATAGTTACTAATTCATCTAGCACTAAATTTGCCTCAGGATTTAGAATTTTATAGTGTCCCCATGCTAATGTATTGCAATTGTCATTGAGAAGGTATCGTTTATCATCTTTCGCTGATAACGCAATTTTGTTCTTCAATTCAGTGTACATTGCATGTAAGTATGATCGGAATACATACATTTTCTTAAGTATCTGCCCCCCTCATCCACAATCCGCTTATAGTCATCTACAGTTAAGTGTTTGTCTATAACATACCTTTTCACTCCTTTAGCTTTTTTAACATCTTCTGTAACATTTAAATCCTTTCCTGCAACTTGTATGCAATAAGCTTTGGCACCTGTACCGTAAAATGATTCAATTATTCGTCCGCCATACTCATCTTTCATTTTACCTATAATGGACTCGTTTCGTGGAATTTGATGAATATTAGACATAGGGTAATTAGACGTATCAAATTTACGAACATTCTCTTTTATATCATTGTAAACATTATCAGCTTTAATAGATACAATTAAAGAATCTGTATCTGTATATACGAGACATACACGATCTCCATACTTCGTTTTAAGAAAATCATAATAGATCATACATAACACTTTTGGAAATTTCCAATACGCTGAAACCTACATACAATGGTTTCTTGTAATGAACTTCTACAATTTTCATTTCAACCGCAACCAAACTTTCACTAAAAATTTTTGCAACAGAGGCGAAAACCAGAATGCGTAATGCCGATGTGATGCGAAGCCTGCGACTCCCGTTGAACAAGACTGGACAAGATGTTTTGGAGATGGATGATGTTGAAGTTAACGATTTCTTGAACACGGCATCACCAACTCTACCTGGTCCATCCACAAATCAGCCCGAACCGTCCAGGCAGGTAGCCCATCCATCGTTGAAACCTAAGCCGAAGGCCTTCAAAACCAGGATGAGTCGTGCTGATGTGGTGAAAAGCCCACGTCTGCGGGTGAAGAATGAGTCTCGACTTGGTTTTGAAGGTGTTTCGGCTCAAGCAGAGGGACCGCGGACATATGAGGCAGCCCCATTGTCTGGACCGGATACAGTATCGCTTGCTGGATCTAGCCCGCCAATGGTGTTGAGCCCATATGTTGACGGTTCGTCAGAAGTTGGGATGGTAAAAAGAATTACTATTTTGCAAAATCAAGTTTTGCACCCACCTTTTGACGGCCTACCTGGCACTTCGACCCTGGAGCCCTCAACAAGTGTCCAACAGACCCAGGAGCCCTCAACAAGTGTCCAACAATGTACGCCTCCCTCTGCTGTGTTGCAGCACACCCCCCCACATGCTGACGTATGGCATCGACCTCACATGGAAAAATGTATTGCCGGTATGAAAACGTCATTCCTTTCCAGGAATGATGATTCATACCGACAAATAATTGTAATCATTGAAGCAAATATTCATAGTTATAGCGCATATCTGCGGTATTTGCATTCTTTGAGAGATGCGGAGGTCGCGTCCGCATTTAACTGCTGTTTGCGAGATCTAGACGATCTCAAAGACATAGTTGAACTGGACATTAATGTCCTACCAGTTATGCGGGGGGTGTGCTGCATGTAATGCGCCAAAAAGAAAAAGATTCTGGATTACCGAAATAAATATTTACATCTGATTTCTTTGATGTTTTTATTTACCTTTAGGTGAGTTTCATTTTCAGGAATAGTGTTATTGACAGGTAAGTAAGGTAAGAAGACCAAGGTGAGTTTAAAATTATTCATAATGCAAAAATAATTTTCATTATTATTGTTATGTTTGATAACGACGCAAATATTAAAAAAAAATGTTATTAAAAGTTTACATTGTTGTACACGAATTTTCTAAATACGTATAAATCAAATAAATCAAATGAAATCTTTATTTCATGCCATCAGCAATATGTCAATCTAACAAAAGTAATCCAAAATAGTATATTATTATACAAGTTTTATAAGACGTCATATTGGCGCACGAGATGTTTTGGGCACGACGAGCGTAGCGAGGAGTGCCCAAATGGAAGGAGTGCGCCAATACGTCTTATAAAACGAGTGTAATATACTATTTTTTCTACTTTGCGTCATTAATTTTATACAAATTTAGTAATTTTGGTTACTATTTTGCGCTAAATTAGAATCTAGGGTATTTTGCAGGTTCCACACTACCAGGTGGCGGTACTGTACTAACTGTCAAATGCGTAAGGTTTGGATAAAATCATGACAAAATCTAATTGTGAATAATTTTAGTCTACTTTAGTCTACAAGTTTTAATAAATAATCAGTGAGGTCGCAACTATGATCATAATGGAGCTTGGGGCAACAGTGTAAACCCAAATGTGATAAAATCATGAAACATAACCTAAAAAGTTACCTTTATAATAGTGGTTTCATATTATAATAATCAGAATAGACGTGTTTGGCGGTAACTGATTAGTTACTTCAAAGAATAGTTAATAGTTAACGTTTACTAGCAGTTTCTACCTAGTACCACTGGCTTATACCAGTTTACACGCACATATAATTGAAACTAAATTGTAATTTCGGTGTAATAATTTATTAGAATGAGTTGCACTTAGTAAAGTTACATGTGATAGAGGTAATACAAGTTTGTTGCACACAACCAGACTTAAGACGTAGTCAAAAGCGACGGACAAAAACAAGTACGGTATTGAACCGAGCAGAATTCGGTCCAAAATGTTACCGAAAACTTATACGTTACATAAACTAAGAAATCCTCAACATTTTAAATGTACTATAGCTTCCTACGTGTATGCTGATATACATTAAACCATTTATTGCACATATACAATCCCGCAGCAGGAATTAAAATCGTTCATATCTACGATGTAGGTTTGATCTTCGTATAATACCTTATTATAAAGTAAATGTGGTCCTTGAATTATATCTGAAAAGGGGATTTGATGTTTAGTTGAAAAGAATTATGACAATCACTTACCCGAGTTGCAAAACATCACCGAAATGTCATGCTGGCGTATTTTGATGAACTCAGCAAAACTAAGAAAGCCCCAATCCTTTGGACATACTATAGCAGGCTACACATATGTTTATATATGTATAGAAGATTGATATTTCGCAGTTTATGCGATAGCAAGCGATTAAAAAGTGGGAGTGCGTGGTTATGTGTTGTACATTTGACATATGGCATTTGATATCAACAATCAATGTGTACTGTATCAGTGTGTACCAATCTTAGAAAAAAGTTACCAAAAACGATATTACAATTTGTTAATTGTAACACCGAAAACAGTGTTACAATGTGTGCATTGTGAATGCAAAGTAGAAAAACATAATTATAATACTCATATATATATATATATAGGAGATAATTTTTTGATCGGAGGTAAAAAACGAAATGGTGTGGTTATTCGGGTATTCGATCACTTAGTACGAAGAAAAACGAGAACTCGCTTTATGCAATATGCTATATTTCGAACCGGTATAGGTTCTTCTTCAGGCAAAAATTACATCTACAATAAATAAAATCAAAACAACAATAAGGTCAGCGCACAATTCGTTATATAAAACTTACTCGGAGTTGGTTAAGGTGGCGAGGCTCAGACACAATTAACATCATACAATATAAACGCAAGACATAACTTATTAACACGCTACAAGACACATTACAATAGACATGTGTACACAATGACGAACGGAGAGTACTAGTGCGACCTTCACAGGTGTCAAACACCGATAGCCGTGGCAGCACAATCAACCCCACCAACTCAAAACTCAACACATAGCGAGGCACTTGTAACAACAATTAAAATGTGAGAGTTGAATCACTGATTTCACCCACACTACGCCGAGCCCTATCAATTCGAATAATGTTGGAGTAAATGACGCTAAGATTTTCGACGTCCTGTCTAAAATTAACCGTATTATTATTGAAATTTATACTGTACATCTCCAAAAACATCAGGTTACGATAATTAGGCTCAGTGTCTAGAATCTTCACTCCATCAAAGTTAAAAGTATGGCCATGATCATTAGTATGGCATGCCAGAGCACATCTAGATTTTTTTGTGTTACAATCACTAATGTGCAGAGCGATTCTGTTTTTCAGCCATTGAGTAGTTATACCAACATACTTGCCCTCACAGTCGTTACAACCGATACTATAAATTACGTTGGATCTGAATAGTAGAGGCGTTGCATCTTTGATTTTAGTGAAAACTCTAGCCAGCTTCATGGGGTAATGATGAATCAATTTGATGTTGTCAGAGATGAACGGTTGCAAAACTTTTTTTAATTTATTTGTAACAAGAGGCAAAGACATTAGCTTTATGTATACAGGTGGTTGGTCATTAGGTGGGTCAAAAATGCTGAGGGCTGAATTATTCGTGTTAATAGAAAATAATATTTTATTGACTAACTTAAGAGGAAAACCATTGTTCACAAAAACCCCTTGAAGTTTCTTGAGTGCTGAAGGCTGAAATTGCGGATCACAAATTTTTAAAACACGATTTTTCATAACACTGATGGTGTTGATCTTATGACCAAACGTGTGACTAGAATAATAATTAATGTAACGACCCGAATAACTGGCCTTAGTGTACCAGTCGACTGCCACCGAACCGTCTGCACACGTCATCACCTTACAGTCCAAAAACGGAACAAAGCCACCGTTCTCACCTTCAAACGTGAACTGTATATGGCTACTAAAACCGTTCAGAATCGTCAAAGTGTCCCCCACCATGTCCGACGGAACGCAAGTTATAATATCATCAACGAACTTATATATGAAAGGGAGTTCAAAGTCCAGGAGTGGTAAAACATTATCAAGCACAAAATCCATAGTCATGAGCGCCAAGATAGGACTTATGGGAGACCCCATGGGTGTGCCAAATGTTTGCAGATAACACTGGTCGTTAAAAGTAAAATAAACATTAGAAAACAAAAAGGTCAAAGCATCAACAAACGAGTCGACAGTAAAATTACAATTTTGTTCTATGAGTTCCCACTTCTCCCTTACAATGCCGGTGACCAGATCCAGTGGTATATTAGTGAATAGACTGACTACATCAAATGACACCAGAGTATAACCAGGGGGAATAGCCACATCTTTTATTCTGGTCACAAAATCAAACGAGTCAGTGACATTGTAATTAGTGCAGTTCATGATTGAAGCAGACAAAATGCTAGCCAGATGTTTAGAGAGCACAAAGGTTGCCGAACCTGACGCCGAAATTATAGGCCTGAGTGGCGTCCCATCTTTATGTATCTTGGGGAGAAAATATGCTTTACACAGGGTTGAATTCCTAATTTTCAGTTTCTTGAAAACTTCATCATTAATGTGATCTTTACTTTTAAGGTTAGTTAAAAGTTTAATGAGTTTATTCTGTATGGGCCCAAGGGGGTTAGTATTTACTTTTTTATATGTTGCTATATCGTCCAGCATCTGAGTAGCCTTGACCAAGTACTCATCCCTGTCCATAATCACAGTGGTAGCACCCTTGTCCGCATTTGTAACCAAGATGTTTGGGTTTTGTTTCAGAAACTCTGAAGCCCTCCTTGACAGCTTAAGTAAGTGACTGTGAAACACTGAAGCATTGACCGGTGAATTCAAAAAGTTCGTTACAATGTTAGTCACCTGAGACCTCACAACATCTCTGTCATGCACAGGACAATGTGTCAAAATATTCTCCACCTCCATCAAAAGACGTCTCATATTAACACTCCTACCATCAGTGGGCATGCAAAACTTGGATCCCAATGACAAAAGATCCAGAATGTCCCTCGGTACACTTACGGAGGACAAATTGACGACCCACTTAGAGTTATCTTTAAACATTAAATTATTATGTTGATAGCGGCTGAGTAGCTTATTGAACTTATTAACAGTACTTGTCTTTACCCTTGAAAAAACTTTTTTATAATTAAAACTGACTGAATCAAAAAAACTAGAGGAAATATGGTACGGTAAAATGTTTCTAACGCGTTCTCTCAACTCATGCGTCATCATCTCCAACTTACCGACATTGTCAAGAGTGATCTGTATCTCCAGATTGATGGTGGATGTCTTGAGTCTGCAGCCTTCTGTCCGTTGTCGTCAGCAGCGAAACGGTCGTCTTCAATCCGTCGCTGATGTGTCTCGGTGTCACGTTCGCCTTCTTGCATCGCATCAAAAACGTCAACCGATTCTTCGCCTTCGCCAACCTGGTGTTAACATTGTTGAGCTGTTTCATACTACCAACGGCAGCATGTCCATACTGCTGTTCGATGTCACTGTAGAAACCCATATTGAATCCAAGAAATAGGAGATAATTTTTTGATCGGAGGTAAAAAACGAAATGGTGTGGTTATTCGGGTATTCGATCACTTAGTACGAAGAAAAACGAGAACTCGCTTTATGCAATATGCTATATTTCGAACCGGTATAGGTTCTTCTTCAGGCAAAAATTACATCTACAATAAATAAAATCAAAACAACAATAAGGTCAGCGCACAATTCGTTATATAAAACTTACTCGGAGTTGGTTAAGGTGGCGAGGCTCAGACACAATTAACATCATACAATATAAACGCAAGACATAACTTATTAAGACGCTACAAGACACATTACAATAGACATGTGTACACAATGACGAACGGAGAGTACTAGTGCGACCTTCACAGGTGTCAAACACCGATAGCCGTGGCAGCACAATCAACCCCACCAACTCAAAACTCAACACCTCTTGTTACAAATAAATTAAAAAAAGTTTTTCAACCGTTCATCTCTGACAACATCAAATTGATTCATCATTACCCCATGAAGCTGGCTAGAGTTTTCACTAAAATCAAAGATGCAACGCCTCTACTATTCAGATCCAACGTAATTTATAGTATCGGTTGTAACGACTGTGAGGGCAAGTATGTTGGTGTAACTACTCAATGGCTGAAAAACAGAATCGCTCTGCACAGGAGTGATTGTAACACAAAAAAATCTAGATATGCTCTGGCATGCCATACTAATGATCATGGCCATACTTTTAACTTTGATGGAGTGAAGATTCTAGACACTGAGCCTAATTATCGTAACCTGATGTTTTTGGAGATGTACAGTATAAATTTCAATAATAATACGGTTAATTTTAGACAGGACGTCGAAAATCTTAGCGTCATTTACTCCAACATTATTCGAATTGATAGGGCTCGGCGTAGTGTGGGTGAAATCAGTGATTCAACTCTCACATTTTAATTGTTGTTACAAGTGCCTCGCTATGTGTTGAGTTTTGAGTTGGTGGGGTTGATTGTGCTGCCACGGCTATCGGTGTTTGACACCTGTGAAGGTCGCACTAGTACTCTCCGTTCGTCATTGTGTACACATGTCTATTGTAATGTGTCTTGTAGCGTCTTAATAAGTTATGTCTTGCGTTTATATTGTATGATGTTAATTGTGTCTGAGCCTCGCCACCTTAACCAACTCCGAGTAAGTTTTATATAACGAATTGTGCGCTGACCTTATTGTTGTTTTGATTTTATTTATTGTAGATGTAATTTTTGCCTGAAGAAGAACCTATACCGGTTCGAAATATAGCATATTGCATAAAGCGAGTTCTCGTTTTTCTTCGTACTAAGTGATCGAATACCCGAATAACCACACCATTTCGTTATATATATATATATATATATATATATATATATATATATATATATATATATATATATATATATATATATATAAACATTTGAAATAGTTAATACAAGATGGCGGTAGTTTTTAAGTTCAAAAACTACAGCCACGCCTGGGATTCGAACCCAGATATACGGATTGCCGGTCCGACGTTTTACCAATTAGACTAACGTGACCTATGACATTCAGTAGGTTTATTTGTCACTTAAAGGAATATGAGTAGAAGTTTCTACCTTTAGACATATTTCAATTGTGATACCTATCAGATGTAATGTGTCAAGTATTATCTAGGTTATTGCATTGAATGCATGATTGAATTATAAAGGAAGTGAATTCTCGCAGAAATCTGCATACATTAATATGAACATTTGAAATAGTTAATACAAGATGGCGGTAGTTTTTAAGTTCAAAAACTGCAGCCACGCCTGGGATTCGAACCCAGATATACGGATTGCCGGTCCGATCATGCATTCAATGCAATAACCTAGATAATACTTGACACATTACATCTGATAGGTGTCACAATTGAAATATGTCTAAAGGTAGAAACTTCTACTCATATTCCTTTAAGTGACAAATAAACCTACTGAATGTCATAGGTGACGTTAGTCTAATTGGTAAAACGTCGGACCGGCAATCCGTATATCTGGGTTCGAATCCCAGGCGTGGCTGTAGTTTTTGAACTTAAAAACTACCGCCATCTTGTCTTAACTATTTCAAATGTTCATATTAATGTATGCAGATTTCTGCGAGAATTCACTTCCTTTATATATATATATATATATATATATATATATATATATATATATATATATATATATATATATATATAACACATACTCGTAGAAAATAATCAAAAATTAACATTAATGATAACAATGTAATGAGCAAAGTATGAAGACACAAAACATATCACAGCACATTGGCCTCCACTCTAAGGGATGACAAAAATTCCGCCACCGAATATGGCGGTGTGAGCCTTATATGAATCCTCACTGTTTTCAGAAACTGCCTTCTTGGTAGAGACTTCCATTCATCCGGTATCTCATTAAATAGTCTGATTCCTATTGTTGCAGAAGATGTAGAGTGTAGACGTCTATATGGAACATGGATATCACTTCCATGGCGTGTGTAGTGTTGATGTATGTCGTCTCTACGTTGCATGGAAGGCAGCTGGTCATGTACGTGCATTAGATGGTAGAGCACATATTGGCCGTACACTGTATGAATATTCCACTGGCGAAAAAGTGGTCTGCAGGAGGACGTACTGTTCATACCACTTATAGCTCTTACAGCTTTTATCTGCATTATCAGAACCTTGCTCGTATGTGATGAGGAGCCCCACACTATTAAACCATAGCTCATCCGGGAATGGAAGAGTGCGTGGTAAGTTTGAACTGCCGCTTCGGTCCCAATGGCCCGAGCAACCCTTCTTATGGCATATACAGCCGTGGCCAGCTTCCGGTTTAGCTCCTCAACATGTGGCAGCCAAGTGAGTCGGGAGTTCAGGGTCACTCCCAGAAAACTTGCTGTGCTTGTCTCTATGTGACCTCTTCTACTGCTTGTCATGGGGAGTACTTTTGTTTTTGACATGTTCAGAACCAATTGATTTTCCGAAAACCATCCTGCTGCCTCTTGTTGTGCCACTAGGATTGCCGCTCTACGTTCCTCATCATTACGACCACGAACCAAGACTGTTGTATCGTCTGCATATGAAGTCACATCACCACTAATGCATCCTGGAAGATCGTTTGTGTACATTATAAAAAAACAGGGGGCCGACGAGACTTCCCTGTGCAACTCCGATGCTTACGTTGTTGATGCTGCTAGTTTGGGATCCACCCACCACGTACTGCTGTCTATTCGTTAAATAGGATCTCAATAGGGACAGCGCGACACCACGAAATCCATATTTTTCCGTCTTCTCTAGAAACCTATCGTGGTTCATACAGTCAAAGGCTTTTGTAATATCCAAGAACAAGGCATCACACCAGCTCTCCGACTCAATGATGTCATATATTTTGACCAGTACGTTCCAGGTTGCTTGCTGTGTGCCCCTTCCCGATCGGAACCCATATTGCTCATCGCAGAGATCACCATTTTTCTCAATAAATCCCACCATTCTAGAAGCAATTATTGCCTCTATGATCTTCGAGAACGCCGGAAGAATTGAGATCGGTCGGAAACTGGACGGTTCGTTTCTGGGTCCCTTTTTGTACACAGGTGTTATACGAGCAATTTTTAGTTGATCGGGAAATATTCCTAACTCCAAACATTTGTTGAAAATATGCGACAGTACATCTGATAGCACAGGGATTACATATTTCAGGGTCGCCGTGTCCATATCATAGTGATCCCTAGACTTTTTAGGTTGCAGTCTTTGAGCTATTTCCTCAATTTCTCGTGCATCAGTTGGGAGAAGATAAAAAGTTTTGCCAAGTTTTTGTTCCTGGTATACTAACAGGTTTAGAATTTTTGTTAGTAGCCACATCTGATAATAGCGATGTAGCTGCGGTAGCAAAATAGTTGTTGAGGGTTTCGCACGATGCTCTTTGCTCGGTGATAGTATGTTTGTTTATCCTGCCCGTGATTTGATTGACTTTTGCCCATACAGTTTTTGATTTATTTTGTGCCCTTTGTATTTGCTCTGTATGAAGTAGTCTTTTCTGTTCCTCACAAGAATTCAAGTAAAAGGTCTTATATGATTTGAAAATAGAAGGTTGCTCCTCATCATTAGGATTCATATTCATGGTTTCTCTGATAAGGTCGAGGGTCTCTTTTATTTGTCTTAGTTGTGGGGAACATCGTAAGGGGAGATTTTTTTTCCTCCAATAATACGTAATGGAATGCAAGTATTGTAATGGTATAAAAAAGTTTTAAGAAAATTCTCAAACATCTGGTTAGGGTCGCTTTCATTATACACGTCAGACCAGACTTCATCCTGTAATGTTCTAAAGAGAGTAGTTTTGTTTGTTTCTGACACTACTCTGCTTTGATTTGATGGTTCCGGTGTTCTGTTTGTCTTGTCCATAGTTATATCGATTGTTTGTGGATCGTGATCGGATATATTTCCAGATGTTGTTATAATTTCATAATTATTAGCATTTGTGAAAATGTTATCTAACACTGATTTTCGCCTTGTCGCTTGAAACACTGTCTGATGCAAACCGAGTGCAGCCATTGCACAGAGAAGCGCCGTCGATCTACCAGATGCTTCAGCCAAATTGACGTTAAAGTCTCCGCAGATGATGATGGTTACATCAGTTGGCAGGTCTGAAATGACATGCTGACTCATTTTATCTAACGTATTTAGAAATATTTGATAGTTTCCCAAGCAGCTTCGGTATATTGTGATGATCAACAATCTTAACTCCGACATATAGGCAACAGACATTTCACAATGGATCTCTACAGAAAGGTTCGCAATCTTGCTCAGCGCATGGGCTCCCAAGCTCTCTCTGCATAAGATTCCAGCTCCGCCATGTATTCCATTCTTCCGTACATATTTGTCTATCCATTTGTAATCATCTAGATTGTACAACATGTGGTTATCTAACGTCAGCCAGTGTTCAGATAAACAGATCAAATCTACCTGGTGGCTGGCACATAGTTGTTCAAGTGCATATAATTTGTTTGTTAAGGACTGAATATTTAAATGGGTTAGTCTGATACAAACACGGTTATGTTTTGTCTGTGGCAGAATTAATTCTGTCTCCTCCATTACTGTTGCTGCTATGTTACTACGTTTGTTTTCCTGGTTTCTTGAAAAGGGCTTTGTATTTGGTTGGAAGCGTTGAAGTTGAATCTCTTTACGATGATTCCTATAGGCCAAGTTTCTGGGTTAGTAACTATGTCTTTGTAGTCAAACTTGACACCCATTCGTATCGTTTGGCTGTGTTCAGAAGAGTATATTTTTTGTACTTGGATATTTGCATCTTCCTTCCCAATTGCCTTTTCAGCATAGTCTTTTAAGACTTTTTCAGAGATGTTAGGTTTTATTTTCCCAATAGAAAACCATGTTTGTTTATTAGGACTAGAAGACGCTATGTCATATTTCCCAGCGGCAGTGCCAACAATACCTTTTCTAGTTTTTGAAGAACGTTTTCTTTTGACCATTTGCCATTCGTCTTCGTTTTTAGTTGTTTTTGCCGTCTCTTCAGTACTATTCTTTAACGCATTTTTCTGCTGTGCTGTATTTGGTAAAAGATGTATTACTGCGTTGGGATCATCAGACTTAGCAAGTGTCTTTGTGTATTGCTGATTATCGCCGGAAATTTTTTTAGTTTGTAGGTTATTCTCATTCAACATGGTTTGTTTATTCTTTCTCGGTTCTGTATGTTTTTTGTCATTTTGACATTTTTCCAGGATATTTAACCTGTCATCAATATATTTAGTTTTCTCTTCGAGTTAGGATATACGTTCTTTTTGTTCTTGTATCACATCATTTTTAGTTGCTAACATACCTATCAGCAGCTGTATAATAATTTTGTTGTCCTCAGGGGTCAATTTTTCCGACAGAGCAACAATGTTGTCAGTGTCGACACGAGCACATTCCGGACATACTGTCTGGTTGTTGGTGATTTCCACACATCCTCTCCGTCTGGCACAGCTAGGGTGGTATACCACCGTACAATATTTGCAGGAAACTGGTGTTTTTACTCCACCACTGCAATAATCACACTTAGATTTACTAGGACCTGCCACACTGTCGGCCATCTTTTCGGCCATAGTAAAAACCATAGGCACATATATAAGGTATTCTAATAAAAACTAAATGTTTATATGATGTATGATTTATTTAACAACAAGTACGTCCAAACGACTTTGGAGTAATGTTATGTGGATCAGGTCACTTAGCTCTTTACATATACTGGATAATAAACCCTTGGTTTGCATTTTTTCTATGAACATGTCCATAGATATTTTATCGGTCAGATATTCATCACAATAATCAATACCCAATAAAATTGGTTGAAGTTGCCATTGCAGATGCATGGTTTCGTCCCAATGGTAAGCGTATATGTTCGGTAAAACAAAATTTTCAATTTCATCTAATAGATCCCGACGCCGAAGATCGTATTGTTGTCGTTGCAATTGAATTGCCTGTTTCAGGTTTGTACAAGTTGACACCATTTCTAACAAAAGATAAACAATTATTAGCTTTATATTAGATTATTAAAAGAAGGTACATACTTAATATATTCGTAAGTTGACTGGTTGACGTACGTTAACTACGCTGATTCGTTTGCGAGGACTTCAAATTCACACAACGTTTAATAGTAATCCAACCGTTACATATATAGTGTTTTGAGTTGGAAGGGGTTCCAAACCATACACAAAGTCATTATAACCTTGACCAGTCGCTGATCTCCTACAATTATAGCGCTCCTCCTCATTTGTGTTACAGCAACTTGTTTTCGGAGTCTCCTATGTTATTTACATTATGCCGAGTCGGCAACCTCCTCCTCATTTGTGTCACAACAACTTGTTTTCGGGATCCTATGTTATATAAACTGATTAACAAGCCACCTCATTTTAAAATAAAGCCGATTTTGAAGCATCCTCATTTTTTTACAGAAAGCCGTTGAGTGCCTCCTCCACAACCTTGAATACCTCGCATACGAGGTCATGGTTGAGGAGTCGTTGTCGAGTACCTCCTCCACAACCTTGAATACCTTGCATACGAAGTCATGGTTGAGGAGTCGTTTCCTGAACTTCCTCATTTTAACAACAAGCCGATTGGGGAACCTCCTCCGTGACAAGGTCAAGGTCACGGAGGAGGTTCCCCAATCGGCTTGCTCCCTCTACTTGTATTTATTTTGAGATTTTATTCGCCACCAACTGTTAAAAATTAAAACTAGGATGGCGCGGTTTTTGTAGCAATGATTTAGTACAATACAAAAATATCAAATAATAAGAATAACAAGAAAGAAAGATTTCGTAAATCATCAACCGTATTCACTGGTGTTATATACACTAGAGTTTTGAGGTACCCCCATAGGAAAATATCTAGACTATTTAAGTCAGGGGACCTAGGGGGCCATGTCTTCGGGCCACTCCGACCTATCCACTTGTTCTCATACACTTCATTTAAATACTCCCGAGCCAAAATTAAAATATGTGCTGGGGGCCATCGTGCATATACCACATTTCATTTCTCAGCAAAAGAGGTAAGAGTTCCACTAGTATAGGCAATGACTATTAAGTCGACCAGGCAAAAAGGAAGGCCCAATCAAATGGTCCCCAATTATACCACCCCATACATTTAACGAGAAGTGCTCTTGGAAATGTGTTTCTACAATTCCACGTGGATTTTGTCCAGCACATAGAGGTTAGTTGTTGTAAAAATTTTAAATTGAATTCCTTGAAAAATTGGCTTCGTCGGTGAACAGTATTTTACAATCGAAATTGGGGTTAACTGCTAGCGTATTAAGGTACCACTGGCAGAAATTAATCCTTAAAGGCAAATATCGAAGAAGGAGCACCTGCACCCTTTGAATGTGATAAGGGTATAGCAGAGAATCACGCAGGACACGCCAAATAACTTGAGTCATCAAGTTGTACAAACAACTTGATGACTAAATAATATTTAAATGTTGACCGATTTTCCAGGTGCTAGTACCTGCATTTTCTTCTATTTCATTTAGAATAGTTTCTTCGATCTGTGGTGTTCTAACTCTTTTTTTACAAGTTCACCCGCTCAGCGGACGGTTCCCCCCTTCCCCCTCTTTCGCACAGCTGACTGTTTTATTTTTATCCTAATGACCGCCAATAATACAAGAAAGAAATCTCACATTGTATAAATGTTTTTGTAAAAAAAAATTTACATGTTTAGTAGCCTCTCACCTGCTCGTCCACCGCTACTGGACCAACTGACGCTTGTTTTCGTCATTGGCTAGGTGGGCAGATGCCTTTAATAATAAAATCGATCGTAATGAAATGATGAGGTCGAAAATGCCCCTGGCTCCCGGACTATAATACTCAAACGGTTAGCATTAAGATGGGGATCGAAATGAGTATGCAAACAAATATACTTCATAATATTATTTTGACTTGTTCAGCAAAATAATAAGGTATTTCCATTCAAATTGTACGTCGAACAGAACTTTAAACCTTTGCCGATAATACAAAAAAATATCTGGTTCAATTCTGTCGTATAGGTGATGAATTCTGTGAATATCGGCGTTTTTTTGTTGAACGTAAGAAAACTACGACATAGCCATCAACAATCGTAAAATACGTCACCTAGACCCGACAGAATTGAGCCGGATATTTTTTGTATTATCGGCAAAGGTTTCAAGTTCTGTTCGACGTATAATTTGAATGGAAATACCTAATCATTTCGCTGAACAAGTCAAAATAATATTATGAAGTATATTTGGTTGCATACTCATTTCGAACCCCATCTTAAATGTGCCGAGTGTGAATATACAGTGAATAAGAGTAAATATTAACACCGTAAACGCTCTACAGGTTTATTGTAATTTGGTCAGCGGTTAGGGTGGACCCTAACCGCTCGACGTGCGGCATATTTTTGAATGCACACATTTTCAACATATAAATGTTAATTTATTTTGCAACATTATATGATTGTTTATATATAAATGTTAATTTATTTTGCAACTTTATATGTTTGTTCGTATGTTACTTTTATGTACTCCAAGAATCAAAATACACACTTACGAAATCGCCTGAAGAAGTGCCCAGTGGGACACGAAATATCTAGCGATAGACAAAATTAAACAAGAATAAGGAATTCAACCGCTTTTTATTATATATTTTAATGTAGTCGTTCGCCATAGTGGATCTGCCCTTTCTTTCCAAAATTTTGAGTTCTGATTCATAATCAGCGACCTCAAAAACTCAAAAAAGGCCATGAAATCAAAACATCTTTTAATGGTCGGCCGCCATATTGGATACCCCATTTTGGTTTTGGAAATTGCGAGTTTAGATTCATAGTCAGCTACCTCAAAAACCGGAAACAGCCACATTTCAATTACATCAAAGCATATTTTAATGTAGTCGTCCGCCACATTGGATCCACCATTTTGTTTTTAGCAATTTAGGGTTTAGATTCGTAATCAGCTACCTCAAAATACCTTATATATCACGTTTCAGAATTTTGGCCAACTTTTCTCGAGTTCAGACCACTGCGCAATGGTAAGTTCTAGCATGACTATGTATTAATACAAGTTGGTCCATAATGCAAAGTGAAATCAATAAATGTATCGAATAAAAGCCTCTTGGAACTTTGCAGATAGTTTATTAATATACTACAAACATGTTTCGGCTCTCGCCATCATCAGTGTAAGTACACTACAAACTAAAACATAAGACAATAAGAACCAAGTATAAAAAATAATTATTCTAATAGGAAAAAAAACTTACTGTCAAAAAAGTTCGAAAACTACATAAATTTGCTCACGTGGTATCCTAATGATGGGCGAAATAGCTTCAACGGACATATATAAATTAACATTTAACACAATAACTGTGGTCGTCAAAGCAGCCGGTGGAAGTATGCAAGGTTAATGCTAGGCAAAATAATGGCATGACTAAAATTTAAACGAAAAACCAGTCGAGTAGGTGCAAACAGGCGAGATAAAAATATAAAGGAGCGCACAAGGTGGTGTACAAAATGGTCCCAAAAATGGTCTCAACAAGTATAGAAGGTGGAGAGGCGCAGGCATTCGGCACATGGAAAAAGAAAAAGGTGGAAAGTTAGACAATAAGAAGGGGGGAGAGGGTGAGGGCAAGGGAACGGCCAAAGGAAAAATCAGTGGTCCTCAGCTACAAGTAAGTGAACAAAGGTTTATACTGGAACTCAACTTGGTCATTAATGAGATTGTGTGGTGATTTTTATGTCGTCAAATTTCAAGTTGTTCTAGCAAGTCAAGTTTAAAGCCCTTTTGGCATTTGTGTAAAAGAGTGACATCTTTGTAATTAATAGTACGACCCGTATCAATTTTATGCTTGTACAAATTGGAAGTTGTTTAATAATTATGTTCTTTAAGACGCTTCGTTAACGCCCTGCCCGTCTGACCAACATAGGTGGCGTTGTAATGCCAACAACCCACGGAGTATACACCACTTTCATCCAAAATGGTTCTGGATAAACCACGTCGTTGAGAAAAAAATATTGATGAGTTGAGTATTGGTGCTGAATGCAGGTCGAATATTAAAGGATTTCAAAATATTGTGTAACTTTCTGTATGAAGGGTTATAAGGAAGAGGTCTATATATAGGAGACGTGTTTAAATGAATATTGCAGGTGTATAAAGTGTCTAACTAAAGAGATAACATGAATGAGCTTCTTGACAAGTTTAGCAGGAAAATTGTTATTATGAGCTAAGGTGTGAATAAAGGGCAGTTCTTTAATTTTATTATTATGCGAAAGAGGATAGGTTAAAGCCTTTCTAATGTAAAAACGGAGGGAGGCCAACCGGTGAGACATGGGATGAAAGGAGTCAAAGGGAATTATGGTCGTAACAGAAGTAGGTTTTCTAAAGATATCAAATGAAAAGGAATGAGGGTCGCTATGTCGAAAAACGGCCAAATCGAGAAAATTTAATTGAGTGTTAACCTCAATTTCCATAGTGAAATTGAGGTTTGGATGTAAGGAATTCAAATATGTTAACATGCCCTTGAGGGAATCGAGATTACCGTCAAAAATGCAAAAAATGTCGTCAACATAACGAATACACTTTTTGATACAGCGACTATGAGGGTTGTTGGGATGGATAATGTGGTTGTTTTCCATATGGGTCAAGAAGAGGTCAGCAAGGAAGCCAGAAAGCGGAAGACCCATTGGAAGACCCTGTTCGACTCTGTAAAATTTATTGTTGAACATACAATAGTTGTGTGAAACAATGTGTGTAAGTATATCATTAAGGTTGTCGACCTCAGTGCTGTCGTGGATGTGTTGAGATAATATGTCACCAACCAGTTGCAAAGTCAAATCGACAAGGACATTAGAGTATAAATTAGTGACATCAAACGAAACAAGGATACAACCAGACGGGTTGAAAGCTTTTATACAATTAGCAAATTCTAATGAGTTCTTAACGGTGAAAGTGGGTCTGAAATTCAAGGTATTGAATACACCAAGCATAAACTTAGATAGACGCACAGTGGGAGCATTATAGAAGGCTGTTATGAGTCGAATAGGCATGTTCTGTTTATGCAATTTAGGTAGGTCGTAAAGGTGGGGCAGAGACGGATTCAGAGGTATAAAAAGTGATGTGTAAAAGTTATCATAATCAGAAAACCTCATTAAAACATTCTTATAACGGTTGATGACTTGTTTACTTTGTTTAGTATTTAGGATAATATTAGGGAGTGGTTCCTTCTTGACTTCTCTATAGTTATTGTCGCTGACAGATTGAAAGGTTTTATTAACATAAGATTCAAATGCTAAGATGACAACACCTACAACACCCTTGTCAGCCTGTACCAAAATTGCATTGGCGTCGTCTAATTTAGAGTTAATTGACTTAACAGTTTTCCAGAGGGTGAGGGTTTGGGAAGGAGTTTTGCGATTTTTACATTTTTCATTTTTGAGGAAAGGGATAAGTTCGTTACGGATTTTGGAGCGCTCAGGGTGTCTAACAATCGCTACGTCAAGGTCAATAGATGTGTTCCTGAACCATATGGAAAACAACCACATTATCCATCCCAACAACCCTCATAGTCGCTGTATCAAAAAGTAGATTCGTTATGTTGACGACATTTTTTGCATTTTTGACGGTAATCTCGATTCCCTCAATGACATGTTAACATATTCGAATTCCTCACATCCAAACCTCAATTTCACTATGGAAATTGAGGTTAACACTCAATTAAATTTTCTCGATTTGACCGTTTTTCGACATAGCGACCCTCATTCCTTTTCATTTGATATCTTTAGAAAACCTACTTCTGTTACGACCATAATTCCCTTTGACTCCTTTCATCCCATGTCCCACCGGTTGGCCTCCCTACGTTTTTACTTTAGAAGAGCTTTAACCTATCCTCTTTCGCATAATAATAAAATTAAAGAACTGTCCTTTATTCACACCTTAGCTCATAATAAAAATTTTCCTGTTAAACTTGTCAAGAAGCTCATTCATGTTATCTCTTTAAAGTTAGAATGCTGCAATATTCATTTAAACACTTCTCCTATATATAAACCTCTTCCTTATAACTCTTCATACAGAAAGTTACACAATATTTTGAAACCCTTTAATATTCGACCTGCATTCAGCACCAATACTCAACTCATCAACATTTTTTTCTCAACGACGTGGTTTATCCAGAACCATTTTGGATGAAAGTGGTGTGTACTCCGTGGGTTGTTCGCATTGCAACGCCATCTATGTTGGTCAGACGGGCAGGGCGTTAACGAAGCGTCTTAAAGAACATAATTATCAAACAACTTCCAATTTGTACAAGCATAAAATTGATACGAGTCATACTATTAATTACAAAGATGTCACTCTTTTACACAAATGCCAAAAGGGCTTTAAACTTGACTTGCTTGAACAACTTGAAATTGATCCACATAATAAATCACCACACAATCTCATTGACGACCAAGTTGAGTTCCAGTATAAACCTTTGTTCACTTACTTGTAGCTCACGACCACTGATTTTTCCTTTGGCCGTTCCCTTGCCCTCACCCCTCCCCCCCATCTGATTGTCTAACTTTCCACCTTTTTTTTCCCATGTGCCGAATGCCTGCGCCTCTCCACCTTCTATACCTGTTGAGACCATTTTTGGGACCATTTTGTACACCACCTTGTGCGCTACTTTATATTTTTATCTCGCCTGTTTGCATCTACTCGACTGGTTTTTCGTTAAAATTTTTGTCTTGTCACTATTTTGCCTAGCATTAACCTTACATACTTCAACTGGCTGCTTTGACGACTCCAGTTATTGTGCGCTCTTGTTTCGCTGTTTTATTAATTGTTTTCGCCGATTTTCAATGTTAAATGTTAATTTATATATGTCCGTTGAAGCTCTTTTTTGACAGTAAGTTTTTTTACCTATTAGAATAATTATTCTTATACTTGGTTCTTATTGTCTTATGTTTTATTTTGTAGTTTACTTACACTGATGAAGGCGAGAGCCGAAACATGTTTGTAGCATATTAATAAACTATCTGCAAAGTTCCATTCATTTATTTATTAATAGCTTCTAAGAATGTGTGCTTTTCCTTAGCCATGTCTTTCCCAACAATCCATGACTTAAGTGCAGCCATGTTCAGCCAAGAAATTGATGAATTCCTGAACACGGCGCCACCAACTCTACCTGCTCCGTCCACAACTCAGCCGTAGCCGTCCGGGCAGGTACAGCATCCATCAGCAGAGGACGTGCCCAAACCTCAGCCGAAACCTTTGAAAACCAGAATGACTAATGCTGATGTGATGAGAAGCCTGCCACTGCGGTTGAAGAAGACTGGTGATGATGAGATGGAGATGGATGATCCAGTGCTGCTATCTTCAAAACCCCAACGTCCGTCGAAAAAACAACAGTTTCGACTTGTGACGAAGGGCTTCGAAGGTGTTCCGGTCCAAGCCGAGGGAAACCACGGACATACGAGGCAAAACCATTGGCTGCACCGGATACACCGGCGTCAATTGCCGGTTCGAGCCCTCCAATGGTGTTGAGCCCTCTTTATTTGACTGTTGTTTGCGAGATCTAGACGATCTGATAGGCACAGTTGAAAGAAAAACATACAGATAATAACAGCATTGTCACACTCGTTTTGATGTATGTAATTGATTTGTTATTGTGTGAATTGATTCGACCTGCTCCGTAACATTGTGCACTTTGTACTTTTTTGTTTGTATGTGTGGTACCCTGTTACTGGGAACGTGTTCCTGTTGGGTACCCTGCTTCTTAAATAAATAAATAAATGTTTTATTTACCTTTACTTGAATTTCATTTTCAGGAATAGTGTTATTGACAGGTAAGCAAAGTAAGAAGACCAAGGTGAGTTTAAAATTATTTTTCTACTTTGCGTTCGTTATAAACTCATAGCGAAACTGCTTTCGGTGTCGTTATGAAAACACTAGATCACGAACTTCCAGTAACTTTTAGTTTTCCAAGATTGATGAAATTGACGTCAAGTGTCAAGTAAGGCTGACATCTGAATTGCTATTGGCTCGCCTCAATCGAATTTATGAATTTTACTACAACTGCCAACTGTTGAAGAAACAAATTACACTAGATTGTCAGATGACAACAGCAATTTTTGACATTTATGTAAAATTAATGTCGCAAAGTAGAAAAAATAGTATATAACACTCGTTTTATAAGACGTCTTGGCGCACTCGTGCGCCAATTTTTGTCTTATAAAACTTGTATTATAATATACTATTATAACGTAAAAAATACATTTCATTATTATGTTATGTAAGATATTTTTCTATCCACTCCTTAATATCTTCGATGACGACCAAAATACTTAAAGTTTTTGTTATTAAAAGTTTACTTTGTACACGTATAGGCACATAACATTTACCTATTTATAAATTTTTTCCAATATAAATTGTAATTTTCGCTAATGTCCTTAAAGGTAGTTTTGGAGCAGCCACGTTTTCTGGTCACGTTTGATGGTGTATGAAACTTCTTGGCATGACGAGATAATCCTTCTAGTCGCACACATTTTTTGGTACATTGAGCGCAATTATATATTGTTAGATGAAACTTCTTAATGTGGCGAGATAATCCTGAAACTCGTTTAAATTTTTTCATACATTGAGGGCAGTTATACTTTGAATTAGTATCGTTGTAGTCATCTTCACTTTCTGTAAATTCAGTATCGTTGTAGTCAGATGTTGGCGATGATTGCAACGGTTGTTTATTAATTTTAACACCTTCATCTTCACTGTCTGTAAATTCAGATAACTCACTACTGCTTTCATATCTGTCATGTTGATTCTTGAAGAATACATCGTTGAGTAAAATACTATTTCAATGTGAAATTTGTAATAAAAAAGTTTTAGACATATTTACTCCAACTATAATCATCTTTTAATGGATGATTACCCAGAAACACCGCTTTTCACAACCATTGTAATAATTCAAATAATTCAATCGGTTTAGGGTGTTTCTCACCATTAAAAATCATCTGTAACTGTGTTCCAGTCTTGTTGCCATACTGTATTTGTTCATCAGAGATCTTTCTAACTAATCTCCTGGGCACAAACAGTTTAACACGACCGCATAAGTAGCACACAACTCTGCGAGATGCTTTCAACCTGTAGACACGTTCAAGGGAGTATCTGACACCTATAATTAGATGCTTTAATTGAACCAGTAGCACCGCATCAATATGATCTTGCAATTCTTCTTCAGTGGTGTTCATGATACAAATTATCTTTGTGGGGTTGGTTCTTGTATATATATATATATATATATATATATAAGATGGAAAACTGGTTTATCGACGGTAAGATAATGAAGGAGAAAGGTAGTTTGTCGGGCAATTCCGTCATACGAAGAAGCAACCGTAGACACGTGCTTCGGACTATTAGTCCTCATCAGTACGGTATAGCCAAGGAGTAAGATGGACACTCAATGGAAAAGCACTCAAATGGAGACCATAAGGGGGGTGCCCAATGTCACCAATTTGGTGCTTCAGTCACAACATCTTCAGGATTCGAAGACAAGATGTGACGTCGCGCCGGAGGTGACTGGGATACCCCAGGCCCACCATAGCCCATGGAAGTAAGATAGAAAACTGGTTTATCGACGGTAAGATAATGAAGGAGAAAGGTAGTTTGTCGGGCAATTCCGTCATACGAAGAAGCAACCGTAGACACGTGTTTCGGACTATTAGTCCTCATCAGTACGGTATAGCCAAGGAGTAAGATGGACACTCAATGGAAAAGCACTCAAATGGAGACCATAAGGGGGGTGCCCAATGTCACCAATTTGGTGCTATATATATATATATATATATATATATATATATATATATATATATATATGTTATGATATAATTATTTAGTATGTGTTGGTATAGTTACGTTGGAAGTATTGTATATTTGTCACAAGTAAATATAAATATATGTCATTCTACTATCGTTATTATTACTAGCTTACATCAGAAGTGGGATAGAATAGCGCAAATTTGGCTTCAAATACGTAAATTGCATCATTTGGTATGGAACAGAGACCGGTTAAAAAAATCGGAACTGATACGGAATTAACAAGGGCATCCACGGTAGACACCAGAAATCCAAACAGAGTTAATGACGTTGTTACGGCATCTGGAACCGACGAGAATAAGAAGTAGAAATGAAGGGAACACCAAAACGATGGTTAAACGTCTAAGAATTGAAGAAACAAAAAAAAAATCAGGAAAATGTTTCAACTGTGGAAGAAACTGGGCACATGAGAAATCGATTCGATTCGTTATTTTCCAGCCATCGGGTCAGGAGGAGAAGGAACAGCAACAATATCCGGGGAAGCAACATCTTGAACAACAGCAACATCCAGCAGCAGTTCAGGAAACATTGTCACATGTAACTTTTTTTAAACGCATAGGCCATGCAAAATCGTCGTGCTGGAAAAACATGGCAAGCCGAAGATGACATTCTCAAATGTTCTTATTTGTCGAATTATGCCTATCGCAACAGTCCCATGTGAGAGCAACTAAACTTCTTCTATTTAGTTGACTCCGGTGCTGATCTATCATTAATACACGAGCACATAGTTTATAAAGTAAATGGAAAGTTGGTACCGCATACTTTTTCTCTATCTGGTCTAGCCAACGAAAACATTCGGACATTGGAAAGATGGTGCTTACTTATAAGTCTACAGGAGATTAAAATGGAGATAGAATTTTGTGTTGTTCCTAACGGCACGATTCTCGGGGTTGGTACCTTAATTTGGTGAGAAACAATAAATCGCCGTGCGTTGGAAGTTGTTCGGGGCAATCATGGTATTGACATTTGTTTGTTACACCATTGTTACACCATTGGTGCGTATGGTTCAAAATGTTAAGATGTCAGGATTGGACGAGCGACAACAACAGAGTTAGAAAAAATATACGAAAAACTCGTAATGCTGACGTGATAACCACAGGGCGTCTGAACATAAATCTTTAGGTCCAAATCTCAGTTGCTTTTCGACCACGACGACTATCGCATGCAGAGCGTGTACAACTTAAGAAAATTAAACAAAAATTGTTACAAGAAGGCATTATTAGTGAGAGTTAATCTCCTTAGCGTACGATCGTGCTAGTAAAAACAACCGTTCTTTAAGGCTTTGCGTGGACTATCGCAAAATTAATATCCTTTACCTTGTATTAATGACCAACTAGACGCATTGACAGTCACTAAGTACCTACTTCACTACTCTGGACATGAAAGCTGGTTTCCATCAAATTTCAGTTGTTGAAGAATCGAAGAAGAACACCGCATTTGTGATAAGGCAATGCATAAGCTTAGACAGGAATTGTACAGATAGCAAGAGTTATGAGAACTCTATTCAACATGACGAGATACGTAACTGATAAAAAAGAATCAAGTTGGACATCAGTTTTACTGCATATACAAACGGTTAAATGAAACTCGAAATACAAGTCCAGGGTGTACATCAAATATGTTAATGTTTGGAATGAGAGATCGGTTACCGCACGAAAGGGGTCTACTGAAAGTTGTACAGCAGCCGAAGTTAGATGCAAACAATCGGTAGCCCGAGGTAGACAATCTCAACAAGTGCGATTTGATCTCAAACGATTGGCAGCTAAACGATTCCAAGTGGGTGATAAAGTTGTTGTAACCAATACTCAAGTATCAGGAGGAAAGGTAAAACCTCTCTACGATGGGGCGTATGACGTTGTTTCAATCCTAGACAATGATAGATATGTGTTGAAAAATACATACAAACGCTTAAAAATCACCAAAACAGCTGCACATGAGCAGTTGCGAAGATGGCCTGAAGCATGACTGACCTGAAGGTATTTAAATTGAACCTTCAATGGTTGGCTATTTATTTGAAACCTTTATTACTTTAACTATTATTTTGAACCTTAACTGGTTGAACTGCTTGGTTAAACCTTGAATAGTTAGCTAGTTACATTGAACCTTCAATGGTTGAACTGTTATTCTGAACCTTAAATGGTTGAGTAGTTATATTGGACCTTAAATGGTTGAATTGTTATTCTGAACCTTAAATGGTTGAACTACTATTATGAACCTTAAATGGTTGAACTGTTATTCTGAACCTTAAATGGTTGAACTACTATTATGAAACTTAAATGGTTGAATTGTTATTCCGAACCTTAAATGGTTGAACTACTATTATGAACCTTAAATGGTTGAATTGTTATTCCGAACCTTAAATGGTTGAACTGTTATTCTGAACCTTAAATGGTTGAACTGTTATTCCGAACCTTAAATAGTTGAACTACTATTATGAACCTTAATTGGTTGAATTGTTATTCCGAACCTTAAATGGTTGAACTGTTATTCTGAACCTTAAATAGTTGAACTGTTATTCTGAACCTTAAATGGTTGAACAGTTATACTGGACCTTAAATGGTTGGCTGGTTATTCCGAACCTTAAATGGTTGAACTGCTATTATGAACCTTAAATGGTTGAATTGTTATTCCGAACCTTAAATGGTTGAACTGCTATTATGAACCTTAAATGGTTGAGTTGTTATTATGAACCTTAAATGGTTGAACTACTATTATGAACCTTAAATGGTTGAACTGTTATTATGAACCTTAAATGGTTGAATTCTTATTCTGAACCTTAAATGGTTGAACTACTATTATGAACCTTAAATGGTTGAATTGTTATTCCGAACCTTAAATGGTTGAACTGTTATTCTGAACCTTAAATAGTTGAACTGTTATTCTGAACCTTAAATGGTTGAACAGTTATACTGGACCTTAAATGGTTGGCTGGTTATTCCGAACCTTAAATGGTTGAACTGCTATTATGAACCTTAAATGGTTGAATTGTTATTCCGAACCTTAAATGGTTGAACTGCTATTATGAACCTTAAATGGTTGAGTTGTTATTATGAACCTTAAATGGTTGAACTACTATTATGAACCTTAAATGGTTGAACTGTTATTATGAACCTTAAATGGTTGAATTCTTATTCTGAACCTTAAATGGTTGAACTACTATTATGAACCTTAAATGGTTGAATTGTTATTCCGAACCTTAAATGGTTGAACTGTTATTCTGAACCTTAAATAGTTGAACTGTTATTCTGAACCTTAAATGGTTGAACAGTTATACTGGACCTTAAATGGTTGGCTGGTTATTCCGAACCTTAAATGGTTGAACTGCTATTATGAACCTTAAATGGTTGAATTGTTATTCCGAACCTTAAATGGTTGAACTGCTAGTATGAACCTTAAATGGTTGAGTTGTTATTCTGAACCTTAAATGGTTGAACTACTATTATGAACCTTAAATGGTTGAACTGTTATTCTGAACCTTAAATGGTTGAACAGTTATACTGGACCTTAAATGGTTGGCTGGTTATTCCGAACCTTAAATGGTTGAACTACTATTATGAACCTTAAATGGTTGAATTGTTATTCCGAACCTTAAATGGTTGAACTGTTATTCTGAACCTGAAATGGTTGAACAGTTATACTGGACCTTAAATGGTTGTCTAGTTATTCCGAACCTTAAATGGTTGAACTGCTATTATGAACCTTAAATGGTTGAACTGTTATTCTGAACCTTAAATAGTTGAACTGTTATTCTGAACCTTAAATGGTTGAACAGTTATACTGGACCTTAAATGGTTGGCTGGTTATTCCGAACCTTAAATGGTTGAACTGCTATTATGAACCTTAAATGGTTGAATTGTTATTCCGAACCTTAAATGGTTGAACTGCTATTATGAACCTTAAATGGTTGAGTTGTTATTATGAACCTTAAATGGTTGAACTACTATTATGAACCTTAAATGGTTGAACTGTTATTATGAACCTTAAATGGTTGAATTCTTATTCTGAACCTTAAATGGTTGAACTACTATTATGAACCTTAAATGGTTGAATTGTTATTCCGAACCTTAAATGGTTGAACTGTTATTCTGAACCTTAAATAGTTGAACTGTTATTCTGAACCTTAAATGGTTGAACAGTTATACTGGACCTTAAATGGTTGGCTGGTTATTCCGAACCTTAAATGGTTGAACTGCTATTATGAACCTTAAATGGTTGAATTGTTATTCCGAACCTTAAATGGTTGAACTGCTATTATGAACCTTAAATGGTTGAGTTGTTATTATGAACCTTAAATGGTTGAACTACTATTATGAACCTTAAATGGTTGAACTGTTATTATGAACCTTAAATGGTTGAATTCTTATTCTGAACCTTAAATGGTTGAACTACTATTATGAACCTTAAATGGTTGAATTGTTATTCCGAACCTTAAATGGTTGAACTGTTATTCTGAACCTTAAATAGTTGAACTGTTATTCTGAACCTTAAATGGTTGAACAGTTATACTGGACCTTAAATGGTTGGCTGGTTATTCCGAACCTTAAATGGTTGGCTGGTTATTCCGAACCTTAAATGGTTGAACTACTATTATGAACCTTAAATGGTTGAATTGTTATTCCGAACCTTAAATGGTTGAACTGTTATTCTGAACCTGAAATGGTTGAACAGTTATACTGGACCTTAAATGGTTGTCTAGTTATTCCGAACCTTAAATGGTTGAACTGCTATTATGAACCTTAAATGGTTGAATTGTTATTCTGAACCTTAAATGGTCGAACAACTATTATGAACCTTAAATGGTGTTTTTTATGTATCTTTAATGTATAGCGACCTCATTTTGTGAATTATTAGCGTGTTAATGTGTATTTTTTGAGGATTTCGTTTGTAACTTTTCGTTGTTGCTGGATGTTTTTGTCGCTGCGATTTTCGGTTGGAAGGGTGGGTCCGATGACCGTTTCCCGCCAGTATCAGCTGTACGCTCGCACTGGCAAATTGTGTGTAACATGCCGTCACCTGTGTTAATTGTAGTTATGTTTTGAGACTATTATTTGGTAATTTATTAGGTTCTGTGCATTGTTGAGGTATTAGTTGATATATTTGTATCTTTGTTTTATATAGTCCCTGAGGAAGCCACAATTATTGGCGAAATGTTGGACGTAATTAAAAAGTCAAACAAACAACAAGTTTAATTGACTCCTGCTAACCCAAAATTTAATTAACAATATGTGTTAATGAACCTTAAATGGTTGAATTGTTATTCTGAACCTTAAATGGTTGAACCGCTATTCTGAACCTTAAATAATTGAACCTGTTTTCTCAACCTTAAATGGTGGACTATTGTACTAATCTGTATTGTAATAGTTGCACTGCTATTTTGAACGTTAAATAGTTGCTTTTATTTAGAACTCTTAATAGTTACTATTTATTTTACAAGTCACTAACGTTTAATAATAAAAAATATATATATTTATATTTGGAAGCCTGGTTACTAATATTATAGCCTGAGAAGAGGTGAAGTTTTCTGTGCGAGGGCGCACATTTGCAGGATGGCCGTGTTATGATATAATTATTTAGTATGTGTTGGTATAGTTACGTTGGAAGTATTGTATATTTGTCACAAGTAAATATAAATACCTATATGTCATTCTACTATCGTTATTATTACTAGCTTACATATATATATATATATTTCTTTATTCTACTACGCGCACTGACCGATATTCCCACGATAATTTTATTCTATATATATATATATATATATATATATATATATATATAGAATAAAATTATCGTGGGAATATCGGTCAGTGGGCGTAGTAGAATAAAGGAAACTCCTTTTGTCTAGGTTCAAATTTTCGTTTTAATTTTAAAACTTCATCAGGAACGAGCTAAAATTGACAAACATAAGTATGAGCTTCACTCTACAATGCAAAACACTTTCATAATACAAATGAACGTTACAAAAATATACAGTCACTATAGTAAAACTCATCAAAACAACT
Source organism: Melinopterus prodromus (assembly GCA_964023965.1). Classification (NCBI taxonomy): domain Eukaryota; kingdom Metazoa; phylum Arthropoda; class Insecta; order Coleoptera; family Scarabaeidae; genus Melinopterus; species Melinopterus prodromus. The sequence continues at coordinate 32,785,795 of OZ030396.1, forward strand.
TACATTATAGAGTTAAAGAAGTTCGCCAACAGAAACATGTCATCAGAACCAACACACCATTAAACACATCACTCGTGGTTCAATTAAATAGCTGAAGGCCCAAAACAAAACTCACAAACAGAAAAGCACGAAACACGAAACGGTACATGTGTTCAGCCTTTCAATGCTACAAAGCAAAATAGCTGTGAAGCAGCAACAAAACAAACTGCGACTACCAACCTAACACGATCGTGGAAGCCAGGGCTACCAACACCAACAACAATCTCGTACTACGTATTGTTAAAACTATGATTAATTAAAAACGAATATATGTTGCTAAGTTGACCTGTATCAGACTTAAAATTTAAACTGTTATCTTTGTTTAGTTGAATGTGGTGCCTAGGTTTGTGTTTGAAGAGTATTCACGTAGGATGAGTTTCAATTTTAATAAATTATTCACTAAGATAAAGAACAACAATTTAAAAAAACTTAATAAGCTGAAATCAGAGGTGGTTGGTATCAAACCGTGTAAAGGCAATTCGAAATGGCTCAAAAACCTAACTAATACAGTGTTCCCTGAGGACATTAAAAATTTTTTGGCATTGGGTCCGAAATTTAGTTTAAATACCACTCATAAAGATGTTCCTATTTCTGTCTTATTGTCACAAGTTGAGAATATTATACGGGCCCTACCCTCTGACCGCCAGGATTTGTACAGGGCGCGGGCAACTAACACTATCACCAACTGCTACTTGTCTGATGCTTCACATCATGCAAGTGTTTCACCCTTTGATGAAATTTTTGGGAGGACTCTGGCTTTTTTGAAAAGTAGACCTGACATTATGATGAGCAGGGAGAAGTATGTGGACGAATCATTGGCCCTGCTGAATAACACTGTTGTGTATCAGAAATTAATTAAAGACCCCACCATCACTATACAAAAAAAGAACAACGAACTTATATTTCTATTAAGAGACAAACATTATATTGATGAAGACATTGCTAGATCTCTTACTAAATACAATTCCATCCCCTCAAAGTTCTACGGGCTACCAAAAATCCATAAAATCAATGTTCCCCTAAGGCCAATTGTTTCCTCCATAGGTTCTCCAACATATGCTCTTTCTAAATTCCTAGCTGATATTTTACAAACTTCCCTTCAGGATAACGAAAAATTTAATATAAAAGACTCTTTTACTTTTTCTAAATTAATGGAACGGGTAGCGCTGCCACCGGATTTTGTCTTAATCTCGTTGGATGTAGTGTCGCTTTTTGCTAACATACCACTTGATCTGGTCGTTCGAGTGATAGACGATGGATGGGAGGTTGTTGCTGATTGCTGTTCTATTCCAAAAGAGCATTTCCTAATTTGATTAGATTTGTTTACAGTAACTGTTATTTCACTTTTCAAGATAAATTTTTTAAACAAATTTTTGGTACGCCGATAGGTTCTCCGCTCAGTCCGATACTTGCACAGTGGGTCATGGATAGCCTCCTAGATAACTGTATTAAAAAACTCACGTTTAAGTTACCTTTCATATACAAATATGTCGATGACATAATTTGCGCAGTACCGAATAACAAGGTACAAGAGATCTTAACCACGTTTAATGGGTATAATCCTCACTTACAATTTACTGTGGAGGAAGAGGTCGATTTTGGAGTCCCCTTTTTGGACACCAAGGTAGTACGTGATCCTACAGACAATGCGGTTAGATTGAACTGGTATAGGAAGCCCACGGCGTCCGGAAGATATATCAATTTTTATTCAAATCATTCTATGAAGCAAAAAATCAATACACTCTTGGCAATGAGGAATAGAGTATTGCATATTAGCGACCTAATTTTCATCGAGAGCAATTACGTGACCTGTGTGAGACATTCATCAACAATGGTTATCCTAAAACCCTAGTTAAAAGGATTGTGTATAATAGCCCACGCCATGATTATGCGACGGACGATGGTGCCAGCGTTGTTAAAGTCAAATATATGAAACTCAGTCAAATTGATGGCGTATCCGTCAAGTTGGATCAATTGCTGAGGAATGATGATTTTCGCATTGTGGTTACTAACAATGTAAGGACTATTAATAACATCTTTTCAAAAATCAAAGACAAAACGCCCCATTCGTTAAAATCTAATGTCATTTACTGTATTCCGTGTGGTGGATGCTCCGTGAAATATTATGGCCAGACAACCCAATGGTTGAAATCACGCTTGGCATTACATAAGAGTGACGCTAAATTACGCAGAAGAAATTGTGCGGTGGCGCAACATGTCGTTGATTGTAACCATGTTATGGATTGGAGTAATACCGAAATCATTGCGATTGAAAGCAACCATAAAGCTAGACTCTTCCTAGAAATGTTTCACATTCAACTAAACAAAGATAGCAGTTTAAATTTTAAGTCTGATACAGGTCAACTTAGCAACATATATTCGTTTTTAATTAATCATAGTTTTAACAATACGTAGTACGAGATTGTTGTTGGTGTTGGTAGCCCTGGCTTCCACGATCGTGTTAGGTTGGTAGTCGCAGTTTGTTTTGTTGCTGCTTCACAGCTGTTTTGTTTTGTAGCATTGAAAGGCTGAACACATGTACCGTTTCGTGTTTCGTGCTTTTCTGTTTGTGAGTTTTGTTTTGGACCTTCAGCTATTTAATTGAACCACGAGTGATGTGTTTAATGGTGTGTTGGTTCTGATGACATGTTTCTGTTGGCGAACTTCTTTAACTCTATGATGTAAGTTGTTTTGATGACTTTTACTATAGTGACTGTATTTTTGTAACGTTCATTTGTATTATGAAAGTGTTTTGCATTGTAGAACAAACCGAGTCCACCAACTGGTCCACCAGTTGGTGGACTCGGTTTGTTCGTTGCTGCTTCACAGCTATTTTGGTTTGTCGAATTGAAAGGCTGAACACATGTACCGTCCCGTGTTTCGTGCTTTTCTGTGTGTTAGTGATGTGTGAAGCCTTCAGCTGTTTAATTGAATTGTTAGTGATGTGGTTGACGGCGTGTTGGTTCTGATGACATGTTTCTATTGGCAATTTTCTTTAACTCTATGATGTAAGTGTCCTGATAAGTTTTACTATAGCAATTGTATTTTTGTAACGTTCATTCGTAGTATAAAATGTGTTTAGCTGTGTTGAGTGAGGCTCATGCTTGTGTTTGTCAATTTTAGCTCGTTCCTGATGAAGTTTTAAAATAAAACGAAAATTTGAACCTAGACAAAAGGAGTTTCCTTTATTCTACTACGCCCACTGACCGATATTCCCACGATAATTTATTCTGCGTTAATTACCTACGTTGTCACGGTCGTTACTTTTCCACAAGTATATATATATATATATATGCTATATAGGGAATATGACGTAAATAGAATCCAAGAGAGAAGTAATTTTTAAAATTAATTAAAAGGGTAGTTCAGTAGTTCAGCGTAGTTCAGAGTAGTTCAGCGGTAGAGCAATTCCCCGGCAAGGAAGAAGGCCCCGGTTCGAATCCGGGCTGAGACCGTATCCTTTTAATTAATTTTAAAAATTACTTCTCTCTTGGATTCTATTTACGTCATATTCCCTATATAGTATATATACAAGAACCAACCCCACAACGATAATTTGTATCATGAACACCGCTGAAGAAGAATTGCAAGATCATATTGATGCGGTGCTACTGGTTCAATTAAAGCATCTAATTATCGGTGTCAGATACTCCCTTGAACGTGTCTACAGGTTGAAAGCATCTCGCAGAGTTGTGTGCTACTTATGCGGTCGTGTTAAACTGTTTGTGCCCAGGAGATTAGTTAGAAAGATCTCTGATGAACAAATACAGTATGGCAACAAGACTGGAACACAGTTACAGATGATTTTTAATGGTGAGAAACACCCTAAACCGATTGAATTATTTGAATTATTACAATGGTTGTGAAAAGCGGTGTTTCTGGGTAATCATCCATTAAAAGATGATTATAGTTGGAGTAAATGTGTTTAAAACTTTTTGATTACAAATTTCACATTGAAATAGTATTTTACTCAACGATGTGTTTTTTAAGAATCAACATGACCATAATTATCTGTAACAGATATGAAAGCAGTAGTGAGTTATCTGAATTTACAGACAGTGAAGATGAAGGTGTTAAAATTAATAAACAACCGTTGCAATCATCGCCAACATCTGACTACAACGATACTGAATTTACAGAAAGTGACGATGACTACAACGATACTAATTCAAAGTATAACTGCCCTCAATGTATGAACAAATTTAAACGAGTTTCAAGATTATCTCGCCACATTAAGAAGTTTCATCCAACAATATATAATTGCGCTCAATGTACCAAAAAATGTGTGTTTATATTTTGTATAAATAACAACAAAATATACACAAAATGGTACACAAAGGAAACAGCATCACACAGATATCTAAATTACAATTCAACCCAACCACGTGCATACAAGGAAAGTGTTATCAGAGGATTAGCAGACCGAGTAATAAAGCTAATATATATATATATATATATATATATATATATATATATATATATATATATATATATATATATATATATATATTTAATTTTATATTTTCACGATCATTATTTATAATTAAAAGGTTTTCGGACATCTCGTGTAAAAATATATTTTATTTGCAACGTTTCAGCAGACTCGCACCTGCCTTTTTCAAGCATACAAAACTAATTGAAAAAACTTTGAACTGTCAAACAAACTCGTGTCAAGTATTCGCCTCCTAGTTCTCGATGACGGTTGCCATAGTCGCACGTGTGCGACTGCGTGTCGTGGGTCCATTCACAGTAGCCGTTGATGGTGCCCTGCCACTGCCTGTCGAAATCTCTAATGCTGGATCCTCGCGGTGTCTTTGTATTCCTTGAATTACCGGGACGTAGCATACTTTCTCCAGTAGTGGCTTCCATATACCTGACAAATTAAGACCATCATCCCGCTTATTTAAGCAGTTATGCCTTCTCGCAATCTCTACTGCTTCACGTACTAGACGAACAGATTTAATACTATCTTTTGCTAATACCTTAGCACTATCAAAATTAATTTCATGCCCGGTTTCAACTCTATGAGCCGCCAAAGAATTTGTTGGTAATTTATGCTTTACTGCCAATTTATGTTCTTCTATTCGCGCACTTATGCGTCGGTTAGTCTGGCCAACATATGATTTATTGCACTCTCCAAAGACACCGCGAGGATCCAGCATTAGAGGTTTCGACAGGCAGTGGCAGGGCACCATCAACGGCTACTGTGAATGGACCCACGACACGCAGTCGCACACGTGCGACTATGGCAACCGTCATCGAGAACTAGGAGGCGAGTACTTGACACGAGTTTGTTTGACAGTTCAAAGTTTTTTCAATTAGTTTTGTATGCTTGAAAAAGGCAGGTGCGAGTCTGCTGAAACGTTGCAAATAAAATATATTTTTACACGAGATGTCCGAAAACCTTTTAATTATAAATAATGATCGTGAAAATATAAAATTAAATATATATATATATATATATATATATATATATATATATATATATATATATATATATATATATATATATATAGTAATTATTTAATTAAATTAATTAGCCTTGTCAAAATTATTAAAAACACACAACTTTTTCACTAAAATTGTTTATTATCTTGGGCATAGAGGCTTTTATAACATTAAATTTTTACACGTTCACTTAATCTTTACGATGAGACAAACATATTAAAAACTCTTTTCGTGTTATCTGACGTTTCGACGCTATTTGCGCCTTGGTCACAGATGTACTGAAATGTGAAAACGAGAAACAGGCGCATCGAGTACATCCACAAAACCGAGAAAGAAAGAATCTAACTTGCTAGACTTGTCAGATACGGAATTTTGAACTGGTTTACAATATTTTTGAGGATTTATTTTGATTAAATTTAAAACATTTACCTACGTATTTTCTAGAATTAATTTTTAACATTTTGACAAATTAATGTCTGATCTATCATTAACTGATTTTTTATTTTTTAATATTTCAATTGTTTCTAACACACATCTAGCTTTTAAGTTTTTTTCCTTTTGTATTACTTTCACATCTTTAAAATTAAACTGGTGTCCTGTGTCTTCTTGGTGTTTCTTCAGGGCTGTGATGTTTTTTGCATATTTGTGTCCCTTCAACCTTTCTTCGACTAATTGTTCTGTCTGTCCTATATACACTTTTTCACACTCGTTACAAGGAATTTGGTACACACAATGCGATTGTTTTAGTAGAGGTGTTGGAGCTTTAAGTCTTGTGTAAAGTTTCGTGAGATTATTTGTGTTTTTGTGAGCAATTGAGATATTAAATGGTTTCATTATATGGCCTATTTTTTCCGATAGCTTCTTCACATATGGTATTGCAATGTATTTACATGTGTCCGGTTCGGAAACTACAGTCGATTGTGTCGTTGTTGTTAATCTGTTGTCACTGTGAAGTACTTTTTGTCTCGTTATTACCTTCTTGATTAAACTTTCGGGATAGTAGTTTTTTTGTAAAATGCTTTCTGCCTTTCGTATAGCTTCACCACGATATTCCGGACTCGATAGTTTAATAGCTCGATCAGCTAGACTTTTAATCACGCTTATTTTGTATGTTAGTGGTTGTATCGAATTGAAATTTAAATACCTGTGGGATGATGTTGCTTTTGTGTACCACTTTGTATATATCTTGTTGTTCTTGTGTATCAGCGTTGTGTCAGGAAAATTTATAGTATTTGCATCATGCATTTCCATTGTAAATTGAAGCCTGTTATTATAGCTGTTAAAAGCATTTAATACTTCAGCCGCTTTATGTTGTGGTACAGCGAGAATGCAATCGTCTACATATCTTTTAAAGAAAGGGATGTCTTTTGATATTGATGACAGTATATTTGTTTCCAGTTCCTCCATCACTATTTGTGCGACTACGCTTGATACCGGGGAACCCACAGCACAGCCGTATATCTGTTTATAGAATGTGTCTTTAAATTGAAAATATGTTCTGTCTGTATAGTCATTACATGGGATTCATTAGCCTGGCTTGTATTTTTATTTGTATTTTTATTTTTCTCTATGTTTGTTTGAATTTTTGTGATTCTGGAACGTTTAATATTTGGAACTTCCCTCGAATTATTCTTTGCCGTCTCGCGCTGTGTTGGTTGCTTGCGTTCTCGTCTTATATCACACATATAAATTTTATAATTCATTCGAATTTTCCTCGCGTCATTTCTTCACCTGAAAGTAACTCATCGCCGCTTTTACAGTTATGCCATTTTCGCCTGGTATAATTTTAATAAATGTTTTGTGAATGTATTGTGACATATATAAGGCTTCTGAACCATTGACCGTGAGTTGATTATATTTTTACATTTTATAATTGTTTAACCTTAAAATTGTAGAATTTTAAACTGATGTTAATTATGTTTTGTAGATTTGAACTGAAGATGATCGCTTGATCGAAACCGGTATTCATTGAAATTAAATTATTATCAAAGGAAAAGAGGTTTTTTATTATACTTTTAATTCAACTGCACCTTTGAGTATGGACTATTTCAAACATAATTATGACATAACCTCATCGCCTGTCCATCAAATCACAAAAGCCTACAAGCGTAAGAACATCATACTTAACCACATTTATTTCATTAACACATGTTTGAAAGAAAAGTTAACCCCTACATTTGCGAAGATTTCATCTAAAAACATAAACGAGAAGACAAGGCAGAGACTTGAACGAAGAAACTTAACTAACGAGAGACGAAAGCACCACCGAGCCCTTGAATTGCTGCAAACAAGACTTTGCCTTTTGCATAGACAACTACGACAGGAATACCACCATTTGGAAATTGAAGAGATTATTCTGTCTGCCAGAGAGATAGCCACATGCCACAACTTTGAAGACATCCGTAAGAAGAACAATAAATTGAATAACCTACGACATAGTAAGAAAACAACTACAACAGTAACGGTCAGTAAAACACAAAACAGTCAATTTAAACTTTATCAAAATTTTACTCAAGTTGTTTTTGATAAAAATGAGAATGATCTATTGAATAAAGGTTACAAATTTGCCTTGGAGCCTAATAAAAATAACATCGTTCTTTCTGCTATAGAAATTGAAAATGCTATCAGAGGACATCAACACTTTAATAAAATTAAGAATGAATTAATCCCTTTTATTAAACATGAAGCTAGGTTAAATGGTAATATCTCTAACGTTGATTCAAACAATAATAATTGGAAGACTGTCAAAGATATTAAGAAGAAGCTTAGTGTAAACAATGCTGTCCTCGTGAAGGCTGACAAGAACGCGGGTATGGTTGTTATGGATAAACACATTTATGTCCAAAAAACTTTAAAATTTTTAAGCGATAACGAATATATTCTGCTTCACAAGGACCCTTTGCGGGATATGATTGCAAAGACCAAATCTATTATAAAGACTTGTAAGGGAACACTAACAGAGCTAACTTCTCCATATCACAAATTTATACCTATGAACTGTGCTATACCCCAGTTGTATGCTTTACCTAAACTACACAAACCAGGCCACCCCATCCGTCCCATAACTGCTTTTTGCGATTCCCCCACATCTAATTTAATTAAAATAATGAGTCAAATATTTAAAGAATTGAAATTCGAGCCTAAATATTCAATTAAAAACACTCAACAATTTTTAGACCTAACTAAAGACATCTGCCTTAAGGATTGTATGATGATATCTTTTGATGTTACAAATTTATACACCAATGTGCCAATCGATTTCACTCTCGATCTTGTTTCCCAACGTTTCCATAAACATTTTAAAGACAAAACTAAGATAGATCATTACAACTTGATTCTCAGCCACATAGTCAAACAAAATTATTGCACATTTGATGATAAATTCTACAAGTTACAGGATGGTTTACCCATGGGGATGGGATTATCGTCACTATTATCTGACATTTTTCTTGATCATATGGAGCAGCATCACATCATTAATATTAATAACCCATACATTGATCATGTTGTTGAGTGGATTAGGTACGTGGATGATGTGTTTTGCATTTGGAAGAGGGATGAAAATACTCTAAACAATTTTTTAAATTACATAAATAACCTTCACAGTAAATTAACCTTCACTTTAGAAATTGAAACAGATTCCACTTTAAATTTCCTTGATTTAACCTTATTCAATAACGATAATAACATAAAATTTGAAATTTTTAGAAAGCCTTCCGCTGTGCCCACTATAATTCCGTACGATTCTGCACACCCCTACTCCCAACGTATGGCTTCTTTTCGCTTCATGATCAATCGTTGTCTTACTTACCCCATTGATTACTCTTCAAGAATTAATGAATTAAATTACATATATGAAATCGCTTCAAACAACTTCTTTCCCGCAAAGCACATCGATAGACTTTTAAAGCAGTATCTATTGAAAACTGATCCACTCTATGTTGTTGATAGGCAAATTAATAAAATTTATAGACCTTTATCTTACAATGGAACCACCACAAAACTTTCTAAGATTTTACCTAAATTTGACCTTTATCCAGCTTACAAAAATCCTAATCAACTTTTCAGTCTGTTGGCAAATTTCAAGTCCCCTAACCCCCTTTTAGAAAATTCTGGAGTATACTCTGTTGGTTGTTCCCACTGTCCTTCTGTGTACGTGGGCCAGACTGGACGAACCATTTCCACACGTATTTTAGAGCACCAAACTAGAAATTCATCAAATCTTTATCAACATAAAATGGAAACAGGTCACATCATAGATTATAAAAACACCAAACTTCTTCACAAGTGTAAAAAGAGCTATAAACTTGATTTATTAGAGCAGTACCAAATTGAAAAGCATAAGATTGACAAAAGTATTAAGCTCCTCAATGATCAAACTAATTTTCCACACAAACCTCTTTTCATGTATGTGGTCTAGTCTGGCCCATGTGTGTATGTATATATGTATATATGTATATATGTATATATGTATGTATATTTGTTGATGAGATGTTGTTGTTCTGTCTGTATAGTCATTACATGGGATTCATTAGCCTGGCTTGTATTTTTATTTGTATTTTTATTTTTCTCTATGTTTGTTTGAATTTTTGTGATTCTGGAACGTTTAATATTTGGAACTTCCCTCGAATTATTCTTTGCCGTCTCGCGCTGTGTTGGTTGCTTGCGTTCTCGTCTTATATCACACATATAAATTTTATAATTCATTCGAATTTTCCTCGTGTCATTTCTTCACCTGAAAGTAACTCATCGCCGCTTTTACAGTTATGCCATTTTCGCCTGGTATAATTTTAATAAATGTTTTGTGAATGTATTGTGACATATATAAGGCTTCTGAACCATTGACCGTGAGTTGATTATATTTTTACATTTTATAATTGTTTAACCTTAAAATTGTAGAATTTTAAACTGATGTTAATTATGTTTTGTAGATTTGAACTGAAGATGATCGCTTGATCGAAACCGGTATTCATTGAAATTAAATTATTATCAAAGGAAAAGAGGTTTTTTTTTTTATTATACTTTTAATGAAAATATGTGTGAGTGAGTGTGATTTCGACTGCATCCAAAAATTCTTTTTTTGGTAGGAATGCTATGTCCTCCAACTGGTCCCATCTATTGTTTATGGCATCTTTTGCCAGTGATATCGGCACATTCGTATATAACGATATTACATCTAATGAAATTAGGTGGTAAGATTCATTTAATGAGATTTGGTCTATAAATTCTTTAAAATTCCATGAGTCTTTGATATAGACTTGTCAGATACGGAATTTTGAACTGGTTTACAATATTTTTGAGGATTTATTTTTATTAAATTTAAAACATTTACCTACGTATTTTCTAGAATTAATTTATAACATTTTGACAAATTAATGTCTGATCTATCATTAACTGATTTTTTATTTTTTAATATTTCAATTGTTTCTAACACACATCTAGCTTTTAAGTTTTTTTCCTTTTGTATTACTTTCACATCTTTAAAATTAAACTGGTGTCCTGTGTCTTCTTGGTGTTTCTTCAGGGCTGTGATGTTTTTTGCATATTTGTGTACCTTCAACCTTTCTTCGACTAATTGTTCTGTCTGTCCTATATACACTTTTTCACACTCGTTACAAGGAATTTGGTACACACAGTGCGATTGTTTTAGTAGAGGTGTTGGAGCTTTAAGTCTTGTGTAAAGTTTCGTGAGATTATTTGTGTTTTTGTGAGCAATTGAGATATTAAATGGTTTCATTATATGGCCTATTTTTTCCGATAGCTTCTTCACATATGGTATTGCAATGTATTTACATGTGTCCGGTTCGGAAACTACAGTCGATTGTGTCGTTGTTGTTAAATACCCACAGGTATTTAAATTTCAATTCGATACAACCACTAACATACAAAATAAGCGTGATTAAAAGTCTAGCTGATCGAGCTATTAAACTATCGAGTCCGGAATATCGTGGTGAAGCTATACGAAAGGCAGAAAGCATTTTACAAAAAAAACTACTATCCCGAAAGTTTAATCAAGAAGGTAATAACGAGACAAAAAGTACTTCACAGTGACAACAGATTAACAACAACGACATAATCGACTGTAGTTTCCGAACCGGACACATGTAAATACATTGCAATACCATATGTGACGAAGCTATCGGAAAAAATAGGCCATATAATGAAACCATTTAATATCTCAATTGCTCACAAAAACACAAATAATCTCACGAAACTTTACACAAGACTTAAAGCTCCAACACCTCTACTAAAACAATCGCATTGTGTGTACCAAATTCCTTGTAACGAGTGTGAAAAAGTGTATATAGGACAGACAGAACAATTAGTCGAAGAAAGGTTGAAGGGACACAAATATGCAAAAAACATCACAGCCCTGAAGAAACACCAAGAAGACACAGGACACCAGTTTAATTTTAAAGATGTGAAAGTAATACAAAAGGAAAAAAACTTAAAAGCTAGATGTGTGTTAGAAACAATTGAAATATTAAAAAATAAAAAATCAGTTAATGATAGATCAGATATTAATTTGTCAAAATGTTTTAAATTAATTCTAGAAAATACGTAGGTAAATGTTTTAAATTTAATCAAAATAAATCCTCAAAAATATTGTAAACCAGTTCAAAATTCCGTATCTGACAAGTCTAGCAAGTTAGATTCTTTCTTTCTCGGTTTTGTGGATGTACTCGATGCGCCTGTTTCTCGTTTTCACATTTCAGTACATCTGTGACCAAGGCGCAAATAGCGTCGAAACGTCAGATAACACGAAAAGAGTTTTTAATATGTTTGTCTCATCGTAAAGATTAAGTGAACGTGTAAAAATTTAATGTTATAAAAGCCTCTATGCCCAAGATAATAAACAATTTTAGTGAAAAAGTTGTGTGTTTATATATATATATATATATATATATATATATATATATATATATATATATATATATATATATATATATATATATATATATATATATATATATATATATATACAGGGTCCTGCAACTAAGCTCCCGTCTTCTGTAGCTCACTTACTCATTAAGCTAAGAGTTTGACATTTTGCAGGCTTACCCTGTACTTCAAGGTACAATTCAAGAAATTATTTTTTATTATACAGGGTGTTCCAAAAATGTGCAACGCCATGGTAATATATTTTTTTTAAATTGCATGCTATAGATTTTTCTACACATTTGGAAGCCTTTTATGGTTGCCTACATATCACCAAAATTTTATTGAAATCGGTTGGGTGACCGCAGCGGAAAAAAATAAAAACCAAAAAAAATTTATTTTGCATCGTAGGCTTTAAAAATCAATAAAAACCACAAAATGCACCTCGTTAATAAAATTTTGCGACGTGTTTATTAAGTTAGATGTAATAGTCTCGTTAACCAAGTGACATTGATCCAAATTATACAGGGTGACCAAAATCGAGTGTCAAACTTGTAAAACTTCAAAGCGCGCTATTGTTCTTATTTTAAATTGGAACCCATAATTTTTTTTAGGTGAAACGATGCGGAATTAAAGAATAAATATTGTTTCTGAATACAACCCCATCACAATTCCCAATATTTTAAAAGTTATTCGCCAAAAACTCATTTTTCAACGTTTCCAACGGCAATTTTAGGTAATAAATATCGTACGTCGCGTTGAAAAACAATTTATTACATAAAATATAACGCAGAGAGGTATTTTAGATTTTACTGTACTTAATTAAGTAGTTATTCAATTGCCTAAATTTACTGCAAAATTTACCTATAGCTACATTTCCGTCCTTACCGCTATAGGTAAATTATGCCATAAATTTAGCATTTGAATAACTACTTAAGTAAGTACACTCAAATCTAAAATACGTCTATTATTTTTTATGAAATAAATTGTTTTTCAAAGCCACGTACGATATTTATTATCTAAAATTGCCGTTGGAAACGTTGAAAAATGAGTTTTTGGCGAATAAGTTTTAAAATATTGGGAATTGTTATGGGGTTGTATTTAGAAACAATGTTTATTTTTTAATTCTGCATCAGTTCACATAAAAAAATGTATGGGTTCCAATTTAAAATAAGAACAATAACACGCTTTGAAGTTTGACAAGTTTGACATTCGATTTTGGTCACCCTGTATAATTTGGATCAATGTCACTTGGTTAACGATACTATTACATCTAACTTAATAAACAGGTCGCAAAATTTTATTAACGAGGTGCATTTTGTGGTTTTTATTGAATTTTAAAGCCTACGATGCAAAATCAATTTTTTTTGGTTTTTATTTTTTTCCGCTGCGGTCACTCAACCGATTTCAATAAAATTTTGGTGATATGTAGGGAACCATAAAAGGCTTCAAAATGTGTAGAAAAATGTATAGCATGCAATTTAAAAAAATATATTACCATGGCGTTGCACATTTTTGGAACAGCCTGTATAATAAAAAATAATTTCTTGAATTGTACCTTAAAGTACAGGGTAAGCTTGCAAAACGTCAAACTCTTAGCTTAATGAGTAAGTGAGCTACAGAAGACGGGAGCTTAGTTGCAGGACCCTGTATATATATATATATTTAATTTTATATTTTCACGATCATTATTTATAATTAAAAGGTTTTCGGACATCTCGTGTAAAAATATATTTTATTTGCAACGTTTCAGCAGACTCGCACCTGCCTTTCTCAAGCATACAAAACTAATTGAAAAAACTTTGAACTGTCAAACAAACTCGTGTCAAGCATTCGCCTTCTAGTTCTCGGTGACGGTTGACACGCAGTCGTGCACGTGCGACTATGGCAACCGTCACCGAGAACTAGAAGGCGAATGCTTGACACGAGTTTGTTTGCCAGTTCAAAGTTTTTTCAATTAGTTTTGTATGCTTGAGAAAGGCAGGTGCGAGTCTGCTGAAACGTTGCAAATAAAATATATTTTTACACGAGATGTCCGAAAACCTTTTAATTATATATATATATATATATATATATATATATATATATATATATATATATATATATATATATATATATATATATATATATATATATATATATATATATATATATATATATATTAAAGTTGAGAGTATGTATCGACCGTGGCTTCGTAGAGAGAAAACGCAAGTTAATCACGTGGGAAAATCAGTCAAATAGGCGATTTAAAGGAAACTCCTTTTATCTCAGTTCGAATTTTCGTTTTAATTTAAAACTTCTTCGGGAACAAGCTAGATACAGTAAAAACAAGGCCTCAGTCAACAAATAAATGGTCATATTCAATATTTTTTTTTTCTACTTACAATTAGAGTTGGAGAAAAGTTTGCATGGAGAAATGCATTATCGGAAATACCATGCCAGAACACAACCACAACAAAGCACAAACGCAAACGACGGTAACATTATTACACTTATAAACAAACTATTCGGACGACACACTGTCTCCTCGTTGCAGACAACTGGTTGTGTGAACCAAAAATATTACAAAGTGACATGAATCAGGTTTCAGCTCCAGAGCCACCAACACCAACAGTTACACGTGAATTCCTAGATTTATTGTTGATTAGAAAAGAATAAATATTACTTAGTTGGCTAGTGTCAGATTTAAAATTTAAGCTATTAGCACTATTACATTGTATGTGAAACATTTCCAAAAAAAGTCTACACCTGTAGTTGGTTTCAACCGCAATAATTTCGGTTTCGCCCCAGTTCATACTATGGTCGCAATCAATGGCATGTTGAGCTACCGCACAGTTCTTTTTGTGTAATTTAGTGTCACTTTTATGTAGCGCTAGACGTGATTTAAGCCACTGACTTGTCTGACCATAGTACTTCTTGGGGCAACCACCGCACGGTATACAATAAATAACATTTGATCGCAAAAGTTGAGCGGTTTTATCCTTGATGTTAGAAAACAAAGTGTTGACAGTCCTTTTATTACTCACTACTATCCGAAACTCATCATTTCTGAACAGGTTAACTAATTTGGTAGATAGAGTATTAACAAGCGGAAGTTTCTTGTATCTGACAAGGGCAACACCACAGCCGTCATCTGTCGCATGATCGGGAAAAGGACTGCTGAAAATCAATTTCTGAACCAATGTCTTAGGATACCCATTATTGATAAACGTCTCACTCAACTCACGCAAATTACTGTCAACGAATGAGAGATCACTGATCCGCACCACCCTACTCCTCATAGCTAACAATGTGTTTATTTTTTGATGTATGGAATGACTAGAATAAAAATTGATGTATCTACCAGAGGCCGTGGGTTTCTTGTACCAGTCCAGGATAATCCCATTAGATGTAGGGTCACGTATGACCTTCGTATCCAAAAAGGGAACTCCATAGTTGGTTTCTACCTCCACCGTAAATTTTAAATGAGGATTAAAATTGTTAAACGTAGTCAAAATCTCCTGAATCTTGTCAGCAGGAACAGCACAAATGATATCATCCACATACTTAAAAAGAAATGGTAGGCCAAAAGACAGCTTTTTAATGCAGCTCTCTAATAGGCTGTCCATGACCAACTGAGCCAATATTGGACTCAATGGGGAGCCCATTGGCGTGCCAAATATCTGTTTGTAAAAGCGATCCTGAAAAGTGAAGTAACAATTGGCATAGACAAACCTAATCAGATCCAAGAAAAGCTCAAGAGGGACAGTGCAAGCTAGACCAATGACCCCCCACCCCTCCTCAACAGTCTCTATCACTAAATCAAGCGGTATATTAGTAAACAGTGAGACGACATCAAGTGAAATTAAGACAAAATTAGGTGGTAAAATTTTTCTTTCCATGATGTTACAAAAAGTGAAGGTATCCTTGACATTATACTTTTCATCGTACTTAAGTGATGTCTGCAAAATGTCGGCTAAGAATTTAGCGAGAGCAAAAGTAGGGGAGCCAATGCATGAAACTATGGGACGGAGAGGAACGTTGGGTTTATGGATTTTCGGTAAACCATAAAATTTCGCCGGGATGGAGTTATATTTCATGAGGGATTTGGCAGTGTCACCATCAATTAACAACTTCTTCTTTAATAGGCTCACAAAGTCATTGCTCTTTTTCTGAACCGTGATGGTAGGGTCTCTACTTAGAGGTTGGTAGATGGCACTATCATTAAGAAGTGCTAAAGACTTAATAACATACCTCTCTCTGCTGATAGCAACCGTTGTACCGCCCTTGTCAGCCCTGGTTATCAAAATGTCAGGTTTGTTCTTTAGAAAAGCTTGAGTTTTTTTGTAGATTGAGTCAAAGGGCGATGAGTGTGAAAGATGTGAAGCATCGGAAAGATAAGTGTTTGTAATCATGTTGGCAGCTCGGGCCCTGTAACAGTCCTGACGGTCAGAGGGTAGTGCCTGCACGATATTCTCAACTTGTGCCAACAATTCGGATATGGGAACATCTTCATGGGTCGTATTTAAACCGAAATTAGGACCCAATGATAGAAAATTACTAATTTCTTCCGGTATTATTGTGTCGGTTAGATTCTTAAACCACTTAGAATTGTCTTTGAAAGGTTTGATGTTCACCATCTCCGACTTGAGCCTATTAAGCTTTTTTATATTCTTATTTTTGATAATTGAGAACTGTTTGTTGAAATTAAATGTCATGTTTTGTGAATACTCGACGAATATATAACCAGGCACCAACCCCCTGCCAACATTTTTCTATGGTAGTTCTTAAACGTTTATCAAGTTGGTTAATATTCTTAATTGTAATTTGAATCTCAAAGTTGATAATCCTAATACATAACCTGCGGTTGAAAGCTTTGCATTTCTCCATGCAAACTTTTCTCCAACTCTAATTGTAAGTAGAAAAAAAAAATATTGAATATGACCATTTATTTGTTGACTGAGGCCTTGTTTTTACTGTATCTAGCTTGTTCCCGAAGAAGTTTTAAATTAAAACGAAAATTCGAACTGAGATAAAAGGAGTTTCCTTTAAATCGCCTATTTGACTGATTTTCCCACGTGATTAACTTGCGTTTTCTCTCTACGAAGCCACGGTCGATACATACTCTCAACTTTAATATTTCAAGATGGGATTCTACAACAACATCGTTACAAGGTACGGTGCGGATGCGTGCAGCACCCTTAAATCCTGGGCATCACTTAACAACAAGTTGGCTAATGCGAGGAATAGAAGAATATTTCTTCTGAGTTGTCGGAGAGATCGTGTCAGTCCCGGTCATATCACCAACGGTTCGAAGAATCTTCTTCGGCTGCTGGATTGTAGCGATGGAGCACTTGCGCGCAAGATTGAAGCTTTCAACCGCAGGTTATGTATTAGGATTATCAACTTTGAGATTCAAATTACAATTAAGAATATTAACCAACTTGATAAACGTTTAAAAACTACCATAGAAAAAGCCAGGGGGTTGGTGCCTGGTTATATATTCGTCGAGTATTCACAAAACATGACATTTAATTTCAACAAACAGTTCTCAATTATCAAAAATAAGAATATAAAAAAGCTTAATAGGCTCAAGTCGGAGATGGTGAACATCAAACCTTTCAAAGACAATTCTAAGTGGTTTAAGAATCTAACCGACACAATAATACCGGAAGAAATTAGTAATTTTCTATCATTGGGTCCTAATTTCGGTTTAAATACGACCCATGAAGATGTTCCCATATCCGAATTGTTGGCACAAGTTGAGAATATCGTGCAGGCACTACCCTCTGACCGTCAGGACTGTTACAGGGCCCGAGCTGCCAACATGATTACAAACACTTATCTTTCCGATGCTTCACATCTTTCACACTCATCGCCCTTTGACTCAATCTACAAAAAAACTCAAGCTTTTCTAAAGAACAAACCTGACATTTTGATAACCAGGGCTGACAAGGGCGGTACAACGGTTGCTATCAGCAGAGAGAGGTATGTTATTAAGTCTTTAGCACTTCTTAATGATAGTGCCATCTACCAACCTCTAAGTAGAGACCCTACCATCACGGTTCAGAAAAAGAGCAATGACTTTGTGAGCCTATTAAAGAAGAAGTTGTTAATTGATGGTGACACTGCCAAATCCCTCATGAAATATAACTCCATCCCGGCGAAATTTTATGGTTTACCGAAAATCCATAAACCCAACGTTCCTCTCCGTCCCATAGTTTCATGCATTGGCTCCCCTACTTTTGCTCTCGCTAAATTCTTAGCCGACATTTTGCAGACATCACTTAAGTACGATGAAAAGTATAATGTCAAGGATACCTTCACTTTTTGTAACATCATGGAAAGAAAAATTTTACCACCTAATTTTGTCTTAATTTCACTTGATGTCGTCTCACTGTTTACTAATATACCGCTTGATTTAGTGATAGAGACTGTTGAGGAGGGGTGGGGGGTCATTGGTCTAGCTTGCACTGTCCCTCTTGAGCTTTTCTTGGATCTGATTAGGTTTGTCTATGCCAATTGTTACTTCACTTTTCAGGATCGCTTTTACAAACAGATATTTGGCACGCCAATGGGCTCCCCATTGAGTCCAATATTGGCTCAGTTGGTCATGGACAGCCTATTAGAGAGCTGCATTAAAAGGCTGTCTTTTGGCCTACCATTTCTTTTTAAGTATGTGGATGATATCATTTGTGCTGTTCCTGCTGACAAGATTCAGGAGATTTTGACTACGTTTAACAATTTTAATCCTCATTTGCAATTTACGGTGGAGGTAGAAACCAACTATGGAGTTCCCTTTTTGGATACGAAGGTCATACGTGACCCTACATCTAATGGGATTATCCTGGACTGGTACAAGAAACCCACGGCCTCTGGTAGATACATCAATTTTTATTCTAGTCATTCCATACATCAAAAAATAAACACATTGTTAGCTATGAGGAGTAGGGTGGTGCGGATCAGTGATCTCTCATTCGTTGACAGTAATTTGCGTGAGTTGAGTGAGACGTTTATCAATAATGGGTATCCTAAGACATTGGTTCAGAAATTGATTTTCAGCAGTCCTTTTCCCGATCATGCGACAGATGACGGCTGTGGTGTTGCCCTTGTCAGATACAAGAAACTTCCGCTTGTTAATACTCTATCTACCAAATTAGTTAACCTGTTCAGAAATGATGAGTTTCGGATAGTAGTGAGTAATAAAAGGACTGTCAACACTTTGTTTTCTAACATCAAGGATAAAACCGCTCAACTTTTGCGATCAAATGTTATTTATTGTATACCGTGCGGTGGTTGCCCCAAGAAGTACTATGGTCAGACAAGTCAGTGGCTTAAATCACGTCTAGCGCTACATAAAAGTGACACTAAATTACACAAAAAGAACTGTGCGGTAGCTCAACATGCCATTGATTGCGACCATAGTATGAACTGGGGCGAAACCGAAATTATTGCGGTTGAAACCAACTACAGGTGTAGACTTTTTTTGGAAATGTTTCACATACAATGTAATAGTGCTAATAGCTTAAATTTTAAATCTGACACTAGCCAACTAAGTAATATTTATTCTTTTCTAATCAACAATAAATCTAGGAATTCACGTGTAACTGTTGGTGTTGGTGGCTCTGGAGCTGAAACCTGATTCATGTCACTTTGTAATATTTTTGGTTCACACAACCAGTTGTCTGCAACGAGGAGACAGTGTGTCGTCCGAATAGTTTGTTTATAAGTGTAATAATGTTACCGTCGTTTGCGTTTGTGCTTTGTTTGTGGTTGTGTTTGGCATGGTATTTCCGATAATGCATTTCTCCATGCAAACTTTTCTCCAACTCTAATTGTAAGTAGAAAAAAAAAAATATTGAATATGACCATTTATTTGTTGACTGAGGCCTTGTTTTTACTGTATCTAGCTTGTTCCCGAAGAAGTTTTAAATTAAAACGAAAATTCGAACTGAGATAAAAGGAGTTTCCTTTAAATCGCCTATTTGACTGATTTTCCCACGTGATTAACTTGCGTTTTCTCTCTCTCTATATATATATATATATATATATATATATATATATATATATATATATATATATATATATATATATATATATATATATATATATATATATATATATATATATATATATATATATATATATATATATATATATATTTCAATTGTGACACCTATCAGATGTAATGTGTCAAGTATTATCTAGGTTATTGCATTGAATGCATGATTGAATTATAAAGGTAGTGAATTCTCGCAGAAATCTGCATACATTAATATGAACATTGGAAATAGTTAATACTAGATGGCGGTAGTTTTTAAGTTCAAAAACTACAGGCACGCCTGGGATTCGAACCCAGATATACGGATTGCCGGTCCGACGATATATATATATATATATATATATATATATATATATATATATATATATATATATATATATATATATATATATATATATATATATATATATATATATATATATATATATATATATATTCTGCAAGGCCCCACCCAAACGATTCTCGGTGGGGATATTGAAGAGATATTTTGTGACATATTAAAAATAAATAAAACAAAAAGATTGTTGTTAAGAGTATTTTTATTTATTGAACATTACCATTACACAATTGTTGTAAGTGTTTCGGGAAAAGTGTATACAAATCATCTTGTAAATTTAATATATTTAATTATTTAAGACAGTTATTAATTGGTCAATATTGATACTATGTTCTAAGTAGTCGTCACATGTAATTAGAAGTAGGTAAGGTTATGTTGCTTTTCATAATGTTATTGTTATATGTTCGTAAACTTATTCGTAATTAATAGTTTCAAGCTTGGTCACCGTGGCAAAGTGAACTTTCCAAAGGAGAAAGGAGTCAACGAATAAGTATTTCCATGAGAAATCTTGGGTATCTTTGGTAGAGAAGGAGGATGAACAGGTATTATTTCGTTTTCTGATAACAGTAATTATATTATTTTTTTTTTTGGTAATCAAATGCAAAGTGCTACCAAGTGCTACTATGAAGTAAATGTGTGCCTGGAAAAGGGACCAGTTGTCCGAAATTGAGTTATAAGTGTTTTTGGATAGAATAAGTTATGGAATACCTGCTCCAACATTTTAAACCTATTACTATAAACGGAAATTTAAAAATAATAATTCAGTTGCTGATGCAAAAAGTAAACTTTTGGGCTATGACGCTTCAAACTTTTACAAAGTTTAATATTTGCATATAATATTTGAAAGTTACGCCGACTCCAACATTTTTGTAACAATTTCGATATTAGTTTTAAGATTTTTAGTAGAAAATATTGTTTCATTATTCCGTCTAGGTTTTATAGATTAATTAATCTATAGCGCCATGGGCCTGGGGGCTAAAAAATAGTCTAACATAGGTAACGATTCCACAAATATTCAAAATTTTTGCAGATTTTGGAAAAGTTTTCAATGTTTTTTTATTGATTCGTGCATTGTCATCGGAATTCTGCCCACATGCAAAATTTCAGCTCGATCAATTTTCTAAATTTTTGCAAATATGAAAATGGTTCCAGTTTTTTATTGATTCATGCATTGTCACCAGAAATCTGTCCATATGCAAAATTTCAACTCGAGTGCACTCCGGGAAGTAGGTAAAATAAATTAATGCACAAGAGCATAGCATCATATCGACAAGTGGTCCCAAACAAAAACCCAACCGCAGCCGGGATTCAGACAAACACATCTGATAAAAAAAAAACACAATAAAGAGACTAATTAGCGAATAAAACAAAATTTTTTATTTTGAACAAGTTTGACTTTATTTGCGATTATCTGCGTAACTAGAAACAGACAACTGGTCCCTTTTCTCATCCACGCACACAAATTCTCTTCATTTTTTACATTTTACATAAAAACCCATGTATTTTATTTATAAGTTAAATTTTGGGCATATGACTACAAATCTGTATATTTTGGCACTACAGAAAATTTTCCTGTTATAGGAGCAGAGGCTATGGATGCCTACCGTTAGGTTTACAATGTCAATTAAAGAGCTGGAAAAAGTTTACGGCGTAGAACCAGTAATTTATTTTAAACATCATACAGAATCACGGAATATTATGAACGACAAAGATGGAAGCCAAGAAGTATTGCAGTGACAAAAAAGACGCGAATGGACCCAACCGAAGGAATAGACAGGAATGTAGATTATGGTACACATGCTGAGCAAGTACCTCTTTCGGCAGAAGAACAGCATTCAGAATCAGATTTTTTTTAAAATTCTTTACAGGTTATTTTTTAGTCTGTATGGCCAGTAGGTGCCTCTATGTCACCAATGTGCAGCTGTCGAACTTAGTTGGGACTCGAGAGTCATTTTACCAGTGATTATCAAAAATGTTGCTATTTACCGATGGGATATATCTGTTTGTGCTTCTATTCGGTTGGACTCGGACTGGTCGCATTTTACTAATGTCAACTTACGATAGTGACATTACATGGGAGCTCAGGAACATGTAACTTGACGTTCGAATCCAACTTTTCTTTGCTTATATCAAACAATACGAATTATGATAATCGTGACTATATGAATCTGTATCTCTTTCCTTGCCGTTCATATACTTCATTGTCTACATATTTCTAATTTGGTTATGTCATGTATTAGTTTAGTTAGCTCAATTTCTGTTTTAATTTATCTCAGTCTAGCTTTACGAGATTGTACATAAGGCAAGGAGAGTGACCTCATAAAATATGCATAATTTGCAATAACGAAAATGTTATCATCATTTGTTCCATTATAGCTGCTCATATTCTACGACGATTTGTATTAATTGCAAACCAGTTTCTTATTGTTCTTATATTTTTGTTGTAGTAGTAAAATAAGTTACGCTTAGGAGGAAACAAGGTCTATCAACTGTACACTAAATAATTTTTGAAGATTGTTGTTGTTGCAATATTATATTACTAAAGGTATCCCAAATTTGAGAGAGAGCTAAGTGAGATAAATACTAGGTAAAATTTTTTATGACCCATTGGCACTTTGAAGTTTATATGACAGGTCAGACAGTATTTCTAATGCCTGCGCCCCACTAACGTCTATTCCGGTCTTATGCCCGGTTCCCACTTGTCGGATGTCAGTTCCGAAAAAAAATGGGTGCTCTAGTGGCTTAACATTTTGTATGGAGCTGATCACATCTATTTGTCGGAGCCGAAAAAAAATTGTGTCGGATAGATGTGAACAGCTCCATACAAAATATTAAGCCCCTAGAGCACCCGATTTTTTCTCGGATTAGACATGCGACAAGTGGGAACCGGGCGTTAACACCATATGCGTTAACTAATGCATAATCAATGCTGCCCTGATTAAATGAATGCGTTAAGCCGTGGTCACACTTGATTTTAATGCATTAATTTTTAGGCATTGGACGTTAGTGCACCCTGACGTCTTTGCATCAGATTTTATTTGTGAATATTTTTTTGCGTTTTGTGCCTACGAAGGCAACAAAAACTAAACTCATAAGGGATCTATAAAGAATAATTCGTTTAAAGGATGAGTCGTGTATTATATTATATATTTGTTATTGAAAACATTCCGATGAGTCTCGCACGCTTTGCCATGGTTTTATCTGCGCAAACCGAATAATGCAAACCATTCTAGGAAATTAACATAACAGGATCTTCTTATGGTTTTAATATCTGCAACTGAAACATGTAATATCATTTATTGTGTTGCCAATAAATAATGTATAAGACTAACAAGGCTGTTTTCATTTGTAATTTACTTCACAAAGGTAAGTAAAAAATCATCAATAACATTGTCGATTTCAAAACTATCCAGGAAATTAGCCAATAATTATTATAATTTTTACTTTATCATACGCAGTATGTAAAGTATTGTAATCGTGCCGAAAATTTTTTTTGAGATTTTAGCGGAAATAGGTCTTTATGGGTCCCCTGAACATTTTTGACCAAGGTACAAAAAAATGTCTGTGTGTGTGTGTGTATGTGTGTGTGTGTGTGTGTGTGTGTGTGTGTGTGTGTGTGTGTGTACCCAATTTTTGTTAATTCATTTCCGGAGAAACTACTAAAGGTATCGGCACGGAACTTCATATTTAGAAGTTTCATGACCAAACTTAGAGTTGAAAAGCTTTTGGTTCAAAAGGGTCCAAAGGAACTGGGTGTTTACTCCAAACCTTTTTCAAGGATTTTAGAAATCAGCCGCCATTTCTGTAATTTCGTCAAAATAGTTACATAATAAATTAAAGCAGAGGAAATTTTGAATAATTTATGCCTATGACATTTTTTGGTAAAATTAATAGTTTAGCTTTTTAGTTTATTCTAAGCCTTTTCCAAGGATTTTGGAAATGAGCCGCCATTTCTGTAATTTCGACAAAATAGTTAATTAATAAATTAAAGTAGAGGAAATTTTGAATAATTTATGCCTATAAAATTTTTTGGTAAAATTAATAGTTTACCTTCAAGAGCAAATTCTATTTGATCGAGATCGGTCGCATCTGCATTGATATGAAATTACATAGTAGCCAGGAATTTGACAAATATTTTTTTGTGTTGTCACATTCGAAAACAGCTGATCTCATCAGAGGTTGGAGAACCACTATGGAACGTGCCGCTGTAGTGCGCAAAATTATAAAATACAAATTTCAAATAAAATAAGATCACCAATTTGATTGTTTGTTGATAAGAAATATCAACCCGTCTTTATATCTAATTCTAAAAATGATACATTGAGAAAATTATAAATAAAGTATAGCGATGAGTGTAGTTTTATTTTAGTATGTTGGTAGGGTTGTGTCATGAACAAATATAAATCTGTCAGAATTTGAATTACCTTTTTAAGGTGCGTTTTCATTAGTGATAATGGCAGTGGTATCAGACGCCGTTATAGTATTTCCAATAGAAATTTGCTAGTGACTCATGTTTATGTACATGCAAACTAATATGTGTCATTATCACGATATGTAAGAAATACTATAATTAAGTGTTCTACCACCGCCATTAGCTACCATTACCTACCTATCGGAACGCACCTTTCGTCAAAGTGGTACCAACCTAGCATTTACTATACAGAAATCATTTTTTTTTTAAATACGTATTTCTTAAAGAGCAACACAATAAACGTTGATGTCGCTCCTGCCAAAAACTAGATAGCGCGACTCGCTCATATGCGACGGCTACACTCCGCCTTCGGTGACGCGCCGTATCACCGCTCGTCGCGCTATTCCGTTTTTTCGGCATTTGTGACATAAATAACTATTATTCTAATGACGTAGTGTAGGTAGTGTCAAATGCTGATGCTTTGACAATACCTACGATTTATCTCTATAGAATGCAGCTATCTATTAATGTTATATATTGTATGATAAAGTCATGTGCCTGGCCACATCAGATTTTTTTACTTTATCATACGCAGTATGATGAAGTATTGTAATCGTGCCGAAAAAAAAATTGAGATTTTAGCGGAAATAGGTCTTTATGGGTCCCCTGAACATTTTTGACCAAGGTTCAAAAAAATGTCTGTGTGTGTGTGTGTGTGTGTATGTGTGTGTGTGTGTGCGTATGTGTGTACTCGTTTTTTGTGGCGACGATTCCGGAGAAACTACTAAAGGTATCGGGACGAAAGTTCATAGTTAGAAGTTCTATGACCAAACTTAGAGCTGAAAAGCTTTTGGTTCAAAAGGGTCCAAAAGAACTGGGTGTTTACTGTAAGCCTTTTTCAATGATTTTGCAAATGAGCCGCTATTTCTGTAATTTCGTCAAAATAGTAAATCATAAATTAAAGAAGAGGAAATTCTGAATAACTAATGTCTACGACAGTTTTTGGTAAAATTAATAGTTTAGCTGCATGAGCAAATTGTATTTGATTGAGATCGGTCGTGTCTGCATCTTAGGTAGCCAAGATTTTTCATTCTAATGTCACAGTAGGTAGTGTCGGTGGTGTCAAAATGGTGTCAAACGCTGATGTTTTGACAATCGTAAAAAATGTGTTCTGCAGTCTCATATATGTTTGCTTGTGACCTTTGTATGTAGTTTTATATTCTCCACGGGCCGCGCCTGACAAAATGTAAGTTTTTACAATTGAGTTCTTCGGAGTTTGATTTGATTGTGAATTGTGTAATTTATTTCTCATTTACTATAGCGCTTGAAGACGTGCCCAGTAGGACACAAAACATGTAGCGATTGCTAAAATAGATAGATGGATAGATATTTATTTCATGTAAAATACATATGGTACAAACAATATACTTCATAAATTTCAAAAATTTTTACCTTATTCACAGAATATTATAAATATTAGGGATAGTGATGTTCTCTGTCATGAACTCCTGGAGTGAGTGGATGCCTTATCAATAAACTGGTTTTTCAGCGTCTGTTTAAATTCACGCAGAGCGAGCTGCTTTCAGGTCTTGGAAAGTTTGTTAAAGAAGTTGGCACCTTGTTTAGCACCATTTGTTGTTTGCAGTCGATGGAAGGGCACTGTGAGATTCTCCTTGGTGCGGATGTTGTGGTCGTGTTGAGTCATCCTGGTGTCATCCTGGTCAATTAGTTGGAGGTATATAAAGAGTTATGGAGGGGTCAGGATTTTGCGCTTTCGGAAAAATGGTCTTACGTGGGTGTCACGTAACAAAACGTAATAAAAATAAGGAATCCGACCACTATTTATTGTATCATTATATCTATCAAATCCTGGCAAACTAGCTTTATTTTAATGCTGATACGACCGATCTCGATCAAATAGAATCACATTTACTTTTAATTTTATAAATAGTATGATAAAGTCATGTGCCTGGCCACATCAGATTTTTACTTTATCATACGCAGTATGCTAAAGTATTGTAATCAAGCCGAAAAAAAAAATTGAGATTTTAGCGGAAATAGGTCTTTTTGGGTCCCCTGAACATTTTTGACCAAGGTACAAAAAAATGTCTGTGTGTGTGTGTGCGTGCGTGCGTGTGTGTGTAAACGATTGTTGTGGCGATGATTCCGGATAAACTACTAAAGGTATTGGGACGAAAGTTCATAATTAGAAGTTTCATGACCTAACTTAGAGCTGAAAAGCTTTTGGTTCAAAAGGGTCCAAAGGAACTGGTAGTTTATTCTAAGCCTTTTTCAAGGATTTTAGAAATGAGCCGCCATTTCTGTAATTTCGTCAAAATAGTTAAATAATAAATTAAAGCAGAGCAAATTTTGAATAATTTATGCCTATGACATTTTTTGGTAAAATTAATAGTTTAGCTGCAAGAGCAAATTCTATTTAATCGAGATCGGTCGCATCTGCATTGATATGCTACATAGTAGCCAGGATTTTGACAAACATTTTTTTGTGCTGTCACCACAGAAATGTCTATGGCTGTCACCACGCTGTGACACTCGGAGAACCCTCGACTATAAATCTGTCAGAATTTGAATTAGCTTTTTAAACTTGACATTTCGTAGAAGTGGTATCAACCTAACATTTTCTATACCGAAATATAACCATTTTTGATTTTTTTTAAATACGTATTTCTCAAAAAGCAATACAAAAAACGTTGATGTCACTCCTGCCGAAAACTACATAGCGCGACTCGCTCACATGCGACGACGACGCTCCGCCATCGGTGACGCGCCGCATCACCGCTCGTTGTGCTATTCCGTACTTTCGGCACTTGTGAGATAAACAACTATTATTCTGATGACAGTAGGTAGTGTCAAATGCTGATGCTTTGACAATACCTTCGATTGATACTATTGACTATCAAAATATCTGTCAAATCCTGGCTAACTAGTTTAATTTTAATGCAGACACGATTTATCTCAGTCAAATATATTCTCATGCAGCTAAACTATTAATTTTATATATTGTATGATAAAGTCATGTGCCTGGCCACATCAGATTTTTTTTTTTTAATAAAGATGAGATAGTATTTCAGAGGTCCGTATTGACTCCGCCAACGACTCTATCGGTAAAAATTACATTATTTCAAACTATAATTTAATAGCGTGTCCAGAATAACAAGTTATTTTTTTCACTTTAAGTGGCGCCATCTATAACAATAAGCCTGAACCCTTCAATAAACGAGGCATATTTGAAAATGTACCAAACCGTGTAAGTCTTTCCGCGTTCACTTGACCGAGCTATTTTTCTAAATACGTTACTTTTGATCCATAATTGTTTTGTATTTAAATACCTTGTTACAATGCTGAACCTAGATTTCTTATTTCGTTAATAATTGTAGTTTAATAACAAATTATACAGGTGTACAGCGTGTAGCATTAAAAGGTGCTTTTTTATTCGTTTTTAAATATTGATGAAATAGCAAATTCCTGTCCCGCATTCACTATCTCCACGATTTTATGTGCAAGAATGCAATATTCTATAATAAAATATCCTAAACAGCTCGATCAAAATTTTGCCGGATTTCAGCCGGTAATTCAGTATTCTATACTAGATTGTCTACAGGCTTAAACTTGCTCCGTCTTGCTGGTGTCTCCCTCTGGTGACTACTGGTTGTTCCTGACCGCTGGCTGCTATTGTTTGGTGGCTCTCTGTATTGCCGATTCTACTGGTTATGTGCTATCGCCGCGAGATGGCGTGGATTCCAAAATGTCTGTCGTTACTGTTGTCATTACTGTTGTCATGTGTACCGCGTGTTCCTCATAATTATTGTTTGAGTTCCACGTTTTATTGGACTCCCCCAAATCATGGGTTCTGCCAGCGTGATGGGCTTTTGTTTATAGTCCTTGTTTGTGAGTAGTTTATTGATTTCTTTGTAATGTTGGCTGACTTTGTTTTATGTAGGTAACCCTTGATGATGCCAATGATCAATGGCGAAAATTTGGTTAATAAACGATTGGAATTGATAAAAAAAATCGTGCTTTACTTACACATTGCATGTTGAGGAAATTCTGGCGAATAATTCTTCGTATACAAAGGAAACATCATACATTCTATATTTAGATGCTACAAATTTATATGGGCATGCAATGTGTTAAAATCTTCCTTTAGGATCATTTCGATGGTTGACGAAAGAAGAAATCTATACTGTAAACGTTGCAACCATGCATCATGGTCCTAATGTTGGTTATGTGTTGGAAGTAGACTTAGATTATCCAGCTAATTTACATGACAATCATAATGATTTCCCATTCTGTGCAGAAAGCACAACACCGTGACTATAAAATTCTAAATCCTGAGGCAAATTTAGTGTTAGGTGAATTAGTAACTATGTTCTATGAAAATAACTAATATCTTATACAGCTGTATAAATAACTGGTAAATAAAAAACGTTCTGAATAAAAAAAAAGTGTTTTATTAATTTTACCAAAAAACAATTGACGTTTACAATACATTGTTTTTCGCTATCCAGGAATTATGTGCATCGCTGAGACCCATCCATTAGACGAGGACTTTGTTTCCTTTTTGTTTAATAATCTTTTCAACCAAAAAAACGTTCGGATGTTGAACCTTATGCAACTCGTATTCATAAAAACCTCCTAATATTTCTTCTCCTAGTGAATCTTTTAACAGGTAAGTTCTGGGAAATGTATTTTGTTACGTTATATAAATATAAAAAATAAATAAAAGTGTTTTATTAATTTTATCAAAAACAATCGACGTTTACTGTACATTGTTTTTCGTTATCCAGGAATTATGTGCATCGCTGAGACCCATCCATTTGACGTGGACTTTGTTTCCTTTACGTTTAATAATCTTTTCAACAGAAAAATCGTTCGGATGTTAAACCTAATGTAATTCGTATTCATAAAAATCTGCTAATATCTCTTCTACTAGTGAATCTATTAATCGGTAAGTTCTCGGAAATGTATTTTGAATTCAAGTGATGGTGAAAATTTCATTAGACCAGTTCGGTGTATAGTTTTTGGTGAATGCCTGTCGATGTTTACTGATGCGAATGTAGTCGCCAACCTTGCACTTTGCATGTTTAGGATACATAACTTTTAAGGAATTATATGTAGTGTTAAGAATGGTTTTAGCATTTTTCTGATTCACTTTAACTGGTTTAAATCCAGTTGTACTATGAACAGTATTGTTATAGTTTTCACTATTTCCGGTAGTGAATTCAGACAGCGATAATTCCACTGCATGGAAAACTGTTTCCACATTTTTCCTTCAGCGTTCGATTCAACCTTTCAACGATTGAACTTTTCAGACTGGAGTATGTGCTGTAATGGTTTATCCCGTAACGTTTCACCAAGTTTTGAAATGATGCATTGTAGAATTCTTTCCCCATATCGGTTTGAAGATTCTTCGGTATATTCTGTATCTTTTCGAGAAATATGTTGTTCATCTGTTCTGAAACTTCGTAACAAGTTTTTATCTTTAACGGTTTAGCCCACGCATTTTTTGATACTGTGTTAATAACCACTAATATATACTTATATCCTTTGTTTTCTGTTGAATATGGAATCATTTCGACCAGTCTGCTTAAAAAGGATAATTTAAATTGGCGATAAATTACCATCGGTAATTTAAGACGTAAATTACGGCAATTAAAAATCGGTAAATTACCATTAATTACGGTAATTAATTTGGTAAATAACGCGGTAAATTACGCTTTCACATCCCTGCCTTCTACACATTGATTATTTTCATCATTACGATATGTCCGTATGATACGGTTTGTCCGAATTTTCATCTCTAGTAACTATTTATTTGTTAAGTGATAATTGCACAATGATTATTTATTTCAGTAACGATATTTAGCATTGTGAGATTGATAAAATGCATAATATTAAGAAATTATATTAAGGGTGCGGAAACCGGGCACATTTTAACTTTGGCCGCGTGATGGCGCCACCCACCCTACATGCTTATTTTTCTGTTTTATTATACTAAATTTCAAGATCGAGAACGCCAGCGGCCAGCGCGCCACTTCGGATGCCGTGTTTGTCACGTGTTCGCCCTTCCCCTGCTGGCTACCTGTGCATTTTCATACCTATTCCACACTATTCCTTGTTATTTCATATTTCACAGCGATGTGCGGTCGTAGACTTCGCGCGCCGCGGCACGGCGTAAAAAATACCCTGGAAACGTTATCCATATTTTTTCAACCGATATTTATTATTTATTTATTACTTATTATTTATTTATTATTTATTTATTATTTATCTATTATTTATCTATTATTTATCTTTTATTTATCTATTATTTATCTATTATTTATCTATCATTTATCTATCATTTATCTATCATTTATCTATTATTTATCTATTATTTATCTATTATTTATCTATTATGTATTTATTATTTATCTATTATTTATCTATTATTTATCTATTATTTATCTATTATTTATCTATTATTTATCTATTATTTATCTATTATTTATCTATTATTTATCTATTAGTTATCTATTAGTTATCTATTATTTATCTATTATTTATCTATTATTTATCTATTATTTATCTATTATTCTATTATTTATCTATTATTTATCTATTATTTATCTATTATTTATGTATTATTTATCTATTATTTATCTATTATTTATCTATTATTTATCTAATAAAATTATAAACCCCTAACCACAACAATTGTTGTGGTTAGGGGTTTATAATTTTATTATTAAGTTCGCCACAGTCTCCAAAATATTGTTATTATTTATCTATTATTTATCTATTATTTATCTATTATTTATTTATTATTTATTTATTATTTATTTATTATTTATTTATTATTTATTTATTATTTATTTATTATTTATTTATTATTTATTTATTATTTATTTATTATTTATTTATTATTTATTTATTATTTATTTATTATTTATTTATTATTTATTTATTATTTATTTATTATTTATTTATTATTTATTTATTATTTATTTATTATTTATTTATTATTTATTTATTATTTATTTATTATTTATTTATTATTTATTTATTATTTATTTATTATTTATTTATTATTTATTTATTATTTATTTATTATTTATTTATTATTTATTTATTATTTATTTATTATTTATTTATTATTTATTTATTATTTATTTATTATTTATTTATTATTTATTTATTATTTATTTATTATTTATTTATTATTTATTTATTATTTATTTATTATTTATTTATTATTTATTTATTATTTATTTATTATTTATTTATTATTTATTTATTATTTATTTATTATTTATTTATTATTTATTTATTATTTATTTATTATTTATTTATTATTTATTTATTATTTATTTATTATTTATTTATTATTTATTTATTATTTATTTATTATTTATTTATTATTTATTTATTATTTATTTATTATTTATTTATTATTTATTTATTATTTATTTATTATTTATTTATTATTTATTTATTATTTATTTATTATTTATTTATTATTTATTTATTATTTATTTATTATTTATTTATTATTTATTTATTATTTATTTATTATTTATTTATTATTTATTTATTATTTATTTATTATTTATTTATTATTTATTTATTATTTATTTATTATTTATTTATTATTTATTTATTATTTATTTATTATTTATTTATTATTTATTTATTATTTATTTATTATTTATTTATTATTTATTTATTATTTATTTATTATTTATTTATTATTTATTTATTATTTATTTATTATTTATTTATTATTTATTTATTATTTATTTATTATTTATTTATTATTTATTTATTATTTATTTATTATTTATTTATTATTTATTTATTATTTATTTATTATTTATTTATTATTTATTTATTTATTATTTATTTATTATTTATTTATTATTTATTTATTATTTATTTATTATTTATTTATTATTTATTTATTATTTATTTATTATTTATTTATTATTTATTTATTATTTATTTATTATTTATTTATTATTTATTTATTATTTATTTATTATTTATTTATTATTTATTTATTATTTATTTATTATTTATTTATTATTTATTTATTATTTATTTATTATTTATTTATTATTTATTTATTATTTATTTATTATTTATTTATTATTTATTTATTATTTATTTATTATTTATTTATTATTTATTTATTATTTATTTATTATTTATTTATTATTTATTTATTATTTATTTATTATTTATTTATTATTTATTTATTATTTATTTATTATTTATTTATTATTTATTTATTATTTATTTATTATTTATTTATTATTTATTTATTATTTATTTATTATTTATTTATTATTTATTTATTATTTATTTATTATTTATTTATTATTTATTTATTATTTATTTATTATTTATTTATTGGTAAAGAAAAGCTACACTCAACACATGAAACTTTCAAGCAGCCTTGCCTAAATTCACATAACACTGGCAATTTTATAAATCCTTTTCACAAAAAAAACCCTCTCACCACCCCTCTCGATTCTTGATTTGTTTGTGCTATACAAATACCACTTGCGGCCATGCGTATGCAATACAATCTTTTGCTGTGATGGTATCCGATATGCTAAACAGAACCAGCAGGACTATTCCTACAACGCTGAGAGAGATAGACTACATCGTGTATTTCCAAATATGACAATAAAGTTATAACCACACCAGAGCGATTTTCGCGTCGCGTTGCGTTTGCGAAATTCGCGCGAAACCAAATTACATTGCAGCATATGGATGTGACCAAACCAGAGCGTCAAATTTCGCAGAATGCAGCGTTTATTTCGTTCAACCGCATGGCTTTTTTGTTAACGTTCCGAGGCCAAAACCAGTTCTGAGCGTATATCGTAAAGGTGGCGCCAGACATGCGGCATTCGGCAAGTGCCGAGCAATCGCTCGGCAAATGCCGAGTAGTGTGGAGGGATTACTTGCTACTTGGCAATGACCAAATGTACTGCTCGGACTGTGCTCGCCTTGTTTCCGTTGCGTGTCGGTCTTTAATGCCACATCAAAGAAAACGAATATTCGGCGCGCGCCGCGCACAAAGTGCATCCACATATGCGTTTGTTTGCAGCCAAGTATTAACCTGCTTGTGAATCGCTGTACCGACTAGTTATTTGTTATTACTGCAGAAATAGAGTGATCTTCCATTTTAACACCTACATTTGTCTATTTCGATGAAGTGACACCATCCACCATCTTCTTCTCCTCGTTTTTTTTTTACTTTATCATACGCAGTATGCCAAAGTATTGTAATCATGCCGAAAAAAAAAATTGAGATTTTAGCGGAAATAGGTCTTTTTGGGTCCCCTGAACATTTTTGACCAAGGTACAAAAAAATGTCTGTGTGTGTGTGTATGTGTGTGTGTGACGTGTGTGTGCGTATGTGTGTACCAGATTTTTGTGACGACGATTCCGGAGAAACTACTAAAGGTGTCGGGACGAAAATAACCTAAATACTACAAGACATGACGTCAAAAGAGGCACAATTAATAAAAAGTTCTGTATCGCTGTCCATGGCCGTGGGTCTGCAGTTTGTATACTTTGAATAGCGAATATTCGTTGTTCCCAAAGCTACTCGACACACGACAAACGGCGCATATGTAGTTCGAAGTGCTCGCTATATCGCGAGTACTTGGCGCAAAAAATGCGAGCACTTCAATTATTCGCTATTTGCCGAGCGATCGCTCGGCACTTGCCGAATGCCGCATGTCTGGCGCCACCTTAAGACGCGCGAATCGCCTGCGAAACATTTTAACTAGGAGGGATAGCATATCGCAGCGGCAAATTTGCAATTCGCAGCCTGCTCGATTTTTTCGCTTTTCGCGCGGCGTTTTACTACAAAATTATTAATCGTAAAATGGTAAACACTAAATAACTAATTGAAATTGTAAAAAATATCCAATATTGTTTGATGTAGGGCATAAAAAATATAAAAATATAGTATAACAAATTATGTATTATTACATAATTATTGTATCTGGTAAAAAACGGATCAAGCCATTACGTAGTTTTCGTCCGATTGATGTGAAAGAAAAAGCTTGTTTTATAATATACAGTAGAGCATCGATAATCCGAACTAATAGGGACCGACGGTGATTCGGATTATGAAATATTGCAGCTAAACAGTAGAAAATATGAGTATTGGATACAAAATAGAAAACAAAAGCAACATTTTTCTGTTTAAAAATTCAAATGGCACATCGATTAACTTTAATATATTGTAGTAATATGTTTTTCAATATAAAATCGTTATTTTTCCAGGTCACATAAAAAAATATATACACACGGAAAAAATGTTAGATTTTCGCTCTCTATTTTTTGTCTCCCTCCACTTCGCGTTGGGAGACAACACAACCTCGAGCTAAAATCTAATACTTTTTCCCTTGTATAATAAATAACTATTATTATTATTTCGTTTTGGGCGTTCGGATTAGCGAACGTTCGGATTATCGAGGTTCGGATTATCGACACTCTACTGAATACCTCTTTGGTTTTAAATGGGATGGTATTTTTTTCAAGAATTTGCTATAGGATTGTTTTTCACAATTCAATGATCACGTAACGTTTCGAAAATGATGTAGACAAAATATCAAATATTGTGATTATGGAAATTTGTATGAATTTATAGCAGCAGAAGTCCTAAACGTAGCCATAAACAAACTTCCAGGATATCAGGTAAAAGTACAATACTTCATGTCTGCTTTGGGATTGCATTGGGTTCAGTTGCCATAAATTCACAAAAATTGACAGTCGCAATGTTTTACATCACGCCTCAACTTTTTAGAAAACCTTATGTGATAGGAAGCTTTTTTAGTAGACAATGGTATTCTAGACAAAGGAATCTATCTAAAAAGCCTATCTTGATTCCATTAAAAAAATCTACCATCCCCAGAGTTCTCAATATTGTACAATTTATCAATTGTCTTTTTCTAGAATGTGCTTTTTATGTGAGACTACACAGTTTGAATTTAATTGACTTCCGAAATATGCCATCTACTAAATTGTTCGAAAAAAATATAGATCTAATTTGAGAAAAAAACTGACATATTAAGTAATAAAGTAGTTAGTAATTAATGACATATTTGCTTAGTAATTAATGACATTACTAAGCCACAAAATATAACCAAAAA
This sequence comes from Melinopterus prodromus, assembly GCA_964023965.1. Classification (NCBI taxonomy): domain Eukaryota; kingdom Metazoa; phylum Arthropoda; class Insecta; order Coleoptera; family Scarabaeidae; genus Melinopterus; species Melinopterus prodromus. The sequence continues at coordinate 32,822,124 of OZ030396.1, forward strand.
TTTAAAGTAAAATCAATTTCTGAATGTAATAATATGTCAAATACTCTCTAGATAAAATAAAAGGAAATAAGGAAATACCAGTATAATAAAACCAGGGTTGGGTAGGTATAATACATGAGGTAAAATACATGGTTTTCTACCAAGTAGAAATCATGTAATTTACATTAGCAGTTTTCTACATTCAGGTAATCTACGTGTAGAAAACTCAAAATTCTAGTGATTGTTGAGAAGTAGTGTTGTCATAAATTATTCAACGTCATAATATTATATGAAACAACTATATTTTTTATTTTATTTATTAAACTTGAAAATGCAATACCTATATGTATCTATCCTATTTAAGTTTAATATGTGATATAACAATATAGAAAAAGTAATATTAAAAAAAGATCGATTTCTTACGTTGGTTCTTGCGTTGAGCAACGAATAAGCAATATAATAAACGCGCGGCGAAGCACAGAGGCGGTAAAATCAAATAAGCTGTGTTTGTTTTTGTGAATCGAGCGATCATTCGTTTTGGCACGTCAGCATATGCGCCGTAACTACCGCGGGGCGTCCTACAGAAGATCAAATTCGTTAATCTGTAATGTTTTCAATCTCCCAAACCGAATGTGAACAACAGAAAGTGAACGAACATACTATAGAAACATTGCCAGCTCCAACAAATAAAGAAATTCGAAATACTTTAGAACGCACTTCTTCGCAACTACCTGAGACAAACAGCTATTGATGATTATTTCTAATTTTGTTTGTGTACCTACATACCTCAAGTAAAGCATCGATATTGATTTTATTTTATGAAGAATATGTATGTAATATTAACTTTCTGAATAAAAATTTTCTTTCGAATTTTTGTTTTCTTTCAGATATTATTGGCAATCGGTTATGGTTATCAAAAACTTCGAGTTCCGATGTGATCACATTAAGCGGCGTGCACTGTACTAGGTATTTGTTTGTTTAATAGGCGCATGTACCTGCAACAGTCTTCTAATAAGTAGGAATGACTATCACCACAAATACAACACGGTATTTTACGTCTTCTAATAAGTAGGAATGACTATCACCACAAATACAACACGGTATTTTACGTATCATTTTACGTATTCTACGTATCATACGTATTCTACGTTTTTCGTAGTTTTCGACGTCGTTTTCTACGCGTAATGTAGAAAACAGTTTTCTACGCGTATTTACCCAACCCTGAATAAAACCTTTCAAATGATAAAAATACCACGTAATATTTTTAAAACTCAAATTAATTTGGGACGGAAATACTGAAACTGATACAAATAACAAAAAAAGGTCGCCAAGTGCAGGCAACATCCAATTGTAGTATGTTACTAGAAAACCACCATAAAATAAACGTTGCCAAGATGAGTTGGTTTTAATGTATGCAAAAAAAAAACATTAAGAATAATTTAGTTAAAAGTTATTCCAAGTAGTGCCTTTATATAAAAAAACCAGTCTATACGTTCCTCTTATTTATGTACGACAATATATATATATATGTAAACAGAAATAAAACCAGCCGGTCGAACGGGACCTGACGGGAGATGGCCTGTTACACTCCCAAATGTTGAAGTGAAACAGGCTATCCGGCGAAACCGCTTTGGTTTGAACACTATCGCGATTTCGCGTTTCGCAAGCGGTGCGAAAGATTCGCGGCGTCTAACGCGGCGGCGGATTCGCTCTGGTGTGGGCCTAGCTTAACATACTGTCGTTACGTTGTGCTTTTCGGCATCGGGACTATCGGTCGCTGTCACAACCTTACGTTACATCAGATTTTATTTATTTACTATAGACATGAATCTTTTGGATGTTCCTTATCGATTCGGTGATGGTGAAGAATCAAGAAATCAGCGATTTCGACTATCAAAGGAAGCTTTGGTTGGTTTTATCTCGACTGATATAGTATATGAGTATACAATGTCCATCATATATATTATGTAAGTTCAGTTTTTAGTTGTATGTTTTTGTGTGTTAAATGATGTTTATTTTTTAGAAATCATGCTGTTTCACCTATTAAAAACTTCTGCTAACTCTCCGAGTCTACACCACAGTGGGTTTTACGTAGCAATTCCTATGGACACCAGCAACGGCTACTCTTACATGTAATGTTACAGTTCACAAGCGCTTCTGCGAAGTACCTTCTCTACAGGATTACCGTTTTTTGTCGTAAATCGATAATTCAGCTATCAAACCCCGTTCTTTAGAACTGGGATCTGTATAATAATAATGCATGTTGTCGATTAACTCAGGGCGTCGTAATAAAACCACTAAACGAACTTAAACTGTTTAATTCACAGATATATAAACTATAACACAATATTGGACAGACGAAAGTAATGTTATATGGTGCGTCAGTACCCCTCGATGGCTCTCGCAAGACTGTTGCTCGAAGCGTTCTGGTCGCAATTTAAGGGAGTTGTCGACCAATCAGGTGCTCGGGTTTGTAGTATGCCCATATATGGTCACAAATAAGCAAACGGTTGGGGGGTTGGCGCGCTCCGTCTGACAGGTTTACCACATGCATTTCAATTTTATTTTATGGGTGCAAGGACGGCTAAACATAACGGGAAGGAAAAGGTGTTATTTAATACTTAATATAAACGATAACCAACCACTCAATGTTGTGAATATTGAGAACAAAGAAAAGCTATGAAACGAGTACATGTTGCCCAAGTTATGTAAATTTTATAACAAACAGGTTTAGCATGCTATTATTATCCGAAGGTATATGACCGAAGGTAATATTTTGGACCAAAACCGAACCTGAACTTCATCTTTTTCGGTATCTTCGGCAGAAGCCGAAGGAATACAAAAGAAGTGCCAATGTTTAAAGTAAAATAGTATTTATGTTTTTTGTTGTGCTAAAAAATACATAAAGTAATAGAATTATAATTTATTTATACAGTACGTGTGTCACCTAACTATAGCTTGGTTTGCTGAGCGGTTTTGGAACGCGTTGAACGTAAAATTAACTAATTTTTATTTGTTGTGTAATTGTTTTAAGATGTCATTTGTGACCATAAGTGGCCAAAGCCGAATGTTTGGTCGGGTTCTAATCATAAGACAAAATGATAACATAGTAATAATAATAAATGAATGATATAATATGTGTTACTGAATTAAGTTGTATGTTGGCAGTTCACTGTTGTCGGAACTGTAGCTGTCAAATACTAATTATTTAATATATTTCCCTCTTTTTAGTTTACATTTTTTAACAGTGCTTATTTGTTTAATGTATAGTAAATTAGTTAATTAATAAAAGAATGTGAAATCTGCTTTGAGTGTTATTACATCTTCTCTATTTGATTTATAATATATATAAATTATGTTTTACTGCAAATAATTTCAATTTCTCAGTAATCTGAGGGTATTACCCTTGATTATATATAAAAATAAAAATTCAATAGTATACGTTTGGTACTACTATACGTATACATTTATGGAAGTATCCGCTGTTTGCAGTGTACTTTGATGAACCAGGAATACTAGCGGTGCAGCTATAGACGCTTCTACTTCTGACCCAAAACGCTAATCAGCATGCGCAGAACACTCGCCGCCGCTGTCAAATCTGGTAACATAATATAGCTTAAAATCCCCAGAAAACACGCGTTCCAAGTAAAACTACCAATTTCGACTCTAATCATGAAGTGATTATGTACCTACGTGTCCCAAATCAAGGAAGTTTGCCGCGAGTGTACCTGTTTTTATGTACTTTGGAAAATTTGCTGAACTGTCCTAACCTAAAAACACAGTAGGTATTTTAGTTTTCATGTTCACTTGCATATAATTATTCAATTTTCAATGAATGCATACCATTCTCACACCTATCATTTATCAATTACATTTCATTTGAAACTAATTGTGCGTTTTACAAAGCAGTTGCCAACTTAATTTCGTCCTGGGGGGAAATGCGCGCGCACATCGTGGCTATCAAAAACCAAAAGTAGAAGCGTCTATTGGGACGGTTAATAAATTAATCCATTTCCTTTGCAAGGCTCTTAGCTTTTGACAATTTATTTATGTCTTCATCAGAGGGAAATCTAAAAAACATAACGTACACAATTTTCACAATAACCAATGTTAAACGAGTCAACTCACAGCCGGAAGCAAACACCAAGTCAACCAACGATGACATCGGACAGAGGTCTGAACTCGGTGGGCATTCTTCAAAACTTAAAAAGTGACTCTTATCATTAGGTAAAAGAACGACAACTCTTTGATATCCATTTCTTAACATGGTTGGTGCTTATGTTTGTTTTGTTAAGTAGTAACTGATTCTTGTAGACTTAGATGTGTCGCACTGTATGTAGCTAGAGAATGCTCACCGTGTTCAGACCTCTGTCCGATGGCATCGTTAGTTGTTTCGGTCATTGTGAAAATTGTGCACGTTATGTTCTTTTATTAGACTTCCCTCTGATAAAGACTTAAATAAAGTGTTGAAAGCTTATGGCCTAGTAATGGTAAGTGTTTCATTTATTAACTGCCACACTGGCTGCACCCCCAGTATTCCTGCTTCTTCAAATTATATGTATAGAGATTTACATGAAATTGTTTGAGACCTGATGAGTAGTACACACACACACACATAATATTCGTTTGAATCAAAAGGAAAATTAAATTAATGAACATTTATTATCAATAACCAGTTTTGAATATTAATTTCTACACAAATGCATACTTCCCATTGCACAATATGTGTAATAATAATAATATAATAATAACAATACATATAATAATGGATAATAACTGCAGAGATAAGATATGAGAGGGAAATAATACAGAAACTGCGAATTTTATTTTGAATGTTTGTTATAAACAGCGGTGGCGCCATCTATTCGAAAAGCGATGAACTACAGGAATTCCCACTCTTGGTTCAAACAACACAATCCGCACAAAAATCATAGCTTTTTCTGCTTCCAATTGATTTCCAAACAAGGGTGGTTTTATGGAGATTTTATTGCATACATAGGTAGGTGATTTTTGTGTGCATGGCTAAAAATCAATGATTCATAAATCTAAAAATAAAATCGTAAGTTACTGCCTATTGTTCAATAATGACTGATTTTAAAAAAGTATTTCCTTTTCAATTATTGTTATGAGAAGTTTTCCCCAATAGCTACATTCAATTCAAACCGTTTGAGCATAAAAAATCTCAAATTTAAAAGCAACAATTGAAGAACAATTGGAACTACCGAAACGCCATTTGGGGTACGTTCTAAAGCATCGTTTCACCGGACCCTTAAATCTTTGTGACGTTATAACAAAAAAACAATTTTTTCTACTTTGCGTTCGTTATAAACTCAACGAAACCGTTTTCGGTGTCGTTATGAAGACACAAAATCACAAACTTTTAGTAACTTTTAATTAATTAATCGGTAAGTTCTCGGAAATGTATTTTGAATTCAAGAGATGGTGAAAATTTCATTAGACCAGTTGAGTGTATAGTTTTTGGTGAAGGCCTGTCGATGTTTACTGATGCGAATGTAGTCGCCAACCTTGCACTTTGCATGTTTAGGATACATAACTTTTAAGGAATTATATGTAGTGTTAAAAATGGTTTTAGCACTTTTCTGATTCACTTTAACTGGTTTAAATCCAATTGTACTGTGAACAGTATTGTTATAGTTTTCACTATTTCCGGTAGTGAATTCAGACAGCGATAATTCCACTGCATGAAAGATTGATGAAATTGACGTCAAGTGTCAAATAAGGCTGACATTTCAAACGGTATTGGCTCGCCTCAACTGTTGAAGAAAAAAATTACTCTATATTGTAAGATGACAACCGAAATTTTTGACATTTATGTAAAATTATTGTCGCAAAGTAGAAAAAATAGTATATAACACTCGTTTTATAAGACGCATTGGCGCACTCGTTCCATTTGGGTAAAACAACTCGTGCGCCAATTTTTGTCTTATAAAACTTGTATTATAATATACTATTTTGTGTTGTCACACTCGAAAACAGCTGATTTTGTTCGAGGTTGGAGTGCTGCTATGGAACTTTGCCGTTCTAGTGCGGCAAAGTACAAAATACAATTTTAAAATAAACTAAGATCACGAGTTTGATTGTTTGTTAATAAGGAATATCAACCCGTTGTTATATCAAATTCTAAAAACGATAAATTGAGAAAATTGTAAATAAAGTATGGCGATGCGTGTAGTTTTATTTTAGTATCTTGGTACGCATATGACACCTACAGTGTAATGAACAAATATAAATCTGTCAGAATTAGATTAGTTTTTTAAACTTGACGTGTCGTCAAAGTGGTTTTTGAATTTTGTTTTAAAAATACATATTTACTCAAAAATCAGTACAAAAAAACGTTGTATGTCAGTCACTCTTGCCGAAAACTACATAGCGCGACTCGCTCACATGCGACGCTCCGCCTACGGCGTCGCGCCGCATTACCGCTCGTCGCGCTATTCCGTACTTTCGGCACTTGTAACATAAATAACTATTTCTCCTATTGATAAACAAAATTACTGTCAAAAATTACTTAAGCGTAGCATGAAGAGATCCTATCGGGTACAGAACGATCTTGGAGGAGCACAAGAAAACACAGTGTCAGTCACACGGATTGAATTAAAACACATAATCACAATTAAAATACGGAGGCACAGTTAAAATTGTCTTGAATACAGAACGTGTTTCAGGTACGTGCTTATCACATGCCAGCTCGAGGCAGAAGAAAATTGCGCGCGAAAACGAGTACACCGAACATAGATACAGGAAAAATCAACAAAATTTACCACAACTCAAAGCGGGCGACAACGAATTCAAAAAAACAAGAAGGGGGTGTAAAAAAATTAATAGTTAAATTAAATTTATACTTCCGGCGAAACGGATTGGAGAAACTACAAGTATGAAAAAAGGTCTGTAAATAAAACTTGTTTGATCATTACGAAGAAAAGTATTAGGTAGTTTTTGTGTCGTTTTATTTCAAGTTGTTCAAGAAGGTCTAATTTATAACCCTTATTACATTTGTGAAGTAATTTAACATCTCTGTAATTAATAATATGACCGGTTTCGACTCTATGTTTATATAAATTAGAAGTATTTTGATTACGATGTTCTCCAATGTGTTTCGCCAGAGCCCTGCCCGTCTGACCAACGTAGCAGGCTTCACATGTATCACAATGCACAGAGTAAACCCCATTCTCACCCAAAATCGGTCTAATAAGCTGACGCTGCGTTGAAAGTAAATTAAAAATTTGGGTTTTACATTTAAAAGCAGGTAAAATATTGTAGGGTTTTAGGAATTTGGTTAGTTTATGACTGATAGGACAATATGTAAAGGGCTTATATGTAGGTAATTGATCGGGGGGATTTGTTTTTGTATAAAGGGGATCTATTTTAATAGTGACTCATGTAAAATTTTGTTAATTAGTTTCTTTGGGAAATTATTTGAAGTCGCTAAATTATGAATGAACTTCATTTCAATCAATCTATTTTCATGTGATAAAGGGTAGATAAGGGCTCTTCTGTAGAAATAGCGCAAGGAGGCAAGGCGATGAGAAATGGGGTGGAAGGAATCGTATGGAATGATTGTGGTGATTGACGTTGGTTTACTATATATATTAAAGGATAGGAGGTCATTGTGTCGAGAAATGGATAAATCAAGAAAGTTTACCTGTTCTTTAGTTTCAACCTCAATGGTAAAATTGAGTTTAGGATGTAAATCATTAATGTAAGATAGCATATCATCGAGGGTTGCACGATCGCCCTCCCAAATACAAAATACATCGTCAACATAACGTATCCACCTCTTGACACAACTTAGGTAAGGATTAGTGGGGTGAAAAATGTGGTTATTTTCTATGTGGTCAAGAAAGACATCGGCAAGGAAACCAGACAAAGGTAAAACCATAGGAAGACCGTCCTCTATTTTATAAAATTTGTTGTTAAAGGAGCAAAAGTTTTGGGAAATGATGTGTCGGAGGATAGAATTTAAATGGGGAATGTTCGGATCGTTTGGGTAGTGTGCATTGAGGAGTTCATCAATAAGTTGCAAAGTAAAGTCAACGGGTACATTAGAGTAAAGGTTAGTGACAAAAATCAATTGGTAGTAATGGCCGCATGCGAATAGGTTGCCTCGTGCTAGCGCTCCCATTGAAAGTCATGTAGTAATGGTAAATTAAGTGTTTTTGAGTGGAATTCTTGGTTTGCCGGATAGTTGTAGTGACTGCCAAGATGCCTGTGTACACAAAAAATCAAATGGATGATGTGAAGCGGATTTTCAGGGAATGTATGACAGAACACTTTAACGGTGGAGAGTTCATACGGCACATGGAGGAAAAACTTGCACAGCTGACCAAAACATTTGAAGACCGCCTAGACCAGATGTTTAAGTCCTTTGATAACAAAATTGACGATCTCGATAATAAAAATAAGGATCTTTCAATAAAAGTCGATCGTTTGGAACAATATTCAAGGCGCACAAATATTCGTGTCTTCGGCATTCCAGAACCAGAGGAACATGACGACCCCGAAGCAAGTTTTGTAAATATCTGCAAAGAAAAGTTGGGGCTGGACATTCACCCCGATCAAATAGATCGATGTCATAGAGTAGGGCAAAGAGGAAAGGGCAATCGACCGATCATCGTTAGGTTTTCCAGCTACAAGGGCAGACAGCTGATATTGCAGCGAAAGAAAATGTTGAAAGGTTCATCTCTGGTTATAACTGAGGATTTGACCAGGTATCGGTTAAATCTCCTAAAAGCTGTGAGAGTGAAAGTCGGTAAGAACAACAATGCATGGACCTCTGACGGTGTGATCCTTGTGAAATTGGGCAATAAGGTTCGTAGAATTGAGACTGAAGCGGATTTGGAAAAACTGAGTGAGTAGTGTGCGCTCGTCGAACCCTTCTGTTTGCTTCCCTTTTTTCTGTTTTGTCGGTTTTACCATGTTTACTGTTTTTTTTTTTGTAATAAATTCCGATATAGCTATATCAATGTCAATGTTTATGTATACATATGTATACTTTTCATATGTGAATTTTAGTTTCTCAAGTTTGTATGGGAGCGCGTGTCTATCTTGAGACGACATATTTAGCTTATTGAGTTGTTAAACGGCTCTATCGTTTCTGTTTACTTTATTCCATTTTTCAAGTTGTTTTTGTTCATTTCCTGCAAGCATATATTTTTTGTAAGGCTATACGGAAGGCTTGTTAGAATTGTTCTTTTTGTCTTTCTTTATTTGAGAATACAATTTATATTTAGTGTATACCACGTGGTTTATTTGCGTATTTATACTTACTGCTACTGATACTGCTACTGTTTACATTTGTTGTTGTATTTCTGTTGAATTTGGTTTTATTTTATTTTATTTTTGGGTTTTATACTGCTACTTTCGTATGTCGATGTTATAAATGAAGTACGCTCATTTAAATGTGAGATCAATTATCGGCAAACTTATTGACCTGGGTGAGCTCCTTGCTGATGATAGTTACGATGTCTTTGGGGTCACGGAGACGTGGCTGGATACACAATCGGAACAGTTTGTGGGCATAGAGGGTTACGATTTTGTTGGAATTTCGCGAACGTCCAGGGGTTGAGGAGTTGGTATTTTTGTTAAACAACATTGTCAGTTTAGTGTCATGAGCGGTTCTATATCGGATAGCCTGGAGCAGATTTGGATAAAGATACAGTATAACAGGTTAAGTGTGGCAGTTGGGTCATTGTATCGTCCTCCTAGAGGAAATTTTGAATCTTTTTTGGGTTTGCTTGAGGACTCGCTCTCCGCGGCGATGCTGTCTTGTGATTTTGTTGTGTGCCTTGGTGATTTTAACGTTAATCTATTGAACACAGTGGACCGGTGCTCGTCGGGGCTGATGGATGTGTTGGAGAGTCTGAAGTTATGTCAAATTATTGACCTACCGACTAGGACAACAGAGACTACTGCCACGTTGCTGGATCTTATTATTGTATCAGATTCTTTGGCGATAAGCAACGTTGGTGTTCGGAGTGTTCATCATATGTCTGACCATTCACTTATTTACTGTTCGGCAGACGTGGGGAAGGCGCCGTTATCTCGAAAGCCAAGATTTTGTCGCTGCTTTCGGTCCCTAGATTATGACCTTTTTTATGCTGACGTGGTGAATGCTCCTTGGAACACTGTTTTTGACCTTGCCTCGGTGGATGACAAGATCCACTTTTTCTGCAGTACCTTGGTGACGTTATTTGACGTGCATGCACCGTTGCGTAGAGTTGGCAGATGCAAACAGTCGTATCCGTATGTGACCGATACCATCAAGTCTATGATGTCACTAAGAGATAAGGCGTACAAGAGGGCGAGGACTACCGGGGACCGGGCACACTGGGAATACTACAGGGAACTTCGGAACTATACTGCTTCTGCAATTAAACGTGAGAGAAGAGCTTATCTGGACAGGTTGGATGGGGATGGGAACTCTAGGAGGCTGTGGAACGAATTGCGACGATTTGGTTTCTGTCGCAGGAGGAATGTTGAAATTCCTGAGGAACTGAAAAACCCAGATGAAATTAATAATTTTTTCATAGACTCTGTGGGTGAGATCTGCCGTGGAGTGGATTCCGGGGGCGATGGTTTGTTGCGTTTTCTTCGCTCTAACACGGTGCAAAACTTTGACGAATTGCTTCAGTTCTCTTTGGTGTCCGAGGAATTTGTGGAGAACGCTATACGCAAAATTAGGTCGGGTGCTGCCGGGGAGGATGGAATAACTATTGATATGATAAAAATGTGCTGCCCTCTTATAACCCCCTTCCTCACGCACATTATAAACACTTGTATTGCACTGAGCACGTACCCCACCTCATGGAAGATTGCTAGGGTTACTCCAATACCGAAAAAAAATAAACCACAATCATACTCTGAATTGCGCCCTATCAGTATCCTTCCTGTTTTATCTAAGATATTGGAAAGAGCAGTTGCGGCTCAGATATCTGATCATTTGACACGTAATCTATTATTGTACATGTACAGCCATCAGTCGGGATTTAGACCAGGTTTTTCGTGTGCGACGGCTCTTGTGGATGTGGTAGATGACATTCTGCGTGCTATGGATGACGATCGTGTTACGGTGCTGATTTCCCTAGATTTTTCGCGAGCATTTGATACCTTGAATCACGACACTCTACTTGGAGTCATGCACTACGTTGGGTTTTCGGATGATGCGATTGCTTTCTTCAACTCATATATTGGCGGTAGGTGTCAGAGGGTTGTCGTTGATGGACACTCTTCCGGGCTACAACGGTTGGACAGAGGTGTCCGACAAGGCTCAATTTTGGGGCCTATATTATTTAATATATACTCTTCGATCCTACCGGAGGTGGTCCGCGTCTGCAGATGCCACCAATATGCGGATGACACGTACCTATACCATAGCTTTGACAAGCATAGCTATAATGAGGCCAACTTAGTAATTAATAGAGACGTTGAAAAGATTGTAGAACGTGCGAATGAAATGTCTCTTGTGGTCAACAGCGGAAAGTCTGCAGTGTTAGTGCTTGGTGGTAGGAATAAAAGGATTCCGGATGACTTTGGGGTTGTTGTGGGTGGCGAGACGTTGCCGGTTAAGTCGATGATGAAGTGCTTGGGAGTCTTGGTGGACGATAAGCTTGGCTTTAGCCAGCATGTTTCGAATAAGATACAGTCGGCATACATAAGACTAAAAGCTTTATATTCAGGCCGTGATTTTCTGAACCGCAGACTTAGAGTTCAGTTGTGCAACTCCCTTGTATTATCATGTTTTGATTACTGTGATACCGTATATGGTCCATGTATTACTGCTTATGACGCTTCTCGTATACAGCGACTGCAAAATGCTTGCTTGCGCTTTGCTTTTGGTATTCGTCGCTTCGATAGGATAAGTCACACCCTCCCCTGGGCGGGATGGTTAGATATGGCGAGGAGAAGGCGTCTGCACTACGGATGTCTTATTTTTGAAGTGATAAATTTTAAATCGCCGCCGTACCTTCACCGGAGGCTGTCTTTCAGAACGGATGTGCATAGTATCAACATTCGTCGCAAAAATTGTCTATCAATTCCAAGGCATAGATCTTCAAAATTTAAGTCTTCCTTTACTTACAATGCGGCGAATGTTTTTAATTCAATTCCTGTGTCTATAGCCACTGTCACAAACGTAGCCCAATTTAGAAGACATTTCAAAAGCCTATTGTTGCGCCGGCAGGACTCATCTGGTCAGTGAGAGTTGTTTGCATTTCAGCTGTTAATTTGTCGCCACATGTTATTTAAAGATTTGCCTCGATTGTTTGCTTGCCTGATGCCTAGATTTTTTCCGTTTAATTTTTTTATTGTTTTTAGTTTTTAGTTTCTGTACAGGTCCGTGTGGAAGACCGAGCTGCTGCCGATTAGGTGGCATGCTCGAACGCGCACCTGGTTGCGCCCAACACGCATTTTTGATACAGAATATGTGTATTGTTATTGATGTATGTTTGTTGGTTTTCTGCAATAAATTCTTTCTATTCTATTCTATTCTAAATGAAATCAAAAGACATCCTGAGGGGACAATATGTTTAATATTATTAATAAACTCTAAACTATTGTTGACTGTGAAAAAAGGAGTAAAATTTAGAGAGTGGAACACATTAAGCATAAACTTAGCAAGGTGGATAGTGGGTGAGTTATAAAAAGCGGTTATGGGGCGTATGGGAAGATTTTGTTTGTGTAATTTAGGAAAGGCATATAAATGAGGGATGGACGGGTTCATAGGAATGAAAGATGAAGCTCTGAAAAACTTGAAGTTCGAGTATTTCATAAGAGTGTCCTTGTGAAGTTGGATAATTTGTCTGGTCTTAGAAATGACATTAGTTAGAGGGTCCTTTTTAATTTCTTTGTAGTTGTTACGTCGGAAAAATCCTATGGGTTTACCTTTGTCTGGTTTCCTTGCCGATGTCTTTCTTGACCACATAGAAAATAACCACACTATTCACCCCACTAATCCTTACCTAAGTTGTGTCAAGAGGCTTTAGGCTTTAAGAAAATTTATTAATTATCATATAATAGAAACAATATGATACAACATATATACATATTTAAAAAACGGTGCCTTGCGCCGTGGGCCGTGGGCGCTTATCCGAAAATATAACTTATTAAATAAAATACTTTGATTTACCCGCCAGCGAGGTAGCAGCTTGGCGGGTAACTTATTAAAATAAACAACGACCACGCGATATAATGTTTTACCGTATAGAATAAAATAGATAAAAACGTTATGAGCTAAAAATTATCATATAAAACTCAAAAACACACGAACATTAGCGCACTCTAAACACGAGGACGTCGGCTTCTACGCCTCCTCTGCCTATTCTCTGCATCTTCGGCACCATCTTCATCGACGTCCTCTTCATGTACATCTTCCCCAGGTAGCATTGGCGGTTCCGGCGCGGGTTCCTCTTGCGGTGGTTGTAAGAGATTGTGAAGTTCAAATGGGTAGCGATGCTTTCTCATCCTCAGTTTATCAGTGATGTCACGTATGAGTGGGTTTTCATTCCAAAGATTTTTATCATAAAATTTAGTAACGTGTTTTGCCAAAATATCTTTAATAAATGGACACCCGGAGCGATTATGCAAATCTATTGTACGATCGTATCGGCTGGCATTCAAAATAAGACGTAAAATTTTATTTTATTTTTTTTCTATTTTTTTGTCAAGAGGTGGATGCGTTATGTTGACGATGTATTTTGTATTTGGGGGGGCGATCGAGCAACCCTCGATGATATGCTATCTTACATTAATGATTTACATCCTAAACTCAATTTTACCATTGAGGTTGAAACTAAAGAAAGGTTAAACTTTCTTGATTTATGCATTTCTCGACACAATGACCTCCTATCCTTTAATATATATAGAAAACCAACGTCAATCACCACAATCATTCCATACGATTCCTTCCACCCCATTTATCACCGCCTTGCCTCCTTGCGCTATTTCTACAGAAGAGCCCTTATCTACCCTTTATCACATGAAAATAGATTGATTGAAATGAAGTTCATTCATAATTTAGCGATTTCAAATAATTTCCCAAAGAAACTAATTAACAAAATTTTACATGATGTCACTATTAAAATAGATCCCCTTTATACCAAAACAAATCCCCCCGATCCATTACCTACATATAAGCCCTTTACATATTGTCCTATCAGCTATCAGTCATAAACTAACCAAATTTCTAAAACCCTACAATATTTTACCTGCTTGTAAATGTAAAACCCAAATTTTTAATTTACTGTCAACGCAGCGTCAGCTTATTAGACCGATTTTAAGTGAGAATGGGGTTTACTCTGTGCATAGTGATACATGTGAAGCCTGCTACGTTGTTCAGACGGGCAGGGCTCTGGCGAAACGCATTGGAGAACATCGTAATCAAAATACTTCTAATTTATATAAACATAGAGTCGAAACCGGTCATATTATTAATTACAGAGATGTTAAATTACTTCACAAATGTAATAAGGGTTATAAATTAGACCTTCTTGAACAACTTGAAATAAAACGACACAAAAACTACCTAATACTTTTCTTCGTAATGATCAAACAAATTTTATTTACAAACCTTTATTTTCATACTTCTAGTTTCTGCAATCCGTTTCGCCGGAAGTATAAATTTAATTTTAATTATATTTTTTTACACCCCCTTCTTGTTTTTTTGAATTCGTTGTCGCCCGCTTTGAGTTGTGGTAAATTTTGTTGATTTTTCCTGTATCTATGTTCGGTGTACTCGTTTTCGCGCGCAATTTTCTTCTGCCTCGAGCTGGTATGTGATAAGCACGTACCTGAAACACGTTCTGTATTCAGGACAAGTTTAACAGTGTCTCCGTATTTTAATTGTGATTATGTGTTTTAATTCAATCCATGTGACTGACACTGTGGTTTCTTGTGCTCCTCCAAGATCGTTCTATACCCGATAGTATCTCTTCATGCTCCGCTTAAATAATTTTTGACAGTAAGTTTTTTTTTGGAGAGATTTTTGTTTTATCATTGTTTTTTAATTTTTTCATTTTCATTAGTTATTTCGCATTTGTTCCTTTGTAGATTGTACGTACTGATGATGGTGGTGTCCACCGAAACATGTATACAGCTAATTAAATAAATCTGCAAGGATCAAGGAGGCTTTTATTATTATTCAACTTTGATTTATTTCCTTGCATAATGGACAATTATTCACAATAGTTAGAAAGACGAAATTTTGTATTCATACATATATACTTATACACGCCGGGCCAAAAAAAAACGGTACAAATCACTGTAGTGTGAAGATACCACACCATACTCGCAATAACAGAACGTTTGAATCCAAAGAAATGTTGTTGTATGCTTGGCTATGCACCATTTCTGATAACATCGGGTCAATTTAATGTGAAATGAAAGGTGTAATAAAATTAGTAGGTAATGAGTGAAATGACATTTATTTCTTTTGGTCAAAAGGGGCAGTAGAGATTTTATAGCATTGTATACAGGGTGAAATGTTGAAACATCGTTTTTTGCTGTTTTTACTCAAAAAAGGAGTGGAATTGCGAATATTGTGTGTTTTCAATCCTCACAACATAAGCAATTAGTTTTTCAAAGAAATGCTTGGTTAAATTTACGTAAAATTTTGGAAATATGAGTAATTGCACATTTGTACCGTTTTTTTTGCCGACATTGTATATCTTTGCAAATATTCTTACACTCAGAGGTCATTTTTGGTATCAAATAATGTTTTTGTCCATCAACTTTGGCTGGGCGATATTCAACTTTTTTATTTCTTATTGAATTTTACAGATTATTGAATATAATATTATATAATAAATATTATAAATAGAATATTGAATATTTTAAATAGAATTGATTTCAATAAACTTGTTAATGAATTTTGCGTCACGTACCAATCTGAATCTTTTCGATTTCAGCTTATCCGAACTAATTATACGTATAAAGAAAATAAGACTTGGCTGACGCAAGATGTTTCAATATTGTTTCACAGAGCGTACGTTCGCGCGTGTTTGTCCTCCTCATCGCATTCTCCGTGCATTTGCGTGTTGAATTGACGTTTCGCAACCGCTGACGTTCTGAATACTGTTAAAAGTTTCAAAATATCCTGGGTACTTACTATGAATGCAGACACGATTTCGATCAAATAGAATTTGCTCCTGCAGCTAAACTATTCATTTTACCAAAAAATGTTAAAGACATGAATTATACAAAATTTCCTAAGACTAAATAGCCACTTCCTTTGGACTCTTTTAAACCAAAAGCTTTTCAGCTCTGTGTGGCCATGAAACTTCTAAATATGAACTTTCGTCCCAATACCTTTAGTAGTTTCTCCGGAATCGTCGTGACAAAAATCGGGCACACATAGACATATGTTTGTACCTTGTTTGTACCTTGGTCAGGGGACCCAAAAAGACCTATTTCCGCTAAAATCCCATTTTTTTTTCGGTTCGATTACAATACTTTCCCATACTGCGTATGATAAAGTAAAAAATTTACGAAATTTCTAACTTGTATATCAACTTCAAACACCATTTTTTTTAGATTCTTTAATAATTTTTCGTATTACTCAAACTATTCATTTATCATAAAAATAATATACAAATTATATATTAAACTATGTATATTATTATTATACACGCATCAATATCCTCCATCAATCTTCATCACTATCGTCTATGTTCATCGTTTTCAAGTCTTTTTCTTGAACTGCACTACTGCTAATGATAGATGAAGTTATTGTGGAATCAGAAGATCCTGCAATCGTAGCTGTTGTCGTTTCAGTACCCCCAATTTTCCTGTTATTATACTGAATGAGGTGATCTCATACGACGCACCATGTGGTATGGTGGTAAGGATGGATGTGGCTGAAAAAGAAATCAGTATATGTTTAATTTTCTATTTCTCATATTCTATATATTTACACAAATAAAAATGTAAATTAGCTTCCTTATATAGGGTTATAGTAGAGGTCATTTGCGTATTATTTCACCCCGAATGCATGATCCAAACGTTAACAGTTTTCGAGATATTTTACTTCTTATGATTTTAACCCCACACCATAAATAACACAGGTCAACACAAAGTTTGCTTTTCGGTTAAAACCCATTTATTCTGATTTTGAAACAATTTTTCTGGTAATATTTTGATGTTGTAATGTAACGACGGTACAGGGGCTTAAAATTAAAAAAAAAATACGGTTTCTGGCAATTTTTAAGGCTGACCCAAAAAATAATGAGAGCTGAAGAAATTCTCTTAAGCCTTAAACTTTAAAATAATTGAGCAAAAGAAACACGTGCCAGCTCTGTGAGTCGTTTCAAAAGTTGGGGTACCTCACAAAGATAGACATCACATTGCTTTTCGCAATGAAATGAAAAATGATAGCTTAAATTTCGATTCAGATAATTGATTAGCACAAAAATACTAAACTTTGCCAAATTTAAACATAGGCTCTATATCCACTAATCAGCGAGATCCTCATGGTAAGGCTCGAAATTGAATCACCCGGTATGTAACTTCCAGGACATTCTGCAAACCCATGATCTGGAAATTCGCAATCTCGTCAGAAATATATTACCTTGTAGTGTTCGGCTCTTCCTGCGAAAATCGTAAACCACCGCTCAAAAACTGTTTCAGCCATTTCTCTCTGGTATACTGAGCAACTGCGAAAATTCGTCGATATGTTTTTTTCTGAGTCCCGACAGATTGCTGCCATAACCTTAGCCTTAGAGAGCTTTGGGAAAGAATGATAAAGGTAGCGGAGGGTTCAGACTCGTTCTTAAATTCTTTCACTAACTGCTTCAATATAACTAGGCACAAGTTAATATGCAGTGACGGATCAACAGCTTTTTAGGAACAAAGGGTGGCTCCCACTTCATATTATGATATGACTTCCTATGCAAAACTCCGTCCGTACGGACCACTCCTGCTGGCGGTAGTGCTCATTAGCTGCTCCAAAAGCCAAGATAGCAGGGGCAATTCGTAAAGCCACTTGCATCTCCATTACAAATCCCAGCATCTTACAGTTTTCGATCGCTCCCCAGCCATAGTTCTTGTACTTTATGCTAGCTAGTAACATCTTGACGCTGTCGTAGTTCTCTCTCTTCTGAAAGTACACAGTGAGCTAGTGGAAGATATGGAAAGAATGATTGTGCTGCGTGTGTCGATTGCTTCAAAAAAACCACTCACACCATGTTATACCACAGCAGCTATCATATCAATCAGGAGCGCATTTTTTCTCCATCTATCGGTCAGCGGTAGTGCCAATGTTTTCGAGTATACGCAGTGTTGAACACAATACTTGATAGCACCCAGCAGACAACAATATATTGCGACAGGGTTCCTTTCGTGGTATTACGTGACATTTTGATTGGCCTTAACTGCCAAAAAAACGTTTATTGTTTAAAGTAGCCCTTAAAGACACGTGATGATAACGTACGAGTTGAAGGTTTAACCAGACATAAAGCATTAGCTTACTTAGAAAATTGCATGACGTCTTGTTATTATTTTCTCGGAGTATAAAAAGGTCCAATATTTTTATATGGCGACATAGAATTCTCTAATTAGGCTGAAATAAAACAGCTTTAAACTTGTTGAAACTTAAAGCTGCAAAGATAAGTGCTGTGCCCTAACTGCAACGGGACAGCAGAATTGAAACAAACCCGCTTAAGAAAAACGTGTGACAACTTGACAAAGCTGATATAAGATCTTTCACCTCATAATTTTAAAGTTCAAGGATGAAGGTTTCATTTGAACATACTCATTAAATTCTATGACCTCGTATGATTTTTTGGGAAACTAGTAAAAAATCACAAAAAGCGTGGTTTCTTACATTTTAAAACTAGGCTCTTATTACAAAAACAAAGTGTAACTGGAATAATTGGTCGTTTTAGATGTATGTATGTCAACAAGAGGAGTCAGAAAATACTGGACTAAAGAACTAAAACATCGATCAGATCGAAAAGATCGATGCCGAATTTATTGTGATCACAAATTCGTTCGATCACAAATTTCCAAGATCGCCCACCCCTAATATACGTACTATCAACAAAAACATAATCTTACTTTCAACTAAAATTAATTTACCCTCCCCACCTCGGAACAATAACGGAGGAAACAACACTCACATAAATTGGCGGAAACCCAGAATGCGGCGGCGGAAACCTCGAAGAATACGGCGGCGGAAACCAAGAATGCGGCGGCGGAAACCTAGAATGCGGCGGTGGAAACCTAGAATGCGGCGGCGGAAACCTAGAATGTGGCGGCGGGAACATCCCGACCGGGGGCCCCACCATCGGCGAGGGGGCCCTCTGCGACAGCCCGGTTTCCCCCCTCGAATACGGCGACCAACTGTTCCTGGCGCTCCTGTGCGGAGAAGACCTCCTACCATAAGAGGACCCATTTCGCCCCCCGTGTCTCATAGGGGACCTACTACCCCTTCTGCTACTCCCTGACTCCGGGGACCGACTATACCTTCGTCTACGATACGGCGACGCCAAACGTTGCCTTCCCCGATACGGTGACTTTCGCGAAGTTGAAGGTCTGGGCGAAGGTGAACGTCTGCGCGAAGTTGAAGGTCTGCGCGAAGGTGAAGGTCTGCGCGAAGGTGAAAGTCTATGCGAAAGTGAGGATCTAGAAGGTGATTTTCTGCGCGAAAGTGATGAAGGTCTTCTACCGGCAGTCCCCGTTCTCTGGACGTTCGAGAAGGTGAATGTCGATGCTCTTGAGATCGAAGGGTGCCCTGATGTTGTCGAAGGTTTGACGGTGCCGAACGTGCAGAGGCACTGCTGCAAAAGAAAAACTTATTATTAGCGTCGAGTTCTAATGAAACAGACGATGCTGACCTTCGACAAGGTGACTGTCGACGCTCTTTAGATCGACGGCTGCCCTGATGTCGTCGAAGATTTGAAGGTTCGGGTGGTTCAGAGGAACTGCTGCTCGCAGGTCTGCAAGAAGAACATATTATTATCGTCGAGTTCCAATGAAATACCTACACGCTGACCTTCTGCGTTTTGAGACACGTTCAATAACACGATTCTCAAGGGCATCTTGATTCACCACGATGTCGGATCGGTCGAAGATTCGTTTCCCTCTCCGGTCAGGGTCTAAAATGTATTTGGTGTTAAATACTGGTAAAAGGTAATGTTTTTTTATAATGGGATATGGGGCAGAATAAACGACAAACAGATCAAAAATGTCAGGAGACACACCTTCTTGCGAACAACTGAGTGAATATTAATGACAATATTTTGGAGACAAGTTTTAATTAAAGCAGGTCAAACAATGGCGAACTAGGTATAGGACCCCTGTCTGAATTTATTAATTTATCTCTATTCAAGTGAATAAAGATACTTTCCAAGCTGTTTAGTTCCCTATTATTTGACACAGCTTTTACAAGTTTTAAGTCATCTACAACTACTTTATGACCTGTGTCTAAAATATGTTGAGCCACACTAGCTTTTTCAAAACGATTATATTTAAAATGAGCTACATGTTCTTTGAACCTAGTTAAAATTGTTCTTCTAGTCTGGCCTACGTATTATTATTCACAGCCATGACATTTGATACAATATATACCAGATTTATCAAGTACATCTACCTTATCCTTTAGGTTTCCAAGAAGGTTTTTTATGCTCTTATGAGTCGAATATGCTATACAGAGACTTTGTGATGTAAAAATACTTCTCAAACCCCTTGTATATGCACAATCGAACGGTATTTTAACATATTTCTTCTTTTCTACAGACAAAGTATTTAAAGTAGATATTTGATTTACATACATTTTTTGATTCTGCTTCTTAATCATTCTATCAACTATTTTCTCAGGGTACCCATTATGTATGACAACATTCTTAATAAACAATAATTCTTGCTGATATCTATCTGCGGACAATGGAAATTTCAATAACATATTTACTAAACAACTAATAAAAGACAATTTTTGTTGAAAAGGATGCTGCGAATCATTAGAGATAAACCCAGAGCCGGATTAACCCTGTATGGGCCTGTAGGCAATACAATTTTCGGGCCCCTTTTCTTTACCTACTCTGACTGACTAAATCATGTGATGTATTTTTTGCCTTCTACCCACATTCCTGAATACAATTCCCGATATAGGCATGGATGACGTCCTAAGGGCGGGTTCAGACATACGCAGGCTCTATGCGTGCTCAACGCGGGTTGGCTGCGTGTTAGTACAGAGTCACCCGCGCAGCCCACGCGTAGAGTACGCGTACGTTTGATTCCGCCCTTAAGTCTAGGTGTTTTCTGTGTATACATGAAAAATTAAACGCGACTCAGTTATTTTTAATTTATAATATATATTTAACCAAACGCAATAAACAAAAGAAAAAGTGAAGTAATTTCAGTACCTTCTGTTAATTTAAATATGGACTTTTCTAACTTTTTTCGATATACATCATTTTCAATTGCCATTATCGACAATGAATTTAAGCGATGTTGAGACATTGTTGCTCGAAGAAAATTTTTTAATAATTTCAATTTTGAAAAATTTCGTTCTCCTGTCGCGTTTGTTATCATCAAACTTCTATAAATTTGCAATGCTATCATAACATTTGGGAAAGTTGATTGAACCATATTATTAAGGATCAATTTATACGACTCTTCAGCAGCTACAATGTTATCTTTCCCGGCATCCTCCAATTGTAAGACGAAGTACTTGAGTCTTGAACTGCACCATCTCGTTTATAAATTCATGCTCAATGTCCTCGGAATAATGCTCACAAAATTTTGTACAAGCCTCTTTGATTTGATCGTCCGACCTTATTAAGAAATCTGTTAAAAATCCAAATAGAGAATTAACTTCCTGATAGCTTTCTAGTCGTCGTGTCAATTCTGAATGCAGCACGTCCAGTACAGGTAAATAAGTTTCGATTTTCAACTTCTCTCTTCCCCTGAGTACAGCTTCTTCTGCAGGCCCGTCATCATGATGCCTTTTCCTTCTTCGTACGCGCTGATTTTCATCACTGTAATTAGTACCACTTATCTCAGATGCCTTCAACTCGTAGTCGTCAAATGAATCTCGTTGCGAAAGCAAAAATCTAAAAGCGATTTTAAAAGATCAACGGCCGTTCGAAGTTCAATGGTTGCTTTTTGTAGCGAAGTACTAACACCATTGATTCGATCCAGTATGGCAGCCCAGAATACTGACATAATGGCATTTTCTTTTTTTTTCAGAATCCTTTAATAAACATTTGGCCTCGTGAATCAGTTGCGGTGTCTGCGTCTTATCGTCAACAATACACTGCAGAGCTTTCTGAAAATTCTTATAACCTTTTGACAAGGCCTTGGTCGCATCGGGTCGTGCACACCACCTTGTGTCAGACACTTTTTTTGGAACTAAAGACGACGATTGTTTAGTTTCATCTTGTGTTTCGAGAGTCTGGAGCATAATTGCCCAGCGATGAGTTGATGCCGAAAAAAAGTTGTACAATTCTTGTACGAATCCGAAGAATAAGATTGCTCCAACGCAGCTCTCCGCAGCACGTACTCCAACCAAATTCAACGAGTGCGCTGCACATGGGACGTAGTGTGCGAGGGGATTTATTTTTTTAATTTGCGCCTGTAGACCATTGTAACAGCCAGACATATTTGCTGTATTGTCGTAAGACTGACCTCTTGCATTTTTTATATCAATGTTATTTTGATATAAAAAATTTAATACTGTAGTAGCTAGTTCTTCCCCTTTGTGACTTGCAATAGGAATAAATGTAAGAAAACGTTCTGCTACTTCTCCATTTGATGCAACGTATCTCAGAACGACAGTCAACTGATCTGTATGGGATATATCAGGCGTTGAGTCGACGCTCAGTGAACAATATTTTGCCATTATAATTTCATCTATAATATGTTTTAAAACCTTGCTCCCCAATATTTCAATAAGTTCCTCGCAAATCGTAGAAGACAAATACGATTGTCTTCCTTTTCCGACATTACCATATTTGGCCAAATGAGAACTAAGGAAGGGATCATACTCCGCGAGTAATTCTAAAATACCCAAATAATTGCCATTATGCTGGGAACCAAGAATTTCGTCATTGCCACGAAATGCTAGTCCACGGGATGCTAAAAATGTTATGACTGACACCACCCTTTGTAAAACATTGAACCAATATTCTTTTTCTTTGTTGTATGCAATTTCCATAGAAGTGTCAATTCGGCCTTGACAACGCCGTCTACTCTATTCTCGGTGCGTTCCTGTATTCTCATGGGATTGGATTCTATGCGATGCGTTTTTCCAATCAGAAAATCCTGTTTGAAACTGTGATTGCTTTTCAACGCCACCAAAAAGAACACATGGTAAACAGTATACTTTTCCAGTCGATGCAAAATACATGAGCCACTCTCGTTTTACCACCACTTATATGTTTACGAAAAAACATTGACTGAGAAAAAATCTTTTGCTATCTTCGTATTGACGGCTTGAAGCAGAAAAACCACAGTCAAAGTGTTGACATTCGTTACAATCTCTGATACACCAATAATCTTGTATTTCTTTGGTAATATTTTGCCACAAGCCAATGTCGTTCTGGTATTCTAAAACTTGATAGGCAACGTTTTGTTGTGGTGATTGGACGTCGTTCTCAGCCTCACTTGCCTCGGCACCTGCTAAAGTGGCTGTTTCTTGATACTGGTTAGCCTGTTCAGAACACTCGCTAAGAATATTTCTTGAGTCCGCCTCCGAACCCCCGGTTTGATCAGCAGCAGACGTACTCGGAAAAGGTTGATTTTCGAGTGGTTGACGAACAAATCCAAGTTGGAAAAGGTTTTGCATCTTCTTTAATACCTCATCACGCTTATTTTGTTGGTCTATCCGCTTTTTACGTTTTTCTGCACTGCTCAAATGCTTTTTTTTTTCACGAGCTCATCGGACATTTTGTTCCTTGAAAGAAAGGTGTAAATGAAAAACAATGACAAAGAAATGGTTAAATTTTCAGAAAAATAAAAATCTTCGTACCTATTATTGGTCAAATTATAATGTCACAAATAATTATTAAACTTACCTTGTTTAATTCTGTTTATAATCAAGATTTATTCTCTCGTTAAGTTTTCACGACCCCCCAGTGTTCATAAAAAGAACTAATACTCTACTTCTATTCAGAGTAAACACAAAGCACAAAGTGTTTTTCAATTCATTGTCGTAAAACGCTCCTGATAGCATCCTACAAATCGGGGATTTCCTCAACGTAAAACGACAGTCCGCCTACTCGCTGCGTTCCGAATTTTTTAAATACTTTTGGTGTACCTATGTGAAAATCGTAAGTCTTCAAACACACCAAAACTTTTTTAAATTTACCTGACAATCGCAAAACTCACACATTGTAATTAACGTATTTCGAAAGTTTCGGAATTATTACGCTACAAATTATTATCACGCTAGTCGCTACGGAAGCTTAAGACCCAGTTCTACCGCTCCCGAAACGCATTCTCGATTAGAGGTGTAATTTATTATTAAAAGTTTATGAAATTTTCAGGGTAACTTCTTAGATATATAAGGACTTTGGCTGGGGGTAATTTTTTTCTTTTGCAAGTTAAACATTAATTTTCCTACTACATTTTTGTTTTTTTTTCAAATATAAAACCCCCAGCCAAATTTACAATACAAAAATAGATTTTTTATTTAAATAGAATTTTAACCCAAACATTATATTTGTCCCGCTAATCGATAAAAGCGATAATTTTCAAAAGTGTATTTAGTTGCCTATATTGCGGCTGTGCTGTGTAGACAGCAGACGTGAGGAGTTTAAGCACCGCCTATAACCACGCCACGCCCACTGCGTTTTTTAGACTGTTTACAAGTGTACATTGACTGGCGGGACCAAGTTCTCGCATTTTAAATATTATTATGCCCTCAGTGAAACGGAGCGTTATTTTGTGAATCTGGACAGACTTATAGTATATTATTTGACGAGCACATAATTAAGGATATAAATCGCGAGCATGATGTTTACGCGAGCGTGTAATCATGCGAGCGATTTATATCCGTTATGTCCGAGTCAAATACGACGTTTTATCTACGACTCCTAAATTCCATTTTATGCAAAATACTTTAAATGTTTTTGTCAATGATGGCGAGGCGAACTGTCAAATAACTGTCATCCACGTAGGTTTTGACAAAGTTTGCCACTAGCGTTGTATAATGATGACAGTTCGTTGAAATAATGAGGTCATTATTTGAACGAACTGTCATTATTATACAACGCTAGTGTCATTATAATCATTGGCGCGTATAATGATGGGGATTATATAGTCATAGATACGTATGCAATGAACTTATTATATGTGAGTCGTAGATAAAAGTGTTTATTTTCTACTATTATTCGGTTTGATTTTCCTTTTTTTTTTAGTAGTGCTATAAATAGTATCTCTATGTATGTAACTGACAGTGATCGGTTTAGTTTAACATTTTTAATTTTTAAATACCCGGAAATTTAAATCAACGTAAAAAATTTTACATTTTGAATTTTTATTTTAGAAGTTTGGATGCTGTGGGATGTATATATGTAAATCGTTTGGAGTACTTTGGCCTATGTATGTATGTACTACGTTTTTTTTTCTTCGTGTGTCACTTTCGTGCGTTCGTTCGATATCTATCATGTTTATGGATGTATTGGGTCCTAATTGCTAGATTTTAATTAATTCCTTTTTAAATTGAAGTCCATAATTCAACGATGAATTAATACATTTTTTGTCAATTTACTATACTGTATGTACCTATGTCACCCTGTTAAAAAGATTAAATATTATAATAGCGAGCGCGCTCTCTCTAAATTAAAATAACATCAATATATTTTGTTTTACCGTCTGGCAGCCGCCAGCCAGCTGTATGCAGTCCGGGATGCATAATGCATATGCGACCCTGATGAGTGAGAACACAGATTACATTGTAACTTGAGCGAAAGCGAAAGCGCCTTCGCGCGGCGACATACTGGCGGAGTATTTCCCCTTCGAATGTACTCGCGTCAACTATGCTCCGCCTTTGCCTGCTTCCTCTAAACCCCCCAACCCCCGTTATCGTAAAACTGTGGCCTGGTTGACGTTGGTGGGGGATAGGCTGACCACTCCCAGCAAAAAAAAACATCGCAACCAAATATTTCGTTTCGAAGTTGCGATGTTTTTAAAACGGAGCCTTAAAGAACGCACCCAACGAATCGGGGATTCCCCCAACGTGAATGAAGTCCAGTTGCGTACCGAAGGATTATATTAGTTTTAATATTAGATACTAGATGGTTCTGTATGTATAAAGTGTTACATGCGTTGAGAAAAAAAGAATAGCATTGTTGATTATCATTTTCGTTCCATAAAACTCTTTTTTTGCGGACTGCAGTGGGCCCCTGTCGATCCTGGGCCCCTAGGCAGTTGCCTAGGGCCCTAGGGGCCCTAGGAACAACTTGAGGGAACTGCAATGGGTAACTGTCTCTCACCTTTTATTGCCAACTTGTTTATGAGCAGATTTGAAACCAATGTAAAGTCTATAGCACCATATTTCCCTAAGACTTGGATTAGGTATGTCGACGATATTTTTGCCATTTTTGACACCAAGAAGTGCAGTATTCAAGATTTTCTTCTCGTTTTGAATTCTAAATTCAACAGCATTAACTTTACTGTAGAACAAGAAGTTAACGGCCAACTTCCATTTTTAGATACTCTGGTAGTCTGGAATAGCAAAAATATAATAGAAATTGACGTGTATCGGAAAGATACTAACACAATCAGGTTTATCCCTAATGATTCGCAGCATCCTTTTCAACAAAAATTGTCTTTTATTAGTTGTTTAGTAAATAGGTTATTGAAATTTCCATTGTCCGCAGATAGATATCAGCAAGAATTATTGTTTATTAAGAATGTTGTCATACATAATGGGTACCCTGAGAAAATAGTTGATAGAATGATTATGAAGCAGAATCAAAAAATGTATGTAAATCAAATATCTACTTTAAATACTTTGTCTGTAGAAAAGAAGAAATATGTTAAAATACCGTTCGATTGTGCATATACAAGGGGTTTGAGAAGTATTTTTACATCACAAAGTCTCTGTATAGCATATTCGACTCATAATAGCATAAAAAAACCTTCTTGGAAACCCAAAGGATAAGGTAGATGTACTTGATAAATCTGGTATATATTGTATCAAATGTCATGACTGTGAAAAAGAATACGTAGGCCAGACTAGAAGAACAATTTTAACTAGGTTCAAAGAACATGTAGCTCATTTTAAATATAATCGTTTTGAAAAATCTAGTGTGGCTCACCATATTTTAGACACAGGTCATAAAGTAGTTGTAGATGACTTAAAACTTGTAAAAGCTGTGTCAAATAATAGGGAACTAAACAGCTTGGAAAGTATCTTTATTCACTTGAATAGAGATAAATTAATAAATTCAGACAGGGGTCCTTTACCTAGTTCGCCATTGTTTGACCTGCTTTAATTAACACTTGTTTTTACGCTTCAATGATCAAAATTCACTGAGGTGTGAACAACAAATGGGTATATATAGGGTAATTTTTAACATGGACGTCACTTCCACTAGTGATTTGCTTGGACAATATCCAGTAAAGATACTATGAAGTGCTAATCTCTCTTTTCCTCTTTTTAGGTTCTTCTCAAGATGGCAACATAGTTGCTGAAATACGTATTTAGGTTCTAAAATACTTGTTGAGGTTAGGGGTTTATAATTTTATTATTGAGTGAATATTACTTTAAAGATCTTCCAAACCTTGTTAGCTGTCAATTTTGCGGAAAACAGACCTCAGTGGTGCCTTAGTGATTGTTATTGTAATTATCAAAGTCTTGTTTGAACGATAGTGATATAACCTTAAAAAAAATGTAACAGTCAAATCAACTTACGCGGTAAAATTGAGTCTGCGCATTTCATAAAAACATTTGAGAACAAAATATATTGCGCACGGAGTAATATTGCTCCGTGATATTGCGTTTGTAGCATGGGAGAAATAGGGAGGTAAAAGCGTTAGAGGTACACGTTTTGGCACCTCTCGCGCACCCACCGTATGCGCAAAGGGTTTGTTTTGGTTTGTTTACGATTAGAGCAAAGATGGCGAGAATTATTATTGTTAACCTAGTAACGTCGAAGAAATTAATTTTATTCTTTGACATTCCTGTTGATCAGTGATTGGATATCGAATACGTGTTCATACATTATTTCCAAAAATTAAGAATACTGGAAGTTATTACCTTGTGGGCGAAATAAGTTAACGCAAAAACAGGTGCGTATCCTAATGTGGCTAATTTTGTTTGTATATATTGTGACGAAAGTATAGTACCTACATTACATTATATAATTTAGGGCAGGTCATTTAACCCGTCCGTCCGGCAGACAATTGCTTAGTCAGAAATGCAGGCGTCAGGCTTTTTGATATAGAACAAAGGAAATTCCTTGTGGCACGAGTACAAAGCGTGCACATTAACGTTTACTTATATCAAAAAGCCGTGTGCAACCAAAAATCCAAACTCAGGATTTTTGGGGGCCTAAAGCAGGTCATGACGTCTTGACAAATTCATATAAAAGCCACGGCACGGGATGGATAGAGGGGCAATCAGTAATTTGCAGCACCTGAGTATAGTATACGCTCAACGATCGTGTTTCACGGTCGCCAGTCAGCTGTAATACTGGAATTCCGTGTGGTCAGCAATACACGATCTATGTAAACAACACTGCGACTTTTATTTACATCTCCATCCTGACCTAGAGCCGTCCCCCATTAAGAGCTACGTAACATGGTGGAGGCGCAAAATGGTCCCAAAGAAGATCGGGAACGGCTCATTTTGGTCAGGGTGGAAACATATAAAAACAGCCTGTGCGACGAAGAGGAAACATGTCTGAAGCTCGGAGAGAAGGCGAATTGTGTTGGCGGTCAATCAGCAAAGAGGCTTTGTAATGTTTCTCACTCCCCCAGTGAGAAATATGGTGTTCCAAGGACAGCTTAACAACCGCATGGATTCAAATAACGTTCAACTCTTCGTCTTAGAAATAAGTTAGTACTTAGTCTGTTTATTTTTTTTAGTTTAATTGTTGGATGTTGATGCCACCGCTGTAAGGAAGAGTATGCATTTTCCCGTTCTCTCTTCGATGGATGAAGCTGGCTGGTAATTAAACGGATGGTGGTCATCTACAAGAAGCAGTCGCGAGCTCGAAGCATTCGAGACATGACGAACCGGGGTACCATACCAGCATAATAGAGTTATATGCGAGTTTTGGGGTTGCCGATACCGCCAGAGGAAGCTGGCGATGTAGACTGGAGGGGATTTGGCGCTACGGATTCTACCGAACCACCCCGCACGGGACAAGAGATGTCTCGACCAGTCTGAGAAGAAACAAACAAGTCGATTAGAGAGGAACGGTCCTATGGATTCTACCAAACCGCCTCGCACGGGACAAGGGGTCCCGACTAGTCCAAGTAGATGTAGAAGAAGGAGAAGAATTTAGAGAATTCTAAGAGGCAACAGGAGAGGATTCTGGAATAAGAATCTGTGTACACGGTCAAAGCCGACCGTAATGGTATCCCTCACGTAGATGACCATCGCAATCCTAGAAGAAGAAGGTTGACAGGAAGAACCAGTCGGGGGATTAATGAGAACGGGACAAATGGCATACGATACCGGCACGATACATTGCATTTTTTTCTAAGGATATTTTTTTGTATTGTTTTGTATTGTTGATTTGTATGGTAGTTAAATAAACCTATAAGTGGTGCGTTCTTTTCTATCCTGTCCCGTGGCTGTTCAATTTTGTGTCTTTCTCTTTTCATTGCTCTGGGTCGAGCAATTGTTTGCCAGGAGGGTTGTGACGAAAGTATAGTACATTACATTATATAATTTAGGGCAGGTCATTTAACCCGTCCGTCCGGCAGACAATTGCTTAGTCAGAAATGCAGGCGTCAGGCTTTTTGATATAGAACAAAGGAAATTCCTTGTGGCACGAGTACAAAGCGTGCACATTAACATTTACTTATATTGTTACGTAACTCTTGATAGGATGGGTCCAGGCCAGGGTGGATGTTAATAAAACTCACACTGGTTTTACGTACTGTATAATTGTTCCAGCTATACTGATATGAAAACAGCTGAGAAGGCAGGTCGCTGCCTTCTCGTACAGGTGTCGGATGTCGCTCGTAGATTCAGACTAATAACCATCCTTTTCGATACGCCGCTTTACTGTATTTATATCAATTGTCCAAATACGTCATTGCCGTTAATTAGGTTACCAAACGTCGAGGTTGTTCACTTGCCTTTTATGCAAACTCGGCGTTTGGTATCCGTACTAGACACCGCAATCATTGAGGAATTCGGGTTGTTAACTTTACATTTGTATGCAATTTTCAATCGAACACAAAAATAACTTTAATTTATTACTCTTACGTAACAACCTCCTCGCCAATAATTGCTCGTCCCAGAGCAATGCCATAACTTGAACAAAATCTATAGCCACAGAGCGGAGCAGCAAAAACACCAACAAAAAATATTTTATTGGACACACACTGAACATATACAATTTAAACAGCAAAAGAACATAGAAAAATTCAAAAATTATTTCACATACAAAAAAAAACAAAAACAGAAAATAACCTTACAAAACACATACAACACAGTTAAAAAAACAAGAAAAAATACACACACAAAAATCGGAAACTAATTGCCCACGTACACACAGAGAAATGTTTAAGACATTCGTTGTCTTGCCGAAATTTACTCCGAACAAATCAATAAAGTTTTCAATTTAGATGAGCTTTTTGAATCAAAACTGACAAATTTCTCCTTTGAAGCGACAACATTTTGTTTCCAAGTAAAACTATATTGGATAATTTTAAAAGTTCTTATGAGTTCTTTTAAGAATATAGTGTGTTGCATTGAACAATTCAATATATTCCAATGAAAACAACTATTGCATTGAAACAAGATCATATATGTAAAATATGGTGTTCAAAACAAGTAAAATTAGTTGGTTGATGCAGGAGACGTTTTGTGTGAACCAAGTAACCAAATGCTTAGTTTAAAATATTGGGTGGTTTCATTGTGCGGAAAACTTAAGAGTTTGCGCGGTTTGTGGCACCAGACTGACGCGACGTAAAACGGCGACAGTTTTTAGATACGCAGTATATGAGGAGGACTACATTCTCCAGTGTCACTCACAACCCTCACAACGTTAACTCCATGCAAATATATTGGTTATAGTAGTAAGCATGTGTCGCTTTGATATACGCTTGATTGTATCTGCAGTTTTACATGTGATAATGGACAGCGTGGATGATTTTTCAATTTCATCAGATTATCTTAAAACGATATTTGACAGTAAGTATATGCGTATATCTACTTTTTATGCGAAGGTATAATACACTATGTGCATTCTATGTTGCAGACCATAAAATAACTGTGCAAAACATAACAAAACTTACAGAAGAAGAGATAAAAGAACTTATTCCGGCTATTGGAGATCGGATTGTTTTCCAGGAAGCGGTGAAGCTAAAAGGAGATTTAGAAACATCTAAGGTGAGAAACCGTATTATAATGGCCAGTTGCAGAAACGCCCATCAAGTCTTGTTGGCTGCTTAGCTCTTAACTGTACTAATTACTGTATCAGGATGACATTTGTTTGTATTTTTGATTGTATTTTAAATGTATTTTTTTTCTTTTATGACAAGTTATTGGGTTTATATCAGTATGACACCTACTTGTTTGAAATGTATTTTTATTTTTATAATAAATTAATGTATTGGTATATATGAACTTTTTGCACCCATTGTCTTTGCTACATGACTAAAAAAAATATATGTCTTACAAAATAATTGCTTAACGAACTTTGATGTAATACCACATATTATGTTTTGATTAGATTTGTCAGCCAGAAGAATTATTCTTGCTAGTAAATATGATTAAGAAAGTAATGTGCTATTATAATCGTGTAGTTTTTTCTGCATTTGTTTTGATAGACTTATTTTTTTATGTAACCTTTGCAGCAGCGGTAGATAGTTTTAACAAAACAACAAAAACATTCACTTCAAATCAATATATTATGTTGAATGTAAATTACTATTACTTGCTTTGAATTTTTAACGCACTTCGTTTAAAATTACAGTTACTTGCTTTGAGAACAAAATACTCTATTCAGAACACTAAAGGTGTTGAACCAAAATTACAAATGTTTCTCTGAAACATTGGTTCTTCCAAGCAAAATAACCTATTACTTATTCCGATAGCTCTATTACTCTCTTTAAGACATCATATGGTTGCATTAAAACAATATTAATTTGGTCCAAATGTTGAAATATTTGAAATAATACTACAAAGTTTCATTCAAAACAACATTATAGTCCTTTCGAGTTGATGACTATTTGGTGCAAGTCAATAGTTTACTCGTTGCAACTAATTTTATCTCGAACGAAGCACTTAACACATTTGCACTGAGAAAATATTGTCTTGGTTGAAGTGGATAGTTATTTCGTGGATTGTTATGTATATCAAATTATTATATGTCTATGTATTTAATGTCCGGCTGTAGTGTTAATAAAAACACGTTTTGTGATCTGGTCCGTCCGTTCGCCATCGAACAACGCAGGCGATACAGTCGGGCTAGTACCCTGCATAGAGCACGTTGTGCAAATAAAGTATTAAGTAAAGCTCGTGTATTAATTGGCCACCTCTCCATATATTACAAATTGGCGACGAAGATATTGGAGGTGGTATTACGCAGTACGTTTCAGCAGTTGAAGTATTTTTCGAGAAAGTAAAGGAAACGTGGCAGTGAAAAGAAAAAAAAAAACGGAAATGGCGTTGATAGGATCAATTGAAAATTTTATACCTGGAAACGATTTTGTTTCATACCTAGAACGGGTGAAGCAGTTATTCATTGTCAATGATGTCGAGACGGCGAAGAAGGTACCATTATTCATTACTTTGATGGGAGCAGACACGTATGGAATCTTAAAATCATTAATAAGCCCAGCTGATCCAGCAAAATCGTCTTTTGAAGAGTTAACAGCAGTGCTGCAATTACATTTTGCCCCGAAAAGGAACATCATTTCAGAGAGGTTCAAATTTTATAAGAGGGACCAAAGACCGGAAGAATCCATAGCAGTGTACATCATCCAGTTGAAAGCCAGCGCACAGTATTGCGATTTTGGAGCGTTTTTGCCAAGCGCATTACGCGATAAACTGGTATGTGGAATAAATAATTCTCCAATTCAGGCGCAATTACTGAACAAACGCGATATAACGTTTGAAAACGCATGCCAAATTGCACTTAATCTGGAGTTATCGGAAATGGAGATGAAAAACATTAAACCGGAACCAGTATTTGCGGTAAGATCGCACCCCCCTCACCGCGCGGAAAGTCGTTCAGGATATCAGCCTCGAGGTCGACGAAGTCCATCCAAAAGTCCATCAAGAATTATTTGCTACTACTGCCACAAGCCTGGACATATTGCCCGCAACTGTTTTAAACGAAGAGGAAAATCCAGGGAGCGTCATCGTATTGGGTCAATCTCGAACGTAAATTCTGTCACCGAGAGTTCACTGAAGGCTAGCATCCATGTTGACGAGCAGCTATTGGAAATGGAAATCGACACCGGCGCAAGTCAGACTATTATAAGTTATGTAGACTATCAACTTAAATTTTCTAATACTCCTCTTAAACAATGTTCTTTAAAATTACAGGTAGTAACAGGTCATAGAGTCAAGATTTTGGGAATTTTGATGGTGGTAGTCCGGTGGCGGCTTGAAGATCATTCAACACATGAGAAAAAATTACCAATAATTGTTATCGATAGCGAATCATCTTTTACTCCACTCATGGGGAGATCATGGTTGAGTGAAATTTTTCCAAGTTGGAGGAACACATTTCTTTTGGGTGAGAATTTTTTGAATACCCTGAATTCAGTGAATGTAAGTGGTAATAAGAACGGGAGGGAATTAGGACAGTTGATACCAAGTAAAAATAATCATTTGGACGTTAGTGAATCAAAGTATATTAATAACTTAAAAGAAAGATTTAAGAATGTTTTTGATAAATCAAGCAGTGGACCAATTAAAAAGTTTAAAGCAGTTGTACATGTAAGAAATGACATTCCTTTAATGTTTCACAAAGCTTACACAGTGCCATATCAATTGAGGGATAAAGTTAGTGACGAAATAGATAAGTTATGCCAAGAAAATGTTTTAACCAAGGTTGAATATAGTGATTTTGCCAGCCCAATTGTAATTGTTCATAAAGATAAAGGAGATATTAGAATGTGCGTAGATTTTAAAGTTACGATTAATAAATATTTGAAGAATGAATATTACCCTTTACCTAAAGTTGAAGATATTTTTGCTTCATTAGCTAATTGTAGCCTTTACTGCACGTTGGATTTAAAGGGCGCTTATCAGCAGTTAGAAGTAGATTCCGATTCGCAAAAATATTTAACCATAAATACTTTGAAAGGTCTCTATAGGTTTAAAAGACTTTGTTTTGGTTTGGCAAGCGCCCCATATCAATTTCAGGCAGTTATGGATCAAATTTTGTTAGGTATTCCCCAGGTTTGTTGCTACTTAGATGACATAATTATTGGCGGAAGAGATTTGGAAGAGTGCAAACAGAAATTAATGGAAGTTTTAGAAAGATTAAATTCATACAATGTTAAAGTAAATTTAGATAACTGTAAATTTTTTAAACAGCAACTTTTGTATTTGGGATTTATTATTGCTGGAAATGAATTAAAGCCTAATCCAGAGAAAGTTGCTGCAGTTAGAAATGCTCCTGAACCACAAAATTTAACTCAGTTGCAAGCATATTTGGGATTAATAAATTATTATTCTCAATTTATTCCAAATTTGTCATCAAAATTGAAACCTTTGTACAATTTGCTAAACAAGGAAATAAAATTTGAGTGGTCTGAGGATTGTAAAGAATGTTTTATGAAAAGCAAAGAATTATTATTAACAAATAATGTACTGGAAATTTATGATCCCAATAAACCCATTATTTTATCTTGTGACGCCAGCCCATACGGCGTAGGCGCTATACTATCTCATCTTATTAATGGCAAAGAAAAACCTATACTTTTTGCTTCAAGCTCATTATCTCCAGCGGAACGAAATTATTCGCAACTACACCGGGAAGCTTTGGCTATAATTTTTGGGGTTAAAAAATTTGATAAGTACTTGTATGGCAAGAAATTTAAAATTTATAGTGATCATCAGCCCTTACGGCATATTTTCAGCCCAACAAAAAACACCCCGGCAGTAGCCGCTTCTAGATTGCATAGGTGGGCAGTAATTTTGTCTATGTATGACTATGAAATTGTATACAGAAAAGCTGCACAAATGAAACACTCAGACGCATTATCAAGATTGCCATTGCCAGAAAGCACAAATGTCAACTCATTTAAGATAAGTTGTTTGAATGTATTAGACACTGAATTTAAAATTAATCAAGAACAGATATCAGTAGAGACAAAAAAGGATACATTTCTAAAAGATGTCTTAAATTTTGTTAGAAATGGGTGGCCTGTTAAATTGAATAAGGAGATTGTTGGTTATTACAAAAGGCGTAATTCTTTGTCAGTTGAGGATGATTGTTTATTTTTTGGTAATCGTATAGTAGTTCCAAAGGTTCTGAGATCTGGTGTTTTAGATTTATTGCATTGTAATCATGCCGGAGTAATACGCATGAAAATTCTAGCTAGAGGATATGTTTGGTGGGAAAAACTTGATCGTGACATCGAACATTTTATACAAGAATGTTCAGTTTGTCAGCAAACGGCAAATATACCAAAAAAGCAAGTACATATTGGTTGGAAGCCATCGTCTTTTCCGTTTGAAAGGATTCATATAGATCTGTTTTATTTTGGCACTAGCGTATATTTATTACTGAATGATACTTACAGTAAGTGGATCGAGGTTTTTGTACTGAATAAAAGTAATGCTGAAGTAATTATTGATAAGTTACAACTTGTTTTCACTACTTTTGGGTATCCTAAAATAATTGTGAGCGACAATGGGCCTCCTTTTAATTCATTTTTATTTAAGGGGTTTTGTCTACAAAACGGTATACAACTGATTCACTCACCGCCTTATTATCCACAAGCTAACGGATCTGCAGAAAGAGCAGTGCAGACAGTAAAAGGGGTATTCAAAAAATTTTTGATTGACGTCAGGTTTAAAAATTTGTCAATTCAAGACAAACTTAGGAATTTTTTGATTAATTATAGAAATACCCCAACAGCCGTTACTGGAGAATCACCTTCGGAATTATTGTTTAAATTTTTGCCGCGAACTAAATTAGATAAAGTGAACGCACGTAAATCTGTTAGTTTTAATATGAAACAAAATGAAACATTTAGGTATGAGTATGATAAGGTTAAGGCATTTAATAAAGAAGACTCGGATACTACAAAGTTGAATATATTGTATTATGAAAAGGGAGAGAAAGTGTTGTACCAAAATTGTTTCAAATCACATATTAAATGGATTCCAGCTACCATATTAGAATTGATCAGTATTAATGTATATAGGATAATTATTAGTGGTTCTGTGAGAATTGCTCACCGGAATCAATTACGCAAATCATGTTTAGCCGATAGGTTTCATCCCGATGCACCGTTAAGTTATGCTAAACAGGATGTTATTTTACGTAGGTCAAGCAGAATGAGGCAAGCACCCGATCGCCTCCATTATTAACACGCATATGTTTCGTTTCGTATTGTTTTAAGAATAAATCGTTTGTTTTTATTAAAGAAGAGAGAGATGTTATGTATATCAAATTATTATATGTCTATGTATTTAATGTCCGGCTGTAGTGTTAATAAAAACACGTTTTGTGATCTGGTCCGTCCGTTCGCCATCGAACAACGCAGGCGATACAGTCGGGCTAGTACCCTGCATAGAGCACGTTGTGCAAATAAAGTATTAAGTAAAGGTCGTGTATTAATTGGCCACCTCTCCATATATTACAGTGGATATGGAAATCAACCGTTGTTTTGATGCAAAGCAAGTTTATTTGAATTGAGCATTCCTTTCTCTGTGTGTATGTATGCGGTTTGCCACGCTCTCGTTCACCGGACTGATTATTGAATCATCTCACCATCTTCCTCCTTCTAGAATTGCGATGGTCATCTACCTAAGGGACATCTTTGAAGACGACTTCGACCGTGTACACAGACTCTCCTATGCTTGTACAGCGGTGCGTCACGTGTCGGCAGCTTGGTGTAGATGACCACCCATCCGTATTGAAGATCCAATTTTCGCCATCGTCGGTGGTTTGTTCCATTTTTATACGTCCGCTCTGGTTCTCAAATCCTCCCACCTTCTGCCTTCTTCTAGGATTGCGATGATAATCTACCTAAGGGACATCTTTAAAGACGACTTCGACCGTGTACACAGACTTTCCTTTGCTTGTACAGCGGTGCGTCACGTGTCGGCAGCTTTTTGTAGATGACCACCCATCCACTTCGTTTGTGGGATCTAATTTTCATTCCTCCTCTCTTCGAGGACCAGGGGCGGATCACTGCTTCCATACGGGCAATCACATATTTTCTCACGTCAGCGTCATCTTGCTATGAACCATTTAAACTACAACAACAAATGTACAAATACTAACATCTTTTTTTTTCCAAAGCGGCGCCTGCGAATGTCCGTCTGCTTGAGCGGGAAATTTCAGAAAATTTCTCCTTGGGGGCGGGGCGGAGAAATTGTACTGGAATCTGCAACCGGGCCCCTCATAATCTTCTTCTTAGTAAATTCTATACTTTCTTCATCGTAATTATCTTCTTCCTTCGTTTCTTCTCTTACTGCTTTGTTGCTTGCCACCCTGACCTGAATGAGCCGATGTTGTTCTCCTTTGGGATCATTTTGCGCCTCCACCATGTTACGTAGCTCGTTATGGGATGGGTCTAGGCCAGGGTGGATGTAAATAAAACTCACACTGGTTTTACGTACTGTATAATTGTTCCAGCTATACTGATATGAAAACAGCTGAGAAGGCAGGTCGCTGCCTTCTCGTACAGGTGTCGGATGTCGCTCGTAGATTCAGACTAATAACCATCCTTTTCGATACGCCGCTTTACTGTATTTAAGGTAAAGGCACCAGTAGCTGTCACCTTAAGCTACCTCTTGCGAAACAATGTGCAATAAAAACAAAAATAATTGAACTAATGAAAAACGAGCAATGAAAGCACGTTATAAATACTTTAAGATTATTCTTTATGTTTCAATCCACTTAAAATATTTGTCCATAACTTTCTAAATAATTTATTTTCTGAGAAATTTTTGTACTCCAATAGCTGCCATAGCAAAAATTTATTTTACCCAATTGCTGAGACAGTTTGGAACCAATGCCTGACGTTAAACATATACACAATAAATCCACAAGACTCAAAAAGAACATTTATTAATAAGTAAGAACAGAATATTCGCTCATTGCTGGCACTTTAAAAGCTCCCCGCGAATTTACGGCAATTGGAGTTTCAGTATGTCTCACTATGTCTGTAGCGGGGTACCAGATCACATCTTCCTGTGTAGGCCACTTATAATTAACACCGCTCTTTGTCATTGCACTGACTAAATACTTATTTTCAGTATAATCTACGCATTTTACTTTACCAGGAAAATACTGTCCTTCATAAAGAACTATCACATAGTCTCCTACTTGGTAATTTTCTAGTTGGTTGATTGCTACCCTTGGTCCAATATTGTTATTTTCATATGTATTTGGTTCTTCACTTAAATTACTTAAGTTGTCCCATTCATCACCGTCTCCTTCAGACTCTTGAGGTACTTCGACTGAAGAATCAGATGATAGTTCAAAATTCATTTGGATGCGCTTTCTTTGCTTCTTTTTGTTAGCCGCTTCAATTTCTTTCTATTTCTTGTTTGATTCTCTTATTAATTTACGTTCTTCCTTTTCTTTAAGTTTCTTTTCTTTCTCTTCTTCTTTTTTCAACATGTATTCTTTCCATTTCTCTGAGGTTGTGTGTGAATTTTAATCTTTGGCTTTTTCCTTGTACACGGTTTGCTGTTGACAGGCTGAGGCCAAAATAAAGCACTTTTAAATGGGCTTGGAATGTTTCCGTCAGTATTTGTAACTGCGTTTTTTTCTGCAGCTAAAGGTGGTGTTATCTCTTGAAGCTGTTATCTCTTCAAGTTATCTCTTCAGCATTTATAACTGCACTTCCTGTAGCTAAGGGTGTTGCTAAAGGTGTAGTTATATTTTGAACTTGTGTCATATCGGTGTCATCTATTGGTGGGTCCTCTTCTTCCGGAATAATGTTGTTTGTATGTTTTTCAGGATTAAGCTCTTTCGTTATTTTTTCCAAATATTATATAAAGACCTATCTTCTAATTCAATGTCTTCAGTTTGAAATTTCTTTACTTTTTCCTCTCCAATTTGTTCTTCGAGAAATTTGACATGAATCTTTAACATTTCCTTTGATATGTTGGTAGAAGGGTTTCTTTCTGCATCACTAGTTTTAAAATATTTTTTATAATCAATAGCATTTTCATTAAATGGGAAGAGGCCGCATGCACTAAATCCATTTTGGAAAACCGATGGATTAATTTTTTTATTACAGTATTTAATAATGGTGAAAAATCTTCACGTTTTAATTTTTCCCCTTCATTCTCAATCCTCCATAAATGGACAGCATGCTTCCATTCTAGTTTTAAAGGCCTAAATACTGCGACATCCATTCGGGTTGTTAACTTTACATTTGTATGCAATTTTCAATCGAACACAAAAATAACTTTAATTTATTACTCTTACGTAACAATATCAAAAAGCCGTGTGCAACCAAAAATCCAAACTCAGGATTTTTGGGGGCCTAAAGCAGGTCATGACGTCTTGACAAATTCATATAAAAGCCACGGCACGGGATGGATAGAGGGGCAATCAGTAATTTGCAGCACCTGAGTATAGTATACGCTCAACGATCGTGTTTCACGGTCGCCAGTCAGCTGTAATACTGGAATTCCGTGTGGTCAGCAATACACGATCTATGTAAACAACACTGCGACTTTTATTTACATCTCCATCCTGACCTAGAGCCGTCCCCCATTAAGAGCTACGTAACAATATAATAATATTGAGACCTTTTTATTATTTACTACAGCAAAGATAGTATCTACTGAAGACGTTACAGCTGATGGTGATACTGGGACTTTGTACTACAAATTTTGGTGGGTTGCCAAAGCGAGTAACGTGGCTATGCATACAAAGATTCTTCTTATGCATATTATGTTCACATCCAATCACAGAAAACGTCGAGTAATAAATCACTCGTAAAAGTTGAACACATATATAATCCAGAAGATAGGAAAAAGGCCACTTACTAGAGCGACCGTAAGATTTATTTTATTACTGTAGATAACAAATTATGGTATATTTATGTTTCATTTCTTACAGTAGAATTAATTATGAAGACCAATTGTGTAGAGCAGGGTTGTCAATGACAAAAAGACAACAAACGATGTGGGCCCGTTATAACAGCTTCTGTTTACATATCTTACAATGTCAGGTTATACATCAAGAAAAACAACAAAGGTATGTAGAAAATAACTTTATTTTGATTACTTGTAGGTCAATTTTACGTTCCAAATACTAACGCTCCAACTTACATTGAAATCATTTCACTATTATTGTGATTTTCTTTCACATATAATAATTCTCTTACGACTAGTATTTTCATCTAGCTATAAGTCTTCATGAGCTATCTGAAGGATCTGTCAGGTTTGTTGGCCTATAGTCTATCAAATGAGGGGATTAACAACTGCTAAGTGTGCGCAGCACTTGAATATTAGATATAGGTGACACGTTCTCCTCACCCGTGCTGAAATAGTTTCTCATTTTATGACCTATTCAGGACCATTATTTTATAGGTTGATGAAAATACAAGACCTTAGACTATTTCATGTTGAATATTGTTAAATATTTCACATATTGTATGTTACTCCATCTAGCGGCAGTTGAACGTAATGTTGTACGTGTGGCTCCTTATGGTGTGCTACATTCACGTCCTGCCGCAATTATCGATTATTTTTAATAGAGTAGCGAACCTCGTCAGTCGAACAAATGTAAGCGTAGCGTGCGTACTGTACTAAGTTTGTGTTCAGTTAAATAAACGTCTCGTTGATTTTCTTCATCGTTTCACTGGAACCTCGAACAGGTTATGGGCCCAGTACTGCGAGAAGAAAGAAAACAGTGTTTAAATCTGTAGGATCAAGAGACCATTTAGTAGTGTCCAAGCGTCCATAACGAAACGGATAAAAATGGCTGACACAGGAAGCTTTATGCAAGTAAATAAGTTCGATGGGAGAAACTACCAGCAATGGAAGTTCCAAATAAAGTGTGCCCTACGCGCAAAAAGTGTATACGAGATAGCTACGGGTGCTACGGCAAAACCAGAGGCAACGGAAGTGGAAAAGCAAAAAAAATGGAACAAAGAAGACGCAGTTGCAATGTGCATCATCACTTCCGCTATGGAGCTAAGTCAGGTATCGTTGGTAGAGAACTGCAATACCGCCCAAGAAGTAATTGCGAAGTTAGACTCCATCTATGAACAGAAAAGCGAAACAAACAAGATGCTTGTTCATGAAAAGTTTTACCAATACAAGATGGCGCCAACTGACTCAATTGCACAACATATAGCTAAAGTAGAGAGTTTGGCACGTCAAATAAAAGAGTCTGGTGATTCAATTAGTGACACAGCGATAATTACTAAAATAGTAGGAGCGTTACCCTCAAAATTTTATGCTTTTAGGCAGGCATGGTTGTCCTTAGATGAATCCAAGCAAACAGTAGTTAACCTCACTGCTAGGTTGTTAGATGAAGAAGCAAACCTAACACATAAAGATGTAGATACA
This sequence comes from Melinopterus prodromus, assembly GCA_964023965.1. NCBI lineage: Eukaryota > Metazoa > Arthropoda > Insecta > Coleoptera > Scarabaeidae > Melinopterus > Melinopterus prodromus. The sequence goes on from OZ030396.1 coordinate 32,863,969, forward strand.
GCAAGGGCTCTTGTCACTACAGGGAATACCAAAGATGCCACCCCCAAAGATACAAACAAAAACAAACAACAAAAAGGTAAGATTACCTGTTATTATTGCAAGAAGAAGGGGCATTTTGCAAGGGATTGCTGGAACAAGAAGTCCAACAACACCAAACGTCCAGATTTCCATGGAACGGCTTTTAACACTGAAGTAGATGAAGAGATTGAACGTCTACTGACTAATAGAGACTCGGCCTGGATCTTGGACAGTGGAGCATCGTATCACATGACCCCAAACCCAGACTATTTCTCCATCCTGGAGAAGACGCATGTTGGAACCGTCAGATTAGGGAACGATGAGAAGCTTCAAGTAAAAGGAGTGGGAAGTATCAATATAGAAAAGTATATAGACGGATACTGGTATCAAGGACGGTTGGATAACGTATGGTATGTACCAGATTTAAAACGCAATTTATTCTCTGAAGGTGCTATAACAAAAAAAGGGTTTACAATAATTAAAGGAAATTCTGAAGCTAAAATTTATGAAGGGAAATTATTGGTGGGAGAGGCGATTCGTGGAGAGAACAACCTGTACCAGATGCTAGTTCGCCACAAACGCTCAACATCAGAAGTGAACCTTACTACGGGAACCCTTAAGCAGTGGCATGAACGCCTCGGACACATCAACAAGAAATCATTGAAAGAGATGCTGTCGAAGAATTTTGCTGATATTAAAGTAAGCGATGACAAAGATTTCTTTTGTGAAAGTTGTGTGTATGCCAAACAGCACAAACTAAGCTTTAACAATAATGTCAGGAAAGTTCAAGTGCCAGGAGAACTCATCTACAGCGATGTTTGTGGACCAATGAGCGAAGAATCAATCGGAGGTGCAAACTACTTCGTTTTGTTCAAAGATGATTGCACAGGATATCGAATTGTAAAATTTATAAAGCACAAAAGTGACGTTTTTGAATGTTTCAGAGATTTCATCCAAATGTGTAAAACAAAGGGTCACAAAGTAAAGAGAGTCCGAGTAGACAACGGTAGAGAGTTCATAAACCACCGAATGAAAGAGATGTTTAACAAAAATGGGATCGTAGTGGAAACAACTGGAATCTATACACCAGAACAAAATGGTAGATGCGAGAGAGAAAATCGAACCATAGTGGAAAGTGCACGAGCAATGTTATTTACAAAAGATTTGCCAATAAATCTATGGGCAGAAGCAGTGAACACTGCAGTATATCTTCTCAATCGCACAATGAACTCCCAAGTAAAAGAAATTACCCCTTTTGAAAAATGGACAGGTAAGAAACCAAGTTTAAGCCATATAAAAATTTTTGGTTGTGAAGCATACCTGCTTACTCCAGACCATTTACGAAACAAGCTTGAGAAGAAAAGCAGAAAGATGATACTAGTAGGCTATGAAGGTACATCTACAAATTATAGATTGTATGACCCGAACACAGGAAATGTGAAGACGTCTCGCCACGTTATTTTCAAAGAAGACACTAATATTGAACAACCTAGAAGAAACTGTATCTTAGAGATAAATGACGGAAAGAATAGTGAAGAAGAAAATCACAACGAACACTTACATAAAGAAAATGGTCCAGAAAATAATGAAGTGATAGAAGAAGATGCAGAGGAACATGAGCCAAAGGAGGAAGTGTCATATAACCTAAGAACAAGACGCAACATCAAACCTCCTTCGTACTTACAAGATTACAGTATTGAAGATGAACTTCACCTAACAGAAATATGTACTCCTCTGACATATGAAGAAGCCATGGATTCTCAAGAAAAGGAAATGTGGAAGAAAGCAATCGAAGAAGAACTAGAATCATTAGAAGTCAACAAAACGTGGGAGTTAACAACTCTACCACCAACAAAACGACTAAAGGATGCAAATGGGTTTTCAAAACGAAGAATATGAAGGAAGAAATTCAATACAAGGCAAGACTATGCGCCAAAGGTTACTCGCAAATTCAAGGAATAGACTACAATGAAACTTTTGCCCCAACAACCAGATACGACACAATCAGGACTCTACTCTCAATTGCAGCAAAAAGAAACTACGAGATTCTTCAATTTGACATAAAGACTGCGTTTCTGTATGCAAATCTAGAAGAGGAAATTTATATGGAGCCACCACCGGGAACAAAAATAAAAACAGGGCTAGTGTGCAAGCTAAGAAAATCCCTATATGGACTGAAGCAGTCTCCACGATGTTGGAACTCCAAATTCGATAAGTACTTAAATCAAATTGGACTAAACCAGTGCAATGCGGATAAATGTGTATACCGTGGAACTGTAGAGAACGACTTTGTGGTGTTGGTACTTTATGTGGACGATGGTTTAGTTTTCGCAAAGAATAAAAACACACTAAATAAAGTTCGTGAACTCTTAAAAGAAAAATTTCAGATAAAAACATGTGACGCGAGTTATTTTATCGGACTAGAAATAAAACGGGATCCAAGTGACTCATCGATAACCATCAGTTTAGAAGAATTTATTGGAAGACTTATTGAACGTTTTCAGTTTTCAGATGCTAACGGCAGCAGTGTCCCAGCGACTCCAGGTGTATCCCTGACCGGCCAAGATGAAGAAGAAATGACAACTTCAGTGCCGTACAGAGAGGTTGTGGGTTCCCTGATGTTTGCAGCAACAGCAGCACGACCAGATATCGTTTACATTACCAATGTACTGAGCAGAAAACTACATAAATGGGGAGTAGTCCACTGGAATGCAGCCAAGAAAGTGCTACGGTACCTAAAGGAAACAAAAGACCAAGACCAGTACAAGTTTGACGATGACAACCTTCATCTTACTGGATACTCCGATTCCGATTACGCAGGTGATCAAGACACAAGAAGGTCAACTACGGGCTACGTCTTCCAAAATGGCAATGCAGCTATAACGTGGAAACTCAGTTACAGAGGTGTGTAACTTGTTCAACAGCCGAAGCAGAATACCTAGCAGCTTCTGAAGCAACAAAAGAAGCAATCTGGCTACGACAACTGCTTCAAGAAATCGGTGAAGAAGTTACAACGATAAAACTTTTTGTAGACAATCAAAGTGCGCTGAAATTAATTAAAAACCCAGTTTTTCATCACCGCACCAAACATATTGATATCAGATACCATTTTGTAAGGGAAAAATTTAACGAAGGTATTATTGATGTAAATTATATTAATACTAAATTACAAGTTGCCGATATATTCACGAAAGCATTAGCTCAAAATGACTTTGTTAGATTAAGAGTTTTGTTAGGTATGATTCTCGTAGAGTAGGAAGTGTTAGTTTATCATTTGAAATTTTGTTTATTTTTATTTTGGTTTAAATTTACCATGTTAAGTTGATTTATGTTAGAAATATTTCGTGGGAGTGTTGAATATTGTTAAATATTTCACATATTGTATGTTACTCCATCTAGCGGCAGTTGAACGTAATGTTGTACGTGTGGCTACATTCACGTCCTGTCGCAATTATCGATTATTTTTAATAGAGTAGCGAACCTCGTCAGTCGAATAAATGTAAGCGTAGCGTGCGTACTGTACTAAGTTTGTGTTCAGTTAAATAAACGTCTCGTTGATTTTCTTCATCGTTTCACTGGAACCTCGAACATTTCACAATTACTTAACGATTTGTAAAGCTGTATTTGTAAATTATCATTAACATTCACTCTAGAAAAGATTATTTCTAAGTTAACACTAATATTTGTCAGTTTAACGGTAAAAGAAACTAACTAACATCACGAATTATTACGTCACTTGAAAGAATGATGTCAATTGATGTTACTTGAGTAATGCTACGCAAGCCCGAAGTTCCCGGTGAATCGTTCACGTGTTTACAGAATTGAGGTGCATACTTTAAAAATGAATGCTAATAAATATCGTAACAAATATATAAACATTTGGCTACAATTATTGACAAAAATTATAAAGGTTTAAAAAACATTAACAAAATGTTAGTTACTTTTACCTCTAACCTGACGATTTAATGTCTTTGCAACGGTATGTGAACTTCACCTTCGGTTTGCTCACTTGACTTCTGAATATTGAGAGAAATGTATTTAGCACTCTTACGAAAGCAAATGATGATGAACAGAATTATAGCCGAAGCAATTAAAATTACACCAATAATTGAAATAAAATAATAATCATGTGTTATCGACTTTTGCTGCTTCGTACAGATAGTCTAACTAAAATCATTTCTTGGGTATTTTACATGCGTATAGATAGGTGATTTTTGTATTCCCTTTTTAGTTATCGTTGTCCTATTCATATGCTGTAGGTACATTCAATTCATACCCGTTGAGTGCAAAATATCTCAAATTTAAAAGAAAAATTAGTACAAAGTACATTTACCCAATTTGCTGAACTTTTTAGGGTGCGGAATGCACCCGTTTCGCCACCCTTAATGGCTCATATCCCATTAAGAGTATGGGCCATTTCATAATTGGATAAAGATTATTACTAATATAATGTTGTAATGTTTAGGTGCTTGTTTCCCGTTGTTGCTGACAAGAAATGTGAGGCGGGATCATCCAGAGTGACGCATGGCCAGAGAAGACACCAGTTGAATTAAAAAAAAAAATAAAGTAAAATTGTTACTGAGAAGAAATCAATAAATGTAATTTGTATTGGGTGTATCGAGTTTTATTCATTCTAAAGCTAATAGTTGAATCACTAATAGTAGAGCGCTGAGACGGATCGACTACATCGGTTATTTCTTAAAATCTGAGGGAGATATAGTATGTTCTCAGCGCTCTACTAAGAGTGACTCGACCTTGGGTGCATCATGACACAACGTACCAAACATTAGGCGCTGCAAGATGTTTGTTGCCCTGTGTAGAGAGATATGCCCTGTGTATAAATTGGTCAAATTATTTGCACTTTATTTGCAATGAATCAAAAAGTTTATAAGAATAATAATAATAAGTTTTATTCAGCTCCAAAAGATTTACAAATCATAGACAGTCGTTTAAAATTTGACAAAAGAAATGTGGTATGAAAAATCAAACATAATAATAATTACATCTTTGTTGGAAAGGCACTAAAAACAATAAATTTATAATTCAAAATTAACTCCATTTACGAAAAACAACTTTTAAATGGGATTTATATTGTGCGGAAGTCGATATTGTCGCTACGCATTCATTTATTCAATTCTATTTATTAATTTACCGGCTTTAGCATAAGCAAAGGCCAGCGCCGACGGCTGTATGCGACCATCGATGGCGCCGCAGCTGGGTGAATGCGACCATTTACATTCCATTTCCCACCATATGCGCAATGAAGTATATGCGCAATCACATACCTTCTAGTCCTTATACCATGCGTTTGTAGTGGCATTATGATGGCACTATGCTATTGGGTATTTGGTATATACAGAGACTACAGAGTTGCTTGTACTCCTACTAGAACGAAATTGACGGAAAAAATACAAAACAAAGACTGTCCCTCATTTCTACAGCAATGCTATAAAAACATTAAATTAGAATAATAAAGCTTCACATTAAGTAATTTTAATGCATGTAATTTATTACATAAAATTCTAATTGACCTAATATTGACCGGAAAAACATCGAAACGATATATCGCAACACTAACATCGATGTAAAAACATTGATATTCTTGTGAAATACATCGATGTTTTGAAAACATCGATTTATGTTTGCCATTTGCCATCCCTAACCAAGGTCTATAAAATAGACCTTGATAAATGCTAACTTCATGTTAAAATATCGCAACACGAAAAGAGAGAGACAGATAGATTAACATTAACTGAGCAACCTACCGTCAGGGTGCGCTCGAGGCAAAAATGCGGGAAATTTGAACGTGTGCTATACATACGTACCATACCTAATAATTTTAAATTTTATTCTATTTTTGCTTTTTAGTACTAAACAAGCAATTTAAAACCATAAAACACTTACTACACAAGTTTTGAAATAAAACAAGAAACATTTTAGTGTATTATTTATTATTATCATGAAATAAATACAAAATACATAATATAGTAAAATAAATAAAATATTCTGTATACTCTACACATAAAATAATAATATAAAATCTTACAATAATAAATAATCAATACATAAGGTACATTTCTCACATCGATGATCCCAGCAGCAGACATCTAAAACAAAAGAACAGCATTGGAGCGATATAGCACTGGACGGCACGAGCTACGAGAGCTCGTGGAGTAAAATATGAGTAGTGTATTAAGGTGGCTACTGCCTCCACCACCGCCACAACCGCCACCACACCCACCACCCCACCACCCAATAAATTAAAAATGGCGTCCCACCACTCAATTACCACTAATTGGCTACACCGCCGAATCAATTAAGAGTGGGGTTCTACTACCATCTCCACCACTCAATTAGCTAATTAGAGTGGTAATTAATCAATTAGAGGGCAATTACATCACCCAATCAATTAATAATACAATTACATCAATTAAACCCCCACATCACTGAGTGCTCGGTGTGATTTGGCTTCTGAATACACTTTATTACAGGTAGGCGACCGCTCGCTCTAGACACATTGCAGGGGGTGAGGGTGATGCAGGTAGGCGACCGGTGGCTCTAGACACATTACAGGGGGTGAGGGGTGAGGGGGTGACATACTACTACGGAGGGTGTATTTATACAATACCTGTCTTATTTCATGTTGTTTGTCTTTCTCTATCTTATAGCTTTTTGTTTACCGACACACATTCCATCTCTCATTGGGGTTATTACACTTCACAAACACATTGCAATAGGACGGAATAAAACACGAATATTTTACATACAAAAATCATTTATTAAATTGTTATCATTACATAGTATCAGTACATAATACCATTACATAATTATAAACTAGTTCACATCTTTCCCTTTTTTTTCCTCAGACTTTCATTATAATTTAGCTGATTTGATTATCTAACTTGCCGTACTACACTATTTATCGGGTTGTATTCAATAATACTATCATGAACGATAATACAATACGCTAGTATTGTTGGGGGAATACATTAGAACTTTGAAATGCCACACTAATGTCAGACGTCGATGACAGTCTATAATCATGACATACACCAAACAGAAAACTTAATGGAATCCGTAGATACTATGTTATTATAAACTAATTCACATCTTTCCTCAGACTCTCATTATAATTTAGCTGATTCGATAAACCATTTTATTCTAGATTGTTCTATCGTATTTTTTTTTGTTTATGTAATTAGGTAGTACATCTTTCGTCAGTATTTCATTATAATTTAGCTGACTCGATAATCCATTTTATTCTAGATTGTTCTATAGTATCTTTTCTGTATTTGTAATTGGGTAAGGGTGGTAATATATCAATAAAGGCGGGGGAATAGGACTGTATGTGGGATACATATATTCAGGTAAGCTTTAGAAATTGTTATCCTCACTATTGGTTGAGTGGATTAGAATGTTGGACAGATGTCTATGTATTTATGGGGTTACATCATGAGATTAGCATCTACCATTCATTAGTTCAAATCATTCGTGAGTTAATTTTTTGTTTAATGTTTTTGTAAGTCATTCCGCGTGGTATGAGATGCTAAAGGTGCTCGGTAAGTACAATCACCACTAATTCTATCAACCACTATATAAAAGATTAATACATAGTCAATGTACATAACTGTATCAGCAATTATAATGGAAGACTCATCATCACATAATTATAGAGTATCTTACAGTTGTTCATGGCACACACAGCACTAACTGGTCTACATGTGTGAAACTTGCATGGCGTATTCATCTCAATTATAGGTTTGGTGGGATACCCTATTTCGATCATCTCCAAATTTATAATGTGCGGATGTGTCCTCCAATAAGCCGTCTCTCTCAATAGTACATCATATTTATCTCCACCCTTCACATAAATGCGATCCACTCCATCCAAATATAATTCCAATACATTCGATAGTTTATCCAAACCTATGAAGCCTGCCGTGTAGTCGATGCCATGGTGATGAGCCTCCAGATATCGAGTAGTTTTCTTATCGTCACTATTTAGATCGTCAAACTTGGTTGATGGTAGAAAGAGGTGATTTGACATATATCTTCCATCGTAGATGCACAACTCCTTCACCATGAAGACACCTGACCCCACTCGGAAACCCTGAATATCAACTACCGCAATTCTCATTTTAATCGTATTATTCTTTGGGTGATGTTAACTGTATACTAGACAATTCCACTATAATTATTTGAATATATAGGTAATATGTATCCCCACCTCAAAACCCCACCCAGTCGAACAAAGTCGTTGATGATAGGATCTTTATTATACCATACTTTGCATATACTACTATTACAACAGTGATCAGACATAAAAACCAACGATTGTGTCACTCATCCTGACAATTTGTGTCAGCCAACCTGACAATTTGCGTCAGTCAAGCCGTCAATCGTGTCAACCGACCGGACAAAGAATACGAGAAGTGGTATCTACTTATTATTGAAGTATGAATCTCATCTTCAATGGAAAAACTACATTCTGGGGATTATCGTAAAAATGACAACCGACAACAATGTGGAGATATATCACAAAGTAATGAAATGCCAGTTTTAACCAACAATATTCGAGAGTGTAAAAGCAACTACAAGAACGAAATGAATTAGCTACCGGTAAAGATGCTATATATGACACTGTGCTTGGAATTGTATGCATTCTTATGGGATTTTGTTTCATACAGGCCCAATACTGCAAAATAGCATTGTTTCTTATGTAAAACACACACAAATCCTTTCAATATATAAGATCTTTGTGCGCAGAGCATTATATTTTTATAGACAGTTCTCAAAGACTTTTTAGGGTTCTCTTTAAAGTTTTTAGCGCTTCTAACGTATCCATATTACTTCTGCCAGTAGGTATAAATATGTGGTACCAAACAATCGACTCTCATTTGACTTACAGCAGTGACCTAACATAAAAACCAACGATTGCATCAGTCGACCTGACAATTTGTGTCAGTCAATCCATTAATTGTGTCAGGCGACCTGACAATTTGTGTCAGTCAATCCGTCAATCGTGTCAACCGACCGGATAAAGAATACGATAAGTGGTATCTTCTTATTATAGAAGTATGGGTTTAATCTTCCATGGGAGAGCTACATTCTGGAATCATCGTAAAAATTGCAATCGACAACAATTTGGAGATATATCAGAAAGAAATGATGTGGTAGTATTAACCAACAATATTCAACAGTGTAAAAGGCAATTACGAGAAAGAAATGAATTAGCTACCGATGAAGATGTTGTAGATGTGAGTGATAGTAAGAGGGAATCCAAGGTACATATTTTGGAGAAAATGGAAAGAAGAAGATACTGCGTTTCGTGTTATAATTTTCATTCTAATGAGTTGGGGAGAAAACGAGCGAGAAATGCAACAATAAAAATTAAAACCATATGCAATACGTGTAATAAACATTTTTGTAGCAAATGCTTCGAGAGAACACATGCATTTCTAAAGTATGTTGCATAATATGTATTATTAATAAAATAAATAAATAAATTTCATCACATCTTACTCCATCAACCTGTCATTGAATTATATACAGAAAATTATAAATAGCCGTATACAGCACACCATGTAAATGACACTTTTCTGTATCTCACGCTCATGTATGTGGCATCAATCAGGTTTTTAATCTGTTGGAATCAGTCAACCTATCATACACCTATCAGTCCCACCGTCCGTAACTCCAAATCAAATATAAATTGATTATTATTTATAAGTATTTTTAGTATCAATCAGTATTCGCTAGTATGAGGGTCGTCAGTCACCCATCCCTACCACTACCGCTAATTAACTTGGACGCAGTCTGCTCGAATGATGAAGTGTCTACACAGCAGCGCCATGGTGAACTTCTTCCAAACAGTATTAGGGCGATTATATGTGGTCCTTCAGGTTGTGGAAAAACGAACCTTCTACTTAGTTTACTATTTGAGAAAAATGGTTTACGCTTTGAGAATATCTACATTTTCTCCAAGACATTATACCAACCAATATATGAATTTTTAAATAATATAATCAAGGAGATACCAGAAGTTCAAATTTTTAATTACAGCAATAATGACGATATTGTGGATCCTCAAGATGCCAAAAACAACTCCGTATTCATTTTCGATGATATAGCCTGCGATAGACAGGATAAAATACGATCATATTTCTGTATGGGTCGTCATAAACTTGTCGATAGCTTCTATTTAACACAGACTTACACACGAATACCTAAACACCTATTGCGTGATAATTCAAACGTCATAGTTTTATTTGCTCAGGACTCACTTAATTTAAAGCATGTGTTTGAGGAGCACGTATCAGCAGACATGAATTTTCATAGGTTCCGAGAAATGTGTCTACAATGTTGGAGATATGGAAAGCATAGTGCATTAGTAATAATGAAGGATTTTAAAATTGAAGATGGGCGATATAGAATGGGGTTTGATCAGTATATATTAGACATACAATAGAAAATAGTGACAGTGTGAATCGACTATCGAGTGAAATAGAGCTACAAACAGTGCGTCGCAGTGTTGAAGTGGATAATTGGTTTTAAATCTTAGTATCTTCAATTTTAATATACAATGGAGAGGAGGAAGCAGTTGTGGAGTAGTAAACATAGTGATACACCTCGGGGTGGAGATGATATTAAGAGACAGATCAGTGAGATCGCAAATGTTGTCAGAAAAAAATATTTAGCTTTAAAGTTGGGACGCAAACGTGATGATGAAACAATTGAACGTGTCGCAAAACCTATAACTGAGACATTAAAAGGTATTTCCACCGCAGCGATGGATTTACTACAGAAGAATATTACAGCCGGAGCAAATGCTGTAAAGCTTGAGAAGCGTGAGCCCATGGAAATATCATCACTACCCACACAAATTAGCGCATACTTCTCTACCGGTCTAGATAAGCACTTAGATAAAAGTTTTGGTGCTCAATACAATTATGAAAGTGGTAATTGGACATTAGGATCAAAAAGCATCGATTTTTCAAATGATAAAATAATTATAGATAATGGAACTACAATTGATGGAAGTAGGGGGTTATATGAATTAATATTTCTAAAATCACCAGTAGGTTATTCACGTAGGGATTTGCAGAAATATCATGAAATACTCAATTTAACGAATGTGCATAAACATCAATTTGATGTTAATGCGCGAACTAAGGCGAATAGATCGTATAAATATACACAAATCATAAAACCGTTATTGGAAAACTCACTTGATTTAGATACATCCATCACATGGGAGCCGAAGTTTGGGGGTGATCTCCAAATGAAAGTCGATGATCGAAAAATGCAGTATATATACTGGGATAATATTAATGAGTTGGTAGATCGTCTAAGACTGCTGACTGCTTCACAAGCTGCTGGAAACAATTCCCACAACAACGAAATTGTATCAATCGTGGAGGAGTTGCGAGAAGCAGAAATCATTTTTTAAGATGGGTGTAGACAAATTCGGTAGATCTCACGGTAGAGTCAAGAATCGTACACACATACAACGAGAGCAGGCATTCACCCTAACACAAGATGGAAATTATGATATCCGGAAGCGCAAATTGTGTAACATTGGAACACCAACCAATGATGGTGACGGTGCACACAAACAATATGTCGAAAGCAGAATTCAAGAATCTATTAATATTATGAAACGTGAGATGATGCCGCTAATTCACGAAGCAATTTCGGATAAGATGAAAATTTGGAACACTGATATACGACATTATATTACTAGTGAAATCGCTTCCATTAATGATAATATTACCACAACAAAATCACACATTGATTCTTTTATGGGTATTACTACCAATGACATCAGATCGGGGGCTTCTAAAGTGGATGTATTAGAAGTAAAACAGAATGAAATATTAGAAGAAATGCGAAAACAACATACGAGAGTGACTGTTATGAGGAATAGTACTACAGACGGGGAGAGGAATTTACGATCGTTTGCACAACTCGCCAGAGAGGAAATCGCGAGTGTCGTAGAGCGTTTAATAGTTCTCGAGCATAAGTCAACCACCAGTACAACATTTGAGCCCACATCGGAAACATCATAAGATGAAAAAGTTTAGTAATGCAAAGGAGGCTATTGTGAATGAATTGCATAAACCGGCTCGCAAGAAGTTTCCGAGGCGGAGGACCATTCTACATGGTATAGATGATCTTTGGCAAGCCGATTTAATTGAGCTCATCACATATTCTCGCTTCAATAGAGGGTTTAAATATATTCTAATTGTAATTGATTGTTTTTCTAAATTCGTATGGATGGAGCCGATAAAGAATAAGTCATCGGGTGAAGTGTCACGAGCCATGGGTACAATATTGATGAATTCACATCCCCGTATTCCAAAGAACCTACAAACCGATAATGGGCGTGAATTCTACAATAGCCAGTTTAACTCATTAATGAGAAAGTATTCAATTAACCATTATTCAACATTCAGCGTAATGAAGGCTGCCATAGTTGAACGCTCAATTAGAACCATAAAGCAGAATTTATTCAAATTATTTAGTCTATATGGAAACTATAAATGGTATCACCTACTACAAACCATCACAGTGAAGTACAATAATACAAAGCATAGAACCATAGGGATGAAGCCGATAGATGTTGATTCAAAACAGATTGAGAATGAACTTCTTCGTACCGTTTACAGTCACATTAAGGTCGCTGGTAGGGGTAAATTGAAAGTTGGTGATGTGGTTCGCATAAGTAAATTTAAGCATGTTTTCACCAAGGGATATTTGCCGAGTTGGACGACTGAATTATTTAAGATTGTAAGAATTAAGATAACAGATCCGGTTACATATATGTTGGATGATATGTATGGTCAACCAATAAAGGGAGGGTTCTATGAGCATGAATTGATAAAAACGAACTCACCCGATACGTATCTTGTGGAGAAGGTTTTAAAAACGAGGGGTGATAGAGTATTCGTAAAATGGTTGGGTTTCGATAGCACTCATAACAGTTGGATACCGAAAGCAAACATAATCTAATAGTGTGGTGTGATAGCCATTGGAGGAAAAAAAAAGCACAGACACGTAGAAATCATGAACTCTAACGCATGTGACATCGTCATATCACATTTCACACATGAAAAGATGTTGAATGAGTTTAGTCGTGATGAGTTAGGATTATTCTCCATCAACTATCTACGTAAGCATGTAGCTCCACACCAACTACAAGCCGCCTGGTGTAAATTACCTAGACACTTCACTGACGATGATGAGTTGAAAGCTAGATTACCATGTCACAAACATCATAACACACCTCATCAGGATACCCACTACGATGGACCGCCACCATCACGCAAAAATTGTTTACAATGTGAAATTTAGAAATGTAATGTGGCTACTATATTATTAATTACATGAATTAAATGTATTATGTGAATTGTGTGTGTCTGTATATTATTTGATCCCTATCCCTATTATTAATATGATAATTGCGTGAAACAATATAACACTTTAAAGTGGTGAGAACTAGGATGTAACATGACGGCATCATTGACTAACAAAACAAGTTTGAACGTGTTCGAACATGTTCCGGATTATGTATAGCAGTATAATTAGTGATGAAAATGCAAGTTTAGACAGGTTTGAACATGTCTGAAAAGGATTCTTATACAGCCTGTGGTAATATTGAACTCTATGTTACCGAGATTTGTGTATAAAATATATGAGTACGCATGATGTGTAATCAGTATCAATGATAACGTATAAGGGTAAGGGGCTCTTAAACACGAGTATTAATAATCTACCATTTGAGTTACACCTGCCGGGGTATCAGTTTTGCGGACCTGGAACTAAACTACAAAAAAGATTGCAACGTGGTGATGAGGGGGTGAATAGACTGGACGCCGCCTGTAGGAATCACGATATCGCATATAAGAATCATAAAAGTCTAGAGGATCGTCATCGAGCTGATAGAGAACTCGAAAATAGGGCTTGGGATAGAGTAAAATCATCAGACTCTAAATTTGGCGAAAAAGCATCAGCCTGGTTGGTTAGCAACGCGATGAAATTAAAACGAACACTTGGTATGGGAATCTCAACATCCTGTGGAGATAATAGAAGGGTGAAAAGACTCTCAAAGAAAAATGATAAAGCCAAAGTTGCATTCCGCAAAGCAATTGTAAGCAGAGTTAGTAAGACAATAGGTAGAGTTGATAATTTGAGAGATGCGTCACGTTTAGCTGTTCAGAGTGCACGCTTAGCTGTTAAGGATGTTGGTGGAAAGGCTAGAGTAAGGATTCCACGTATAATTCCAATCCCCAAGACTGGTGGAATCATCCCTCTACTACCAGCTATTTTTGCCGGCCTCTCAGCATTAGGAGGACTGAGTGGCGGAGCGGCAGGTGTATACAGAGCCATAAGAAGTGGACAAGAAGCTCGAGAAAAATTAGTAGAATCAGAACGTCATAATAAAACAATGGAGGCGATAGCTATTGGCAAGAAGGGGTCTGGATTATTCTTGAAGAAGCATAAATCAGGTCTAGGATTATACATGAAAAAAAAATTTTAGCTGAGCTACCCAAGAGGCCCCTAACCAACATCGACTTAATTAGATATGCTAAATTATTGAAAATCCGCCATTTTCGAGGAGTCTTCATGCGCGATACTATACCGAAAACACCCATAACCGTAAACGAGTGTGCCATCGTTAATTTGGACGACAACAGTGGAGGGGGGACTCATTGGGTAGCATATCAGAATAGAGATCACCATGTAATCTACTTTGACAGTTTTGGTAACCTGAGACCGCCAAAGGAACTAATAAAATATTTCAAACATTGTGAGATTACATATAATCATACCAATGTACAAAAGAGTAATACTTACAATTGTGGGCATTTATGCCTAGAATTTCTAATAAAGCATAAATAGATGAACATTCAACAAAATCGTTTAATTATGTCTCAGACATTCACCCTTACAGGTGCTTCCAGTACACTATCCATTGATTTTTATCCTCCAATCGAATTAGAACTTGGTTCTCAATATTCATTAGCATTACTAGCCCTACATACGTACAACAGTATCCCCAATATTGAAGAAGGTGTGAATAATAAATTTCATTACGGTGTTCCCAAATTGGATAGTGGTATAAATATCCAAAAGGGTGTAATCGATATCTCAGCTGGAACGTATGAACTCGACGATATTGAGGCATACAATAAATTCCATTACACTCATCACGAGTCGGATAGTGGTATAGATATTCACGAAAGTGTGATAGAAATTCCTACAGGATCATATGAACTCAGTAATATTGAGGCATACTTATTGGATGAACTGGAAGTACGTGGCCATATAAAACCATTGGACAGAAGTAGTCTATCAATCAAGGGTAATAATAATACTTTGAGGTGTGAAGTTAGGAGTGAATTACGAATCAACTTTACTCGGCCGAATACTATTGGTACAGTGTTAGGATTCTCGCCACAATTTATCGTTCCGAAAATTAGATACCAATCAGACTTACCAGTGAGAATAAGTAAGGTTGTTACTATACGTGTAGAGTGCAATATTATTTTCGGTTCGTTTTATAACAACAAACCATCACATACGCTATACGAATTTGCGCCAGCAGTAGACCCTGGTTATAGCATTGATATTGAGCCGAGGAATTTAGTATACCTACCCGTCTCGAATCAACGGAACATTTCAAACGTCACAATAAATTTACTTGATCAGTGTGGGGAATTAGTCAATTTTCGAGGTGAAGACATTGTAATCAGATTGGAGTTGAAGAAGCAAACGTGAAATGGGTTTAGTTTTTCGTGTTGGGCGGTCATCACGGCGTGATAGGTATATAAGCAGGGGTAATTTCCAGTCGACTTCAGTTAGTACTATTCACCCACTAGGTGTAGCACCGGTAGCAATTAGCCAATCATCATCATCACTATCCAAAGAGAATATTCAATTTCTACGATCTCAAGGTTATCATGTCAGAAAAGTTATCGATATTCGGAAATCCTGATTTCGATCATTCGATAGTCGGTGAGGAGATACATACATACCACCCCCAAACCAACTCATTTCAACATAATGACGAAATCGAAATCACCATCAATCAGCAGGATGCTCTGGTTTCGATGTATGAAAGTGCCCTGTATATTGAAGGTTCCATCGAGCATTCGGCGACTGGGTCGGGTGATGCTAAGATTACAAACAATTTTGGAGCGTTTCTTTTCGAGTCTATTAGCTATGAACTCAACGGTATCGAGATTGATAGAATTAGAGATCCTGGAATTACAACACTCCTGAAAGCATATTTATGCCTAAATGAGAATCAGTGTATAGCCCTTCAAATTGCTGGATTAGTATATCCACTAGATAATGGTATTTATACACTTCATAATAATGATACATTCTCTCTACGGATTCCATTAAGTTATCTGTTTGGCGTATTTCATGATTATAGACGAGTAATTCAAGGTCGTCACAAACTGCGATTAGTTCGAGCCAGATCAGACAATAACTGCTATCAGATAGTGCTCTCGGCTGCTGATAGTGGTGCAACGGATTTGAAAAAATTGAAAATAAATCTTACTAACATTGAATTAAGAGCTAAACACATTCTACCATCGGATGACGTGAAATTGGAGTTGCTACAGAATCTGAAGAGTGAGAAACCGATACTAATACCATTCAGGAAGTGGGATTTTCACGAACTTCCATCTCTTAGAAGAGCTAATAATGAGATTTGGTCTGTGAAGACGAGCGTTAACCTAGAGAGACCCCTTTATGTCATAATTGCATTCCAAACAAATCGCAAAGATAATGTTAAAAGTGATATATCTCGCTTTGATCATGTAAACATCACCGATTTGAGAGTATATCTAAATTCGGCTTGCTATCCATATGAATCTATGCGTTTGCACTTTGATAGAATGAGATATGCAGAGGTATTTCAAATGTATTTAGACTTTCAAACTGGTTTCCTTGAGCAGCAACATGCACAACCTATGCTAAATTATCGGGATTTTAACCAGCGGGCCCTATTCGTAGTTGATACATCTAAACATGCTGCAAATGTTGTATTGTCATCGACGTGTGACATTACTGTGGAATTTCAAAGTTCTAATGTATTCCCCAATAATACTAAAGCGTATTGTATTATCGTTCATGATAGTATTATTGAATACACACCGATAAATAGTGTAGTACGGCAAGTTAGATAATCAAATCAGCTAAATTATAATGAAAGTCTGAGGAAAAAAAAAGGGAAAGATGTGAACTAGTTTATAATTATGTAATGGTATTATGTACTGATACTATGTAATGATAACAATTTAATAAATGATTTTTGTATGCAAATTATTCGTGTTTTATTCCGTCCTATTGCAATGTGTTTGTGAAGTGTAATAACCCCAATGAGAGATGGAATGTGTGTCGGTAAACAAAAAGCTATAAGATAGAGAAAGACAAACAACATGAAATAAGACAGGTATTGTATAAATACACCCTCCGTAGTAGTATGTCACCCCCTCACCCCTCACCCCCTGTAATGTGTCTAGAGCCACCGGTCGCCTACCTGCATCACCCTCACCCCCTGCAATGTGTCTAGAGCGAGCGGTCGCCTACCTGTAATAAAGTGTATTCAGAAGCCAAATCACGCCGAGCACTCAGTGATGTGGGGGTTTAATTGATGTAATTGTATTATTAATTGATTGGGTGATGTAATTGCCCTCTAATTGATTAATTACCACTCTAATTAGCTAATTGAGTGGTGGAGATGGTAGTAGAACCCCACTCTTAATTGATTCGGCGGTGTAGCCAATTAGTGGTAATTGAGTGGTGGGACGCCATTTTTAATTTATTGGGTGGTGGGGTGGTGGGGGTGGTGGCGGTTGAGGCGGTGGTGGAGGCAGTAGCCACCTTAATACACTACTAATATGCACTGAGTGCAGGTTCTGTTGCACCGGTATTCCAACAGAACACGAAACACTCTGTGAGCGCAGCCAACAGAACACAAAATTGTGCACTGGTGCTCCCGAGTTATACCAAAACAAAACGCTATAAATATGAGTTGGTGCATTTGGGATATAGACAGGCAAATTTCTTACGTTCCAGAGATACATATGCCATTACAATGAATAAACAATGGAACTCATGAAAATATTTAAAAATATACTCACCCGATAACTAATCATGCTTCCGCTCCCTTTCCTTTTCTCGTCACTTGTCCCTTTGTGTAAACAATGATCCTAAAAGCAAGTGTTAGTTTATACAAGAGTATTAAATATGTAATTTGATTCATATCTTTGAACGGAACTGACACGCACAACTCTGCAAATCACTGCAAATATTGCAAATTATGACGTATTTTCTTATGATTGACGCTTGTTATGTTAGGTTATGGCACAGACTATACAGACGCGTAATTTCGTGTCGGCGCCTTTGATCTGGCGGTACCTAATTTTTTGGCCTTGAATCCCACTTGATGGTATTGACGTCACAAAACGTCATGACTTTGCGTGGCTAGCCCTGCGCTGAATAGAACACAAATGTTGTAACCATGACGACCTATTATTGGGCGTCACCTTGCTCGCCAGCTATTCGCTATAAAAATGTAATACGTCCCCCTACCTCAGAATTTCGCCACGGCCTGTCCGACCTCCCATTTGAATGAAAAAAGTACCCGGCGCGTCAACATGCGCAATGAAATTCTGAACTTGTGATTTCCTGCGAGTTGCGTAGATACGCAACTCGTGGTTATGGCGATGCGGGCCCGTACTTACGAGAGGTTAGCTATGGAAATTTATCTAGTTACATGCTAGTTACAAATTGTTAGGCTAACTTCACGTTAGAAAATTTTACGCAAGCTCCCCCTGACGGTAGGTTGGCAAACCAAAGCAAAATGACGTCACGTGTTTCCATATCGGCCATTTAAACTTTCACCCGGGTCCTAACCATAGAAAACACTTCGTAGAAAGGAAACAAGCATGCTAAGATCTTGGTAATACACACGCGCGCCTTCTTACGGAGGGCCAACGAAGTTTACTATACGCCAGTAGTTATGCAACTTATTCTGCAGGACAGCAGTATATATTTAACCTGCTCTTATGCAACCCATTGTTCGTTCCCAACAGATTTAATGCAGTAGACATAATTGATTATATTATAGCAAATCTACAAAAATAACCCATTTTAATTAAATAAATTTATTTTCACACGCCAGTATACAAATACATTACATACATATATAAGATATTTAAGATTTATAAACTAAATCACTACATTTTGATTGACGCTGCATCAAGTTCAATCATTAAAAGCACTCACAGTAAATAATTTAGCTATACTTATTGTACCCCCCCCCCACATTTACTGCGGTGAGGGGTATATTGAGTTTGCCACAAATGTCCGGCTGTCTGTGTACACGATAACTGCCGTAATTTTGAAGTTATTGATCTGAAATTTGGGATACAAGCTTATCTATTATAAAGTAAGGACATGTTCGTGATTGAGCAAAATCGGTTAATTTTTTTTAATATTTTACTATGAGGGGGAAAATAACTTCAGCACGCCTGAAGATATCTTTTTACTAGTTTTTATTCATTTCTCATTTATAAAAGATTATTTTTTGCTGCTTTATATTTAGGATTATAAGGCTTATTTACCAAAATGCGTTCTACATAATATATAATGGAATAATTTCAGAATAATGAGGAGTTGAAGAGATTTTATATATACTATATTAGGGCATATCGAAAAAAAAAACGGTTTTTCAAAATTTCAAGTTGATAAAATGTTGTGCCTGTGGACTCACATATACCACCAAAAAATGGCCCAACTGAAAAATATTTAGGTCTCTCCCAAGAAACCAAAAGTTTATAATTTTCTTTAAAAAGATTTTTTAATGAAAGACTAAGTGATTTTACTTTTTCAAATAGAAACAATACGGTGTGAAATTAACATTTATACAAAAATATGTGTATTACAATAATCCAACATTTAGATCAATCGGGTGTATCGGAAAAACGTCTTTTTCTAAATTCAAAATTTCAAGTTGATAAAATGTTGTGTCTATGGACTCGCATATATGTACCACCAAAAAAATGGCCCAATTGAAAAATGTTGTCTCTCGCAGGAGCCCAAAAGTTTATATATTTTTTTTAAATTAAGTGATTTTACTTTTTCAAATAGAAACAGGTTAACAATACGGTGAAATTAACATATACAAAAATATGTATATTACAATAATCCAACATTAAGATCGCCTGCAGTTTATTTAGATATGATAGAACATTTAGAAAAATTCCCATTTTCGTTAGGGTGTATCGAAAAAACGCTTCCTTTGAAATAAAAAATTTCAAGTTGATAAAAAGTTGTCCCTATGGACCCACATTTAACACACACAAAAATGGCACAATTGCAAAACATTTAGGTGTCCCGTAGGAGGCCTAAAGTTTATAAATATCCTTAAAAAAAAATTTACGGAAATATTTTTTCTTTTTTCTTTTTCAAAGCCACATGTAGGCACATAATAAAATATTTAAGGACAAATAAACTTTCAAGCACATTTTTTAAATTATACGAAAATGGCAATTTTTAAATGTTCTATCAAATCTAAATAATCTGCAGGGGCATCTATATGTTGCATAGAGTAGGTAATAGATTTGTGTATACGTTAATTTCACACCTTATTGTTTAACTTTTTCTATTTGACAAAGAAAAATCCCTGAATCTTTCATTAAAAAAACATCTAATTTTTATAGGAAATCATAAACTTTAGCCCTCTTGCGAGAAAACTAAATATTTTTCAACTGGGCCAATTTGTTGTTGTGGTATCTGTGAACCCATAGGCACAACCTTTTATCAACTTGTAATTTTGAATTTCAAAGAAAACGTGTTTTCGATACACTCTAATATACATAACAGATAATTATATTATATCAGCATTATTGAAAAGAAAAATTGCTGTTAACATACATTCTGTAAGGTTTGATTAATTAATAGTTGACATGGGCCTACAAAAATCTTTGTACCTACTCAGTAGAAAGTTTGGTTTTACCATACACTATATACATATACTTTTAGTACTTAAGAGCTACTTTTTAGCTTACTCTGGGCAACACAGAGAAACAATTTGGACCTTATCTTTCATCTATCGATGTCCGCTAACAGTATGTATACCTGTTTTTAAATTATTATCATTCAGTTTAGGTTATGGAAAATTGTTCTAAACCACAGAAATATGACTAGACTTTGCTTCATTGTAAACTATCGAAAAAGCAATCACTGATAATCATAGTATTTACTATAGTAATTTTACTATTGTCGACTATTATACTATGAGTAATGTATTCCAGATTATTTTCAAAATGTACGTAGATACCTTCATAAATAGACAATAATACAGAAAAAGTCGAATGTAAACAGGCAGTCGTACAATCTCACGAAAACCATAAATCCCATCATTTTGGTCCATCTAGAAACTATAAATGGTGCGACATTCCAGTTAGATTCCTAGTTCGTAGTTTTGTAGATTTGCTGGAGGAAAATGAACAATTTCTATCAATTCATGATTACAGTTCTAGACACTGCTCTATTTGGTGTGAAGTTATCCAGTCATGAATTTTGGTGTACCTTACAGAAAATTATCGTTATCTTCTTCAGAGTCTATTATCTTCTTCAGTCCATTATTTCAAGTGCTGTCCAGTCATAAATTTTGGTTCCTTGCTGACGTCTTTGCTTTCTTATATTGTATTTTAATTAAAACCTTTGAAGAAACATCTCAGCAGTGTCTACAATAAAAACAATAACACATACCATTAAAATCATTAAAAAATGTACGAACGTTACCTTATGTAGTAAGTAAATGTTGTTAAGTTCTTCCGATACATGTTACTAACATCAGCCAGAAAGTAATTCTGCATTTCGGGCATATCTTCTGGTTGTAGCTAACCATTTTACTAAGAGAATATAAAACACGCGTACTGTGTAGTTGCACTTTCAATTAACATCATTGTATGATTATTAGAAGATCTCATATCCTCCGTAGTCCTGCACAACTATAAGAAGTATTAAAAAGCATATATCATGATACTATTTAATTATTAATTAATTTATTATTTAAATTATTAACGTTATTATAAAAAAATATTCAGAATTAAACTTACCAATTAGAAATATGAATGCCATTGTAGAGAAATAACAGCTATCAATAATTACACTTGCTAATTTGACAGTTTGCATTGTTTGTATCGACAATCGCACATTTTTGATTATATTTTAGTTCGTTACCAAGGTTATTCTGACGTAAAATTGTGGTGGCGCCATCTTACGTTAGACCAAATGCAAAACATATATAGATATACTGCCAAGGCACTCCGTATTAGTTCCGTGGGTATGCAGTGTGGTTCATGGCACAGACTGGTTCATTGTTAGGACCATACCCACGGATGTTTCTCCCAAATTGTTTCTCTGTGTTGCCCAGAGTAAGCTAAAAAGGAGCTCTTAAGTACTAAAAGTATATGTATATAGTGTATGGTAAAACCAAACTTTCTACTGAGTAGGTACAAAGATTTTTGTAGGCCCATTTCAACTATTAATTAATCAAACCTTACAGAATGTATGTTAACAGCAATTTTTCTTTTCAATAATGCTGATATAATATAATTATCTGTTATGTATATTAGAGTGTATCGAAAACACGTTTTCTTTGAAATTCAAAATTACAAGTTGATAAAAGGTTGTGCCTATGGGTTCACAGATACCACAACAACAAATTGGCCCAGTTGAAAAATATTTAGGTTTCTCGCAAGAGGGCTAAAGTTTATGATTTCCTATAAAAATTAGATGTTTTTTTAATGAAAGATTCAGGGATTTTTCTTTGTCAAATAGAAAAAGTTAAACAATAAGGTGTGAAATTAACGTATACAAAAATCTATTACCTACTCTATGCAACATATAGATGCCCCTGCAGATTATTTAGATTTGATAGAACATTTAAAAATTGCCATTTTCGTATAATTTAAAAAATGTGCTTGAAAGTTGATAAAAGTTTATTTGTCCTTAAATATTTTATTATGTGCCTACATGTGGCTTTGAAAAAGAAAAAAGAAAAAATATTTCCGTAAATTTTTTTTTAAGGATATTTATAAACTTTAGGCCTCCTACGGGACACCTAAATGTTTTTCAATTGTGCCATTTTTGTGTGTGTTAAATGTGGGTCCATAGGGACAACTTTTTATCAACTTGAAATTTTTTATTTCAAAGGAAGCGTTTTTTCGATACACCCTAACGAAAATGGGAATTTTTCTAAATGTTCTATCATATCTAAATAAACTGCAGGCGATCTTAATATTGGATTATTGTAATATACATATTTTTGTATATGTTAATTTCACCGTATTGTTAACCTGTTTCTATTTGAAAAAGTAAAATCACTTAATTTAAAAAAAAATATATAAACTTTTGGGCTCCTGCGAGAGACAACATTTTTCAATTGGGCCATTTTTTTGGTGGTACATATATGCGAGTCCATAGACACAACATTTTATCAACTTGAAATTTTGAATTTAGAAAAAGACGTTTTTCCGATACACCCGATTGATCTAAATGTTGGATTATTGTAATACACATATTTTTGTATAATGTTAATTTCACACCGTATTGTTTCTATTTGAAAAAGTTAAATCACTTAGTCTTTCATTAAAAAATCTTTTTAAAGAAAATTATAAACTTTTGGTTTCTTGGGAGAGACCTAAATATTTTTCAGTTGGGCCATTTTTTGGTGGTATATGTGAGTCCACAGGCACAACATTTTATCAACTTGAAATTTTGAAAAACCGTTTTTTTTTTTCGATATGCCCTAATATAGTATATATAAAATCTCTTCAACTCTTCATTATTCTGAAATTATTCCATTATATATTATGTAGAACGCATTTTGGTAAATAAACCTTATAATCCTAAATATAAAGCAGCAAAAAATAATCTTTTATAAATGAGAAATGAATAAAAACTAGTAAAAAAATATCTTCAGGCGTGCTGAAGTTATTTTCCCCCTCATAGTAAAATATTAAAAAAAATTAACCGATTTTGCTCAATCACGAACATGTCCTTACTTTATAATAGATAAGCTTGTATCCCAAATTTCAGATCAATAACTTCAAAATTACGGCAGTTATCGTGTACACAGACAGCCGGACATTTGTGGCAAACTCAATATACCCCTCACCGTAGTAAATGTGGGGGGGGGGGTACAATAAGTATAGCTAAATTATTTACTGTGAGTGCTTTTAATGATTGAACTTGATGCAGCGTCAATCAAAATGTAGTGATTTAGTTTATAAATCTTAAATATCTTATATATGTATGTAATGTATTTGTATACTGGCGTGTGAAAATAAATTTATTTAATTAAAATGGGTTATTTTTGTAGATTTGCTATAATATAATCAATTATGTCTACTGCATTAAATCTGTTGGGAACGAACAATGGGTTGCATAAGAGCAGGTTAAATATATACTGCTGACACTGCTGTCCTGCAGAATCACAGATTATCCAGATACGCAACTCGCAGGAAATCACACGTTCAGAATTTCATTGCGCATGTTGACGCGCCGGGTACTTTTTTCATTCAAATGGGAGGTCGAATAGGCGAAATTCTGAAGGAGGGGGAAGTATTACATTTTTATAGCGAATAGCTGGCGAGCAAGGTGACGCCCAATAATAGGTCGTCGTGGTTACCACATTTGTGTTCTATTCAGCGGGGGGCTAGGCCACGTAAAGTCATGACGTTTTGTGACGTCAATACCATCAAGTGGGATTCAAGGTCAAATATTTAGGTACCGCCAGATCAACGCTATCGACACGAAGTTACGCGTCTGTATAGTCTGTGGCAGAATACTTTCTACGAAGTGTTTTCTATGCCACACTGCTTATGGTGCTAACTAAAAAGCTGTCAATTTGTGTATGTCGAACGTAAGTAAGAAAGGAAGAATCGTTTAGACTTGCTTGGTGCCACAAGAAATATATGGAACCCAAATATATTTTAGAATGAATACAAGGTATTTAATTCCTTATAATAACCCGATTTCGATAAATGGGTAACATAACCTCAACTAATAGGTTCAATTTTAGTCGAGAAGTAATTAAAAGACTACCTCATGTGACTATACAGGATTTGCAAAGGATTCAGTTAATTATTGATGTACCCATTAGGGATCCCACTATACCTGATGTGGAGGGACAGGAGGTTAAACGGGATATTGAAGACTTGAACGCTATCAAAGTTCATCTCTGGTCAGGTAAACAATTAGTTTCGTGATTAACTATAATTTAATTTGAGTAATAAGAGCAACGTTGTTTAGAAAATGGTAAAAATATACTGGAGAAGATAACGGAAGACTTAGAAGTTATATTTTTGCAGGATGAACGGTGGTGTCATCGAATTTTTATAGTTTTTACGGAAGTCATTTGTTGTCCCTTTAATATATAATTATAATTCTTCATAAAAATAATGCATGCTTTATAATTTATTTTCTCAGTTAAGATCTTAGTTCTCTTTTTTACTTTCTGGTTTAAAAAGTAGTTATTCAGGCCGTCATTAATTAAAGAAGAAAATCATTAGTGTTGATCAACAACCATGGACAGGAGAATCAAACATGAAGACGACGCTTTTAACGGGTTTTAAAAACAAGGAATAAGTCAAGTCATTATATATCTTTTATCATATTTTTTTAAAGGAATTAATTAATATGCAAAACATTAAGAAAATCATTAAATAGTCTTGATCAAGAACCATGGACAGAAGAATCCAACATGAAGAGGACGCCTTTAACGGGTTTTAAAAACAAGGAACAAGTCAAGTCATTATATATCTTTTATCATATTTTTTAACTCAATTAATTAATATGCAAAACATTAAGAAAATCATTACATAGTGTTAATCAAGAACCATGGGCAGGAGAATCAAAAATGAAGAGGATGAATTTTAAAAACAAGAAATAAGTCAAGTACATCTAGCTTTTATGATAATTTTTAAATTAATGAATTAATATACAACATTTTAACCTATTACTTTATCATACGCAGTATGCAGTATGTAAAGCATTGTACTCACGCCGAAAAAAAAAATTGAGATTTTAGCGGAAATAGGTCTTTATGGGTCCCCTGAACATTTTAGACCTAAGTACAAAAAAATGTCTGTGTGTGTGTGTGTGTGTGTGTGCGTGTGTAAACGATTTTTGTGACGACGATTCCGGAGAAACTACTAAAGGTATCGGGACGGAAGTTTATATTTAGAAGTTTTATGAACAAACTTAGAGGTGAAAAGCTTTTGGTTCAAAAGGGTCAAAAGGAACTGGTAGTTTATTCTAAGCCTTTTTCAATGATTTTGCAAATGAGCCGCCATTTCTGTAATTTCGACAAAATAGTTAAATAATAAATTAAAGTAGAGGAAATTTTGAATAATTTATGTTTATGAAATTTTTTGGTAAAATTCATAGTTTAGCTAATTCTATTTGTAGGAAGTCCATTATAGCGAAGTGAAGTTATTACAGATGTAGGAAATTAAATAAAAGCCTCCTTTTTTCTTCGCAGGTAAAAGATTTATTTACTACAGACATGTTTCGGCATGGCTGCCATCATCGGTGTATGTAATCTGCAAAAACAATAAGTGAGCGAGAAAGCAGGAAAAAACGGGAAAAAATATACAATTTTAAGAAACAGAACAATACAGCAATATGCAAAAACTTACAGTCAAAAAATCGTAATTAAGGCATAAATAGAGCATGGTCAAAATGAAACATCGGCTCGCGATCAGGAAAACGTACCTAACAATAGAAAACGAAAACTGTAAAATACGCGATAAACGGACAGAGCACAACAAAATACAAGCAAATAAATATGAAAACTTACATAGAGCAGGCATCAGACATAAATAAAACTTGCAAGGTCTTCATGGAAGATGGATGTCAACAGATAAAATTAAAATTAAAGCGTACGCGAATGTACGAAAGTCGTGTGGAAAAAGGTCCACACGACACGACGGACGTTAAGAGACTAGGAGGAAGCCAGCACCACCAAGACATAGGTGGCCGCAAGTCGAAATAAAAAGAGGGGGGGAGAAATAACATTTGGAACGGAAAATTTATCAACTATCGGTCGGCAGGAAATTGGCAAAAACAAGACTCAGAGACACACGTAATTTAAATGTAGGAAAACAGAGGTTTGTACTGAAAATCAGTCTGATCATTAATCAAAGTCAAAGGTGACTTTTTATGAAGTTGGATCTGAAATTGTTCAAGTAAATCTAATTTGAAGCCCTTATGGCATTTGTGAAGTAGTTTAGCATCTTTATAATTAATAACATGACCAGTCTCAACTTTGTGTTTAAATAAATTAGATGTACTTTGGTAACAGTGTTCTCTGAGTCGCCTTGACAACATTCGGCCCGTCTGTCCGACATAGACAGCATCGCAGTTGCAACAGCTCACAGAGTAAACACCACTCTCCTCCTGGATAGTTCTAGGCATCTGACGCTGTTTTGATAGCAAGTTGAACAGTATAGTTTGACTTTTGAAGGCTGGCAAAATATTGAAAGGTTTAAGGATCTTTTTAAGTTTGATATTAGAACGATTGTAGGTAAATGGCTTGTATACAGGGATAGGATGGAGAGGATTATGGGTGTATAAAGGGTCTAATTTAATTGTAGTATCATGTAACAAATTATTGACGATCTTTTTCGGAAAATTATTAACTTGGGCAACATCATAGATGTAAGAAAATTCAGCATTACGGTCATGAGCAGAAATTGGATAAGTAAGGGCGCGTCGAAAGTAGAAACGTAAGGAAGCCAAACGGTGTGAAAGGGGATGACAAGAATCATAGGGGATAATAGTAGTAAGGGAGGTAGGTTTTCTAAAAATATTGAAACTGAAGGAACTGTCCAAACGGGTGACCGACAGATCCAGGAAATTAAGTAGTCTGTCTTTTTCCAACTCCATCGTGAATCGAAGTGTAGGGGATAAATTATTAATGTAATCCAAAAATTTATTGAGGTTGGGAAGATCACCTTCCCAAATACAAAATACGTCGTCAACGTAACGTATCCATTTTTTAATAGAAGTATGGTAAGGGTTGCAAGGGTTGAGAATGAGGTTGCATTCAATATGGTCAAGAAATATATCAGATAAGAAAGCAGACAAAGGGAGACCCATTGGAAGGCCTTGTTCTATTTTGTAAAATTTATTATTGAAAGTGCAAAAGTTTTGAGTAATTATATGTTTAAGTATGGCAGTAAGATGTGAAGCATCATTATCATCGGGGAAGTGTTGATTAAAAAGGTTGTTGACGAGTTGAAGTGTAAAGTTAATGGGGATATTGGAGTAAAGGTTAGTGACATCGAAAGAAACAATAAGGCAACCTGAGGGGTTATGATTCACGATAGAGTTAGAAAAACCAAGACCATTCTTTACAGTGTAAGAAGGAGCAAAATTTAGTGAGTCAAAAATACCGAGCATGAATTTTGAGAGGCGTACAGTTGGCGAGTTATAGAACGCAGTTATAGGACGGATAGGAAGGTTAGGTTTGTGTAATTTAGGAAGAGAATAAAGATGAGGTATAGAAGGATTCATAGGTATGAAAAGAGAAGTGTTGAAATAACTATAATTTGAAAACTTTTGAAGGGTACTTTTATAAAGGTTTATTGTTTGTTTGGTTTTAAGGATAAAATTGGGGAGGGGATCTTTTTTAATTTCGTTATAGTTATTGCTGCGTAAAAATTCAATAAACAAAATAGAACAAGGCCTTCCAATGGGTCTCCCTTTGTCTGCTTTCTTATCTGATATATTTCTTGACCATATTGAATGCAACCTCATTCTCAACCCTTGCAACCCTTACCATACTTCTATTAAAAAATGGATACGTTACGTTGACGACGTATTTTGTATTTGGGAAGGTGATCTTCCCAACCTCAATAAAAATTTTTGGATTACATTAATAATTTATCCCCTACACTTCGATTCACGATGGAGTTGGAAAAAGACAGACTACTTAATTTCCTGGATCTGTCGGTCACCCGTTTGGACAGTTCCTTCAGTTTCAATATTTTTAGAAAACCTACCTCCCTTACTACTATTATCCCCTATGATTCTTGTCATCCCCTTTCACACCGTTTGGCTTCCTTACGTTTCTACTTTCGACGCGCCCTTACTTATCCAATTTCTGCTCATGACCGTAATGCTGAATTTTCTTACATCTATGATGTTGCCCAAGTTAATAATTTTCCGAAAAAGATCGTCAATAATTTGTTACATGATACTACAATTAAATTAGACCCTTTATACACCCATAATCCTCTCCATCCTATCCCTGTATACAAGCCATTTACCTACAATCGTTCTAATATCAAACTTAAAAAGATCCTTAAACCTTTCAATATTTTGCCAGCCTTCAAAAGTCAAACTATACTGTTCAACTTGCTATCAAAACAGCGTCAGATGCCTAGAACTATCCAGGAGGAGAGTGGTGTTTACTCTGTGAGCTGTTGCAACTGCGATGCTGTCTATGTCGGACAGACGGGCCGAATGTTGTCAAGGCGACTCAGAGAACACTGTTACCAAAGTACATCTAATTTATTTAAACACAAAGTTGAGACTGGTCATGTTATTAATTATAAAGATGCTAAACTACTTCACAAATGCCATAAGGGCTTCAAATTAGATTTACTTGAACAATTTCAGATCCAACTTCATAAAAAGTCACCTTTGACTTTGATTAATGATCAGACTGATTTTCAGTACAAACCTCTGTTTTCCTACATTTAAATTACGTGTGTCTCTGAGTCTTGTTTTTGCCAATTTCCTGCCGACCGATAGTTGATAAATTTTCCGTTCCAAATGTTATTTCTCCCCCCCTCTTTTTATTTCGACTTGCGGCCACCTATGTCTTGGTGGTGCTGGCTTCCTCCTAGTCTCTTAACGTCCGTCGTGTCGTGTGGACCTTTTTCCACACGACTTTCGTACATTCGCGTACGCTTTAATTTTAATTTTATCTGTTGACATCCATCTTCCATGAAGACCTTGCAAGTTTTATTTATGTCTGATGCCTGCTCTATGTAAGTTTTCATATTTATTTGCTTGTATTTTGTTGTGCTCTGTCCGTTTATCGCGTATTTTACAGTTTTCGTTTTCTATTGTTAGGTACGTTTTCCTGATCGCGAGCCGATGTTTCATTTTGACCATGCTCTATTTATGCCTTAATTACGATTTTTTGACTGTAAGTTTTTGCATATTGCTGTATTGTTCTGTTTCTTAAAATTGTATATTTTTTCCCGTTTTTTCCTGCTTTCTCGCTCACTTATTGTTTTTGCAGATTACATACACCGATGATGGCAGCCATGCCGAAACATGTCTGTAGTAAATAAATCTTTTACCTGCGAAGAAAAAAGGAGGCTTTTATTTAATTTCCTACATCTGTAATAACTTCACTTCGCTATAATGGACTTCCTACAATTCAACCACGACTATGCCTCGTCAATTGTCCATAAATTTCGTAAGATGCATAGAAGAATCAAGTTGAGCGAGAACCACATCTACTTCATTAATACTTGCATCAGAGAAAACCTCACACCAAATTTCGCTAGGGTTACTTCGGCCAGTTTGGATTTTTCCACTAAGCAAAAACTTGAAAGAAGGTCTATTGGCAGAGAGCGGCGCAGACACTACGGCAGGATCAGCAATGACACCGAGACTTTGGCTTTTTTACACCGAAAACTTAGAGATTTCTATCACCATCTCCAAATTGAGGACATCATACAGCATGCACGTGGCGACGCATTACTCTTTTCCCAGGAGGACCTACGAAAGAAGAACAACAAGCTTCACAATTTACGATCTAGAACACGACAATCTTGTGGCGCTCGCTCGCAGAGTACACACCCTGGTAATGTAACCTCACAATTTTCTAACTTTTCTGATGTTGTTTTTGACGATGCCGAGACTGCTTTGTTGAACAGAGGCCTTAAATTTGCCCTTCCTTCCCGTAATAACCTTGTTAACACCTCCATCGAGCTTGACGTCGCTATTTTGAGGCACCCCGAACGTTTTTCAATCCGTAATAGTCTTATTCCCTTTCTCAAAAAAGAAAATTCCAGTAAAAACATTCCGCCTCCATCTTTTTCTCTCCCTCTCTGGAAAACTGTTAAATCAATAAAATCTAAATTAATCGATTCTAACGCTATACTCGTTCAAGCTGATAAGAATGCTGGCACTGTCATTCTCCCTTTGTGTTCCTATGTTGATAAAACACTTGAATTTTTACGCAGCAATAACTATAACGAAATTAAAAAAGATCCCCTCCCCAATTTTATCCTTAAAACCAAACAAACAATAAACCTTTATAAAAGTACCCTTCAAAAGTTTTCAAATTATAGTTATTTCAACACTTCTCTTTTCATACCTATGAATCCTTCTATACCTCATCTTTATTCTCTTCCTAAATTACACAAACCTAACCTTCCTATCCGTCCTATAACTGCGTTCTATAACTCGCCAACTGTACGCCTCTCAAAATTCATGCTCGGTATTTTTGACTCACTAAATTTTGCTCCTTCTTACACTGTAAAGAATGGTCTTGGTTTTTCTAACTCTATCGTGAATCATAACCCCTCAGGTTGCCTTATTGTTTCTTTCGATGTCACTAACCTTTACTCCAATATCCCCATTAACTTTACACTTCAACTCGTCAACAACCTTTTTAATCAACACTTCCCCGATGATAATGATGCTTCACATCTTACTGCCATACTTAAACATATAATTACTCAAAACTTTTGCACTTTCAATAATAAATTTTACAAAATAGAACAAGGCCTTCCAATGGGTCTCCCTTTGTCTGCTTTCTTATCTGATATATTTCTTGACCATATTGAATGCAACCTCATTCTCAACCCTTGCAACCCTTACCATACTTCTATTAAAAAATGGATACGTTACGTTGACGACGTATTTTGTATTTGGGAAGGTGATCTTCCCAACCTCAATAAATTTTTGGATTACATTAATAATTTATCCCCTACACTTCGATTCACGATGGAGTTGGAAAAAGACAGACTACTTAATTTCCTGGATCTGTCGGTCACCCGTTTGGACAGTTCCTTCAGTTTCAATATTTTTAGAAAACCTACCTCCCTTACTACTATTATCCCCTATGATTCTTGTCATCCCCTTTCACACCGTTTGGCTTCCTTACGTTTCTACTTTCGACGCGCCCTTACTTATCCAATTTCTGCTCATGACCGTAATGCTGAATTTTCTTACATCTATGATGTTGCCCAAGTTAATAATTTTCCGAAAAAGATCGTCAATAATTTGTTACATGATACTACAATTAAATTAGACCCTTTATACACCCATAATCCTCTCCATCCTATCCCTGTATACAAGCCATTTACCTACAATCGTTCTAATATCAAACTTAAAAAGATCCTTAAACCTTTCAATATTTTGCCAGCCTTCAAAAGTCAAACTATACTGTTCAACTTGCTATCAAAACAGCGTCAGATGCCTAGAACTATCCAGGAGGAGAGTGGTGTTTACTCTGTGAGCTGTTGCAACTGCGATGCTGTCTATGTCGGACAGACGGGCCGAATGTTGTCAAGGCGACTCAGAGAACACTGTTACCAAAGTACATCTAATTTATTTAAACACAAAGTTGAGACTGGTCATGTTATTAATTATAAAGATGCTAAACTACTTCACAAATGCCATAAGGGCTTCAAATTAGATTTACTTGAACAATTTCAGATCCAACTTCATAAAAAGTCACCTTTGACTTTGATTAATGATCAGACTGATTTTCAGTACAAACCTCTGTTTTCCTACATTTAAATTACGTGTGTCTCTGAGTCTTGTTTTTGCCAATTTCCTGCCGACCGATAGTTGATAAATTTTCCGTTCCAAATGTTATTTCTCCCCCCCTCTTTTTATTTCGACTTGCGGCCACCTATGTCTTGGTGGTGCTGGCTTCCTCCTAGTCTCTTAACGTCCGTCGTGTCGTGTGGACCTTTTTCCACACGACTTTCGTACATTCGCGTACGCTTTAATTTTAATTTTATCTGTTGACATCCATCTTCCATGAAGACCTTGCAAGTTTTATTTATGTCTGATGCCTGCTCTATGTAAGTTTTCATATTTATTTGCTTGTATTTTGTTGTGCTCTGTCCGTTTATCGCGTATTTTACAGTTTTCGTTTTCTATTGTTAGGTACGTTTTCCTGATCGCGAGCCGATGTTTCATTTTGACCATGCTCTATTTATGCCTTAATTACGATTTTTTGACTGTAAGTTTTTGCATATTGCTGTATTGTTCTGTTTCTTAAAATTGTATATTTTTTCCCGTTTTTTCCTGCTTTCTCGCTCACTTATTGTTTTTGCAGATTACATACACCGATGATGGCAGCCATGCCGAAACATGTCTGTAGTAAATAAATCTTTTACCTGCGAAGAAAAAAGGAGGCTTTTATTTAATTTCCTACATCTCTAATTCTATTTTATAGTATTTTTGATTTGCATAACGTCAACGATAAAGTTGAGTTTCTCACTAATGGCATTTTACACATACTTGATAAGCATGCTCCCCTGCGAAGTTGTACGTTTACGAGATCGCCAGCACCTTGGATAACGAGCACCATCAGGGAAATGCAGCGTTTGAGGGACAATGCATATAAACGTTTCAAAGCAAGACGTACCAATGGGAGCTGGGAGTATTATAAGGATTTGAGAAATTATGTTAAAAGCGCGATTGACCGGGAGCGTAGAGCATATTTGGTCACCCAATCGGTGGGTGGGGGTAGGAATGCCTGGGCGGCCTGGCGTAGAGTGGGTGCATGTGGAACCTCTATTACAATTATGCCAGAGAATCTGTGTAAGCCAGATGAAATTAATCAATATTTTATAAATTCTGTGCCGGGGTTAGCGGGGTTTGTGTTTGATCGCGAGTTATACACATTCTATAACAATAATAAACTGATTAACACAGAATTTTTCTTTCGGGACGTAAGCGACTTTGAGGTGGAGAAGGCAGTTTGGTCTATTAAAAGCAATGCTACCGGCTATGATCGTTTGAATATCAAGATAATTAAACTGTGCACACCACATATTATTCCATACATTCGGCATATTATTAATTCATCAATTTCCGTTGGTAGATTTCCTATACTGTGGAAGCATGCAATTGTGAAGCCTTTGCCAAAGATTCGGACTCCTGAGAATTTTTCCGATTTAAGACCTATAAGCGTGCTCCCGGTACTATCAAAGATTGCAGAAAAACTACTTTGGTCACAGCTCTACGAGTTTGTTGAAAAAAATAATTTACTACCAGACACTCAGTCGGGATTCCGATCGGGGTATAGCTGTACGGCGGCACTTTTGAATATTGTTGATGATATCGTGAGGGAAACTGATAGGGGTCATATTACTGCACTTTGTTTACTCGATTACAGTAGGGCTTTTGATAGAATGCACCATGACGTATTTGCTTCTATATTGAGATACATGGGACTCGGTGATCTGGCATCACGTCTTCTTATTGATTATGTTTCTGACAGACGCCAGTTGGTTGAGATAAATGGCAAGCAATCGGATTTACTTGCTACTGTATGCGGTTGTCCACAGGGTTCTGTCATTTCTCCCCTCATATATACAATGTATACAAGTAGTTTTGAGAGCCAGATTCGTTTTTGTAAGAGTCATTTTTACGCGGACGATACTCAGCTTTACTTATCTTTTTCCCCCAACGAGGTAGGGATGGCATGTACGCAGATTAACGCTGATTTGGAGGCACTAGTTGAGTTCTCTAGGCGTCACAATTTGATAATTAACCCGCGAAAAACGGAAGTTATTTTATTCGGACCAGGAAGGATAAGGGACAGGATACGTGAACATGTTAATCTGTTTGTTGATGGTGAAAAGCTGCCTATTAAAGAATCAGTTAAAAATTTAGGCGTAATAATAGACGAAAATTTAAAATTTAATGACTATATTAATAAATGCGCACAACGAGCCTATAGCAGCCTAAGACTCATTTACAACAACAGAACGTACTTGAATACGAAAGCAAAACGCATGCTATGTGATACGTTGGTCCTGTCTTGTTTTAATTATGCGGACGTGTTATACTCGCCATTTCTTAGTGCTCGCCTAAAGTATAAGATCCAGAAGGTGCAGAATTCCTGCTTGCGTACTATATATGGAATGAGACGCCGGGATCATATCAGCCACAAACTCAGCGAAATTAGTTGGCTCAATATGAGCAGTCGCAGGCTTCTGCATTCGGCTTGCTGTTTTTATGCAATTGTTGTCACCGGAAAGCCACCGTACCTCTATGATCGTATACGTTTCAGATCGGACGTGCACACCCTGAATGTCAGGTTCAAGGGTTTATTGACTCCTCCTATGCACCGCACTGAGTTTTTCAAAAAGGGATTCTCATATCAAATATATAAAATATATAACGGGATTATTAGTGCCGGACTAGGGGAGTGTGCGTCCGTGAATTCTTTTAAGAGCGCGTATCGTGATCGTTTGTTCCGGGGGCAGTGTTCGTGGGTCTGACGGATTGTTGCGTTGAGCAAGTGTTCTGGGCTCGCCATATGTGTAATTCCGCGTGATATAGCGATATAATTATATATTTAGTTGTCTTTCTCGTTTATCGCATATTTTGTATTGTTTTATTTTCATTGCGGTATAGTGTAAGAGTAACCATGGGTTAAACTATGCCGTATGATTGTTCTCATTATTGTTTATGTTTTCTTTGTTAAGAAGTTTGTATGTACAGAGATGTGTGTAGAATGATGTAGAACAATAAACGTATTATTATTATTATTATTATTATTATTATTATTATTTGTTTGAGATCGGTCGCATCTGCATTAATATGAATCACCAATTTGATTGTTTGTTGATAAGAAATATCAACCCGTCTTTATATCTAATTGTAAAAACGATAAATTGAGAAAAGTATAAATATAAAGTATAGCGATGAGTGTAGTTTTATTTTAATATGTTGGTAGGGATGTGTCATGAGCAAATATAAATCTGTCAGAATTTGAATTACCTTTTTAAGGTGCGTTTTCATTAGTGATAATGGCAGTGGTAGCAGACGCCATTATAGTATATCCAATAGAAAATTGCTAGTGACTCATGTTTATGTACATGCAAACCACAGAAATGGATAGAGTGATAATAGGCAGTCTGCGCATTCTACAACGCAGTATCAGAACAAGGGCGACATGTTAGAGGACCAGTAATTTTTGTAGTAAAAATCAGTCCGTAAAGTTGTCATACTGCGACACTGTCATTAAATAGCGCGTGATGACTTGCAGAATACACGATAACGCTAATATGTATAATTACAGTTGTATTAGTTTTGTACTTTATTTGCCAAAATGCATAGAAAATATCACATGTGTATTGTATATTGCACAAGTAATACAATACTTTAGTTTTACAAGCAGATATGAGAATGGATCTATTAAATGCACTCATTGCCACAACTAAATCCATGTTTTCTTAATTCTTCTAAATATTGTAAAAAACAACTAAATTTCTACGAAATTTACTTAAAGGTCAGATAGAGTTTGTATAATATAATATACTACAGTAAATTAAAAAAAATCGGTAATCACAAATGGAAACAATGCAGTATTTAGTACCATAACAAATTTATTGAAATATAGGTTAGAAAATTGTTAGGTTAGAAAATGTTTGTTTACATCGTAGGCGCATGTTCCAGGTTGGAACTTATCGATATCACGAAACATTATGAATAAACTCCCTAAAAATCACCAAAAAAGAAACTGGTATCAATGCAACATGGCGGATTTCAAATGATACACATTTCCCCCGCCTATAGGCAATCTATATTCTCCATATCTGTGATGCAAACTAATATGTGTCATTATCACGTAATGTAAGAAATACTATAATTTCGTATTCTACCACCGCCATTAGCTTAATAGCTAACATTACCTACCAATCGGAACGCACCTTTAAACTTGACGTTTCGTCAAAGTGGTACCAACCTAGCATTTACTATACATAAATTTTTTATTTATTTTTTTTAAATACGTATTTCTTAAAAAGCAACACAATAAACGTTGATGTCGCTCCTGCGACATCAAAAACTAGCGACTCGCTCACATGCGACGGCGACACTCCGCCTTCGGTGACGTGCCGCATCACCGCTCGTCGCGCTATTCCGTACTTTCGGAATTTGTGACATAAATAACTATTATTCTAACGACGTAGTGTAGGTAGTGTCAAATGCTGATACTTTGACAATACCTACGATTTATCTCAATAGAATAGATTCTCATGCAGCTAAACTATTAATTTTATATATTGTATGATAAAGTCATGTGCCTGGCCACATCAGATTTTTTAAGTTTACATTAATTAAATATCTTTCTGCTAACCCACAAAGGTATCTGCAAGAAGAATAGAAGAAACAGCAGAAGAAATAATTCCTAAATCATCAATTGTTTTGGGCAGATAAATTTTTAACAGTGTTCACTCATTGCTTTTTTGTGTTAATAAATACAAAAATCATTTTCTTGTTGTCAATATTT